>SJYV01039343.1:773155-929969 GCA_006410875.1 Neotragus pygmaeus | reverse complement strand
CCCACGTCTCCCGCATTGTAGACAGACGCTTTACCATCTGAGCCACCAGGGAAGTCTGAGAAGTACATAAGACCCTGCTTACACTAGTGAGGCAGGTGCTTGCCAGCCCCCTTCTGGTGTCTACGTCAGAAGCTTTTTCTGTCACTTTCACTTTAAATGAAATCTACACAAAGCATTGAGTGACTGAGACTGTCTTTGCTCCCGGAGTTAAATCTTCTCCTTCAGAGACCATGAATTCAGTGGCACCGTTCACTGTAAGTTATCGGCAATAGCTGCCATTTTTTCAAATAAACCAAGATGCTGCTGGGGCCAGGCCATGCAATCTCCATTTAACAAGTAAGACTGGACTTTTACCTTGCTGTTGTTAAGTCGCTAAGTCATATCTGACTCTCTTCCGACCCCCACGGACCGTAACCCACCAGGCTCCTCTGTCCATGGGATTTCCTAGGCAAGAATACTGGGGTGGGTAGCCATTTCCTCCTCCAAGGAATCTTCCTGACCCAGGAATCAAACCCACATCTTCTGCATTGCAGACAGATTCTGTACTGATGAGCTACTAGGGAACCCCGACTTTTTCCTTACTGGTTGTCAAGTCTGAGTTAGCTCGCCCAGGAATAGGGACATCAGGTTGCAGAGGCCCTAAGTCCTTTATGTAAGGACCAGACATTCATCTTCAACCAGCACTTGGCAACACATCAATTGCTACTCCCCCTTTTAAAATGGGTGTACTTAGTGCCTGGATCCGGCAGGTGGCGATATTGTACTGGGAAACTGCCTTTCCAAGCTGCCACTTTTTAAATCCTTAAAGCTGTAATTTCCATTTCCTCTCAGATTTTACATTTTTTTTGCAGGACTGCTGGGAAGAGAACAGAGATTGACTCCCTACCTTCCACAGTCCCTGAATGCAAGAATCTCTTCTGGACTTCATGCGCATTTACAATACAAGTAGGTACAACATAAATATCAAGTATATGTTCAGCCATGAAATTAAAAGACGCCTGCTCCTTGGAAGAAAAGCTATGACAAACCTGGACAGCGTATTAGAAAGCAGAGGCATCACTTTACTGACACATATCCGAATAGTCAAAGCTATGATTGTTCCAGTAGTCATGTGTAGATGTGAGTGTTGGACCATAAAGAAGGCTGAGCACCGAATAATTGATGCTTTGGAACTGTGGTGCTGGAAAACACTCTTCAGAATCCCTTGGACTGCAAGGAGATCAAACCAGTCAATTCTAAAAGAAATCAGTCCTGAATATTCATTGGAAGGACTGATGCTGAAGCTGAAGCTGAAGCTCCAATAATTTGGCCACCTGACGCAAAAAACTGACTCACTGGAACAGACCCTGATGCTAGAAGAGATTGAAGGCAGGAGGAGAAGGAGACGACAGAAGATGAGATGGTTGGATGGCATCACTGACTCGATGAACATGAGTGTGAGCAAACTCTGAGAGACAGTAAAGGACCAGGAAGCCTGGGGTGCTGCAGTCCACGGGGTCACAATGAATCAGATACAACTGAGCAACTGAACAACAACAATATGTTCAGCAATGAAAGACTTATTACAGATCATTATCCAGAAAAAAAAACATTAAATAAGTCAGTAGCAGCAGACTCAGAACAGTAACATGACTGTGATATGATTTCTAACACCTCCATCCCCAGGATGGAGAGCATCTTTACCTGTGTGCACCTAAATTACAGAGCTGTAGCAGGGAACTCCAGACTGTCAAACAGGGAGACACAGGCCTGAAAATAAATGAACAAGGAATTTTAGACCATATAGGAACAGACCAAAGTTCCCTCCTGGAACATTTAAGCTCCTCTTCTTGTCTGCAAAGAACTAGTAACTTATAACCTCAGAGTATTCAATGATTTCATTTAAATAATTATATACTTTTAAAATTCGTGTATTGGGTGTGCGGGGTCTTCGTTGCTGCGTGAGGGTTTTCTCTAATTGTGGTGAGCAGAGGTCACTCTCTAGTGGCAATGCATGGGCATCTCACTGCGGTGGCTTCTCCTTTGCAGAGCATGGGTGCTAGAGCATGGACTTCAGTAGCTGAGGCGCCTGGGCTCAGCTGTCCTACAGCACACGGGATCTTCTCAGACCAGAGATCAAACCCATATCCCCTGTACTGGCAGACAGATTCTCAACCACTGGATCACCAGCAAAATCCTGCTGCTGCTGCTGCTGCTGCTGCTNTTTTTCAATATATTTAGTATCTCATTTAAAAATAGTGGTAAAGAATCCACCTGCCAGTGCAGGCGACATGAGAGATCTGGGTTTGATCCCTGGGTTGGGAATATCCCCTGGATATGAAAATGGCAACCCACTCCAGTATCCTTGCCTGGAGAATCCCATGGACTTAGGATCCTGATGGGCTACAGTCTATGCAGGTAGCAAAGAGTCTGATATGACTGAGCACACAGACAGGCATGCATTATATGTTGATATGTGTTTATGAAAATAACCATACCTTTCAAAATAGAATGTTACTGACAGGAGTGTCATTGTATTAGATTTTTGCATATCTCTTTCATATCAGTTTTAATAAGTGGCAGCTAGGGTTCTTAAATCTTGCTTCTGCGTTGTCTGTTGCAGTGTTACATGTCATATCGCCTCTGGAAAACTCCACTGTGTGCTCCTGAACATGTGCAAGTAAAAGCATCAGATAGCATCTTGGTATTATTATGAAAGTAGTTTTGACTTTGTGAATCCTTAGAGTCCCCTTTACCACACTTTGAGAACCAGTGGAGTAGGAAATGCTTCAGGGGCTCAAGTCAGTGATCCCACTTCTTGTTTGTGATCTTTCCTCTAAATGGGAACACGCATCACCCCGAGGAAGTTAACCTCTGGTAGCTGCAACCAAGCTGACCTCACTCTGGAAACCCAAGTACTGTGTCCCCACGTAAAAGATAATGAGCCCAGCGCGCCTCCTGAAAACTGGCAAGGCTCTCAGATGCCTTGGGTTATTTCTGTGCCTACAGAGGTGACCTATGTATGCCTTCAGATTGTAGCGGGGATGTGGCACACAGGACCCATGGGTTCAGAGACATGCCCATAGGGAGCCGGTGCCAAGTGTGGAGGAGTTTGTTCAAGAGCTTCCAAGTGGGTCGGAAGTGATTTCGAAAAGAACAGGGAGGCATGTTGTTGCCTCCCTTTCCTCCATGATCACTTCTGCGTGTGGTTGTGCAACCTTGCATTTATTGGAATATGATTTCCCAGTCTTGGTGCTCTTTCCCTTTCTACTTTCGGGGGTGGGGGGTGTTTGTCCCTGTGGGTGGCCCTTCCTCAGCCTCTGCCAGACCCCAGTGTCCTGCAGGCTGCTGTGTGGTAGGTGGGGACCCCTCATTGGGTTTCTTCCTTGGCTTCTTGCTCTGTCAGCACAAGTTCCAGATAGAAATTAGGTACATGCTGCTGCTGCTGCTAAGTCACTTCAGTCGTGTCTGACTCTATGTGACCCCATAGACGGCAGCCAACCAGGCTCCCCCGTCTCTGGGATTCTCTAGGCATATATACCCTTATAAGAGCACCGTTGTGGCTCAGTGGTAAAGAATCTGCCTGCCGATATAGGAGATGAGGGTTCTATTGCTGGGTCAGGAAGATCCCCTGGAGAAGGAAATGGCAACCCACGCCAGTATTCATGCCTGGAAAACTCCTTGGACAGGAGAGTCTGGCAGGGTACAGTCCACGGGGTTGCAAAGAATCAGACATGACTTAGCAACTGGACACACATACACACACCATGGCCTTATAAATGTTTGGAAGACAGACATCTCAAACCATTAACAGTCAATTCTGGGCAATGGAGTCAGAAAAAAGGCAGGAACCTTCTCCTTGTTACTCTTTGTGATACCATATGACCACCTGTTTAGCAGCATTCCTGTATTGCTTTTACAACCTGAAAACAAAAACTGAAATCTCAACAATATACACTTTTTCAAAGAAGATAGGATTATTTCTCTGATAAGAATGTTACCACTACTCCTTCTCTCCCAAGAAAACAAATTACTTTATTACATCACATTTCTAAACTAGTATCTGTGATACTAGTATATATATATTAAGTCAAAATGATACTAAGAGAGAGCCCTCTGAGATCAAAACATTCTTGAACTGTATAGTTTGATGTAAGGTTAGAAGCCACCAGATCAGACTGTTCTTCAGTGGATCATCATACCCCCCCTTAAACTGCATTGTAAAGTGCTATTTCATGAAATGTCATGAAGTACAGTTTTAAAATTTTTTAAATGTGATACCCAAGACTGTTTCTCTGTGAGAAAGTTATGAGAAGAGAAAGCATGTTCATGTACTTTCTGATGTGCCCGTGTACCAAGTGGGGCAAAGGATATGCCCACATGCCAAGNGAAGTACAGTTTTAAAATTTTTTAAATGTGATACCCAAGACTGTTTCTCTGTGAGAAAGTTATGAGAAGAGAAAGCGTGTTCATGTACTTTCTGATGTGCCCGTGTACCAAGTGGGGCAAAGGATATGCCCACATGCCAAGTGGCTTTCTCTTGGTGGTGGAGTACAGTAGATTTTTATTTATCTTCACTTTGCTTATTAATAGTTGTTGCTGCTGCTGCTGCTGCTGCTAAATCACTTCAGTCATGTCTGACTCTGTGCAACCCCATAGAAGGCAGCCAACCAGGCTCCCCAGTCCCTGGGATTCTCCAGGCAAGAACACTGGAGTGGGCTGCCATTGCCTTCTCCGATTAATAGTTGCTAGCAGCCACTAAACAAGTATTAAACTTGATATGACCAGAAATAACCCCTGCAGTTACCTGTATACAGAGAACAACATAATTGCCTTCATTTTTCTTAGATGGACCATGCAACCTGGCCAGTAGCAGACCCTTGCTACTCCTTTCCTCCCAGTGGGAAGTGGAGAAAGAAGTGTGTGGAGAGCGACTCAGGGGGGAAACAAAAACAGCCCTCAGTCACATTGTGTGGTGTCTACTTCCCCCTGTGAGATCAGCTCCAATCTCAGCCCTGCCCTCTCCTTCCAAGTGACCCAGAGGTTAGAAAGTTCTTATTGGATTTGCACCATCACCCGAGAAGCCATCAGCTGACCACCTCCCCAGACTCACTGGCCTTCATTAATTTTTTTTAGCCAGTTTTAATGGAAAACTTCAGACATACAAAGAAATGGAGAATATAAATCCCCAGCTTCAACAGTTATGAACATTAGCATCTTTATGTTCAACTGTATAAACTAATGAAAAAGGTATTCTTTGTTGTGTCTTTTTAGTATCAAGCATGTACTGACTGCTGTAGCAAAATCTTAAAGTCTTGTGCCCTGCAGTCAGCATGACTGAACCCCTGGAGTGGACTTCACACACTTGCTATGTGGTCCCGCTTCTCTGCCTCTGCATTTGCTTGCCTCTTGGCCTTTCTTCTTCCTGTCTCCCAGTTCTGCTCTGTTAAGGCTTTCTCAGCTCCCCTAGTCATAGCTGTCTCTTTCCTCTGGCCTCTCTTATGACCCTTTGCAAACATTATTTCAGTCTCCTTAGTCAGATCATCATCTTTGTAATATTCAAGTAAAGCAAGGTTTTCCTTTCTCCCTTTCTCCTCTGCTGCTTGTGCTTAGTTGCTCGGTCGTGTCCGACTGTGACCCCATGGACTGTAGCCCACCAGTCTCCTTTGTCTGTGGGGATTCTCCAGGCAAGAACACTGGAGTGGGTAGCCTATCCCTTCTCCAGGGGATCTTCCCAACCCAGAAATTAAACCAGGATGTCCTGCATTGCAGGTGGATTCTTTACCAACTGAGCTACCAGGGAAGCAATACTTTGTGCAGAGAAGATGCTCAAGAAATAGATACTAAATTAATTTAACTCAAGTTCACTGGAGAACGTTTTTGATTGCAAGAGAAATGCATCATGTTCAAGGGAAATTTTTCCCATATTGTCTAGGACCACAAATGTTTTATCTCATCCGCATAATTTTTAAAGAACTGCAACAAAAAGAATCTCCAATTTGAGTCAACATAAAAAAGGCAACTTTTTTTGAGGAAATTATCTTTTTGATCTGTTGTCATTTTTTCACATGTATCTGGAAGCCCTCTCTGATTCTGGAGTGCTTTTTTTCCTCAACAGGAAAGAGTAACCCTCTTTTAGAATAACTATGATGTTGTAAGATGTAGGCTTAAATCTTCAGTAAAAGAAATAGACTACAAGTAGGGTCCACACGCCCCATGAAGTAAGTTGAAATCAATCAATGTCATGAATACTGGTAGCTCCTGGGTGTAGAGTCATTTCCAGTATTATCATCTTTTCATCTAGTGCCTCCTTTAATAATCACAGTGGCCCTTGTGAGCTGGGCAGAGCAGTGCAATCAGGTAATGTTACCTTAAATCTGCAAAAAGTAAACAAGTTTAGACAGCTAGAGTGAACCTTGTCTATGACAGAAAGTGGCAGAGTTTGATTTTAAGAGTAGATTGGAAACCAAAGGGCTTTGGGATTGAATATTGGGAACATGCAAAGACAAACTCTCTAAACATGACATGTATTGGGGAGCCAGACCAGGTTCTTGAAGTCAGGATGTTCAGTTGCTAAGTCGTGTCTGACTCTTTTTGACCCCATGAACTGTGGCATGCCTGGCTTCCCTGTCCTTCGCTGTCTCCCAGAGCTTGCTCATACTCATGTCCATTGAGTCAGTGATGCCATCCAACCGTCTCATCCTCTGTTGCCCCCTTATCTGGGATTGGCTATGGGGAACATGCAAAGCCAGGAAACTCTCTAAACATGACATGGATTTGGGAGCCAGACCAGATTCTTGCAGTCAGTGTATATATATCGTGATGCATAAAACTACCAAAGTGTTAGCACACTCTGAACCAATCACTTTCCAAATTCCTCAGGTTCAGCTTTAGTCTTTGTTGTAGAAGTTGATCTTCTTTCTGATGAATTGGCAAGGCTGCTCTGTATGAGTGCTAGTGGGGTTCTCTCTCATTTTTGTTTTTGTGACTTCAGAACTTTGGGGAAACCCATCTTTGAACTGTGTGAATTGCCTGGGCTCTTGCTCAAACTGACACAGATGGAGCATTTCATTCAACCTTATCATCCTTTCATGATCATGACTGTAAACTTACAAAACAAAGTACACATTGTGGCTTAGCTCATGAAGGAGGCATGTCAGTCTAAGAAAGAGTTCTGCTACAGACTTACCAGGTTTGAACTTTTGGTTGTGAAGAGAAGTGAACGAATCATTGTGGACAGTTGGTTACATGCGAGAACTACACAGACGTACTCAGGACAGTTCTGTAGTAGTGGTGGCATCAAGACCAGCACTTGCTATGTTATGCTGGGCCTTCCCCAGCAGTCCAGTGGTTAGGACTCTGGGAGCTTCCACTGCAAGGAGCACGGATCCAATCCCTGGTCAGGGAATTCAGATCACACAAGCCTTGTGGCACAGCCAAAACCATAAGAATTGTTATGTTTCATTAAACCTTATCTGCTCAGATAAGGAATCAATTACATTTTAAGGCTGGTGATGCCTGATAATGGATTTTTGACATCAACCCATACTTCAGAAGCCATCTATACTGAAATTATATATGCTATATGTAATTTAATCTATATGTGTGATACTATATGTAATCATCTATACTGAAATATACATCTATACAAATTTATACTGAAAGCGGGTATTTTAGGGGCAATTAGAGGGCAGCTATCTAGTCCTCACTACTCTATTGGCTTCCCTTGTAGCTCAGATGGTAAGGAATCTGCCTTCAATGCAAGAGACCATGGTTTGATACTTGAGTCAGGAAGATGCCCTGGAGAAGGGAATGGCAACCCACTCCAGTATTCTTGCTTGGAGAATCCCATGGACAGAGCCTGGTGGGCTATAGTCCATGGGGTCACAAAGAGTTGGACATGACTATCTCAAATTATCCAAATTATCTAGTCTTCACATATGTACTTTAGAGTTGGAAGATTGTTTTTAAAAGTGAGATTTAACTTTTTAAATCTATTTGGTTAATGTAGGTTTTTGGATGAGGAGTAACTATAAGATTCTCTGCTTGTTTGGAAACGCATAGGGCAAGGGAGTTGGCCACTGGTGGCTCAGTGGTAAAGAGCCTGCCTGCCAATGCAGGAGACACGAGTTCGATCCCTGGGTTGGGAAGATGCTCTGGAGAAGCGAAGGGCAACCCACTCCAGTATTCTTGCCTGGAAAATCCCGTGGACAGAGGCACCTGACGGGCTATAGACTTTGGGGTTGCAGAGTCGGACACGACTGAGCAACTGAACACAAAACACAAACTGGCCACTGTCCAGCCATGGGGTGTTGACAAGTTATCAATACATATCATCTGTGATCCTCAGTCTTCTCATCTGTACAGCTGGGGGGTGATCCCTATGTCACAGTTGTTGAGGGACCATATTAGACACTGTGGATAAAGTATCGGCATTCCACAGGGGCTCAGCTCACGTCAGCTGGCTGCAGTGCCCTGGAGTGATGCAGCACCCACAGCAGAGGCCTGTCCACACTTCTCTTAGCCCAGACCTCCTGAGCCCCGGGCCCATGTATGCTGCTGCCTGCCATTCCTCTTCAAAGCAAATTCACCATCTGAAACCAGTACCCAGGGGTTTGTCATGGCAATTGGCTCTGCCACTTTGCCCAGATGGGGAACACGGAGCCATCCTAGATCTCTCTCTTCCTCCCCCACCTCAGCCCATTCTCCTTTCTTAGCTGTCCCCGGGATCTGTTGCCCTGCCCCCCACTTCTGGCTTGATGACCGCAACAGCACCATAACCTGCCTCCCTGACGCCAGTCTAGCATCCTTCCCCTGAGTCAGCTCCAACCAGCGTGCGTGCATGCTAAGTCGCTTCAGTCGTGTCCTACTCTGTGCAACCTATGGACTGTAGGCCACTGAGCTCCTCTGTCCATGGGGCTTTCCAGGCTAGAATACTGGAGTGGGTTGCCATACCCTCCTCCAGGGGATCTTCCCAACCCAGAGATCCAACCCGCATCTCTTTATGTCTCCTGCATTGGAAGGTGGGTTCTTTATCACGAGCGTCACCTGGGAAGCCACCTCTACCAGAGGGATGTATAATATCCAATCAGGTCTTAAAGATTTCAGCTAAGAACCTTTTAACATGCCTCCCTTCAAGTCTTTCTGCGCCTTTCTGTGAGGTCCCTCATGATATGGGCCCCACCCTTCCCCTCTCCTCTGAGCTCCGCCATCATGAACCTTTCCTTCAGACGTGTGGAACAGCTCTGTGACATCCACAGGGTCTCACTTCCATACCTTCACACGTGCTGTCTTCTCTGCCCAGAATATTTTTTCCCTGACTCCCTCCCTCAGTGTAGTTCTCCAAGGCTCCTGCATGGTGTCACCTGTCCCCAGAGGCCTTCCTGACCCCTTCCCATACTGGGTCAGGTGCTCTCCTTAGATGCTTCTTTTGTCTGTTTGTCCTTGGCAGCATTGTGAGGCATGTGGGATCTTAGTTCCCTGACCAGTGATTGAACCCGCGCCCGCTATAGTGGAAGTGTAGAGCCCTAACCACTGGACCGCCAGGGAATCCCCCCGTAGAGTTCCCTTTATCAGCCTGCATCCACCCCTGCTGCAGGATGGACTGCTTGATTGTGTCATAACCTCCTGACCAGTCTGTGTGTAACTGAAGATGGCGGGGAGGCAGGGGGAGCGCTTATGTCTTTATCCCATCAATGTCAAACCAGTGTCTTTCAGGGTTGAATGTAAAACTGAATCTGCAATAGTCCCTTTTCTTGGACAGACCAGCAGCTCAGAAACCAGATGCATCGTCGTCAAATGCTGCTCTAATACTTGTCCCATCTTTGACCCAGTGAGGTGGCCACTGCACGCGGATGCTCCGTGGCCCTGTGGGCCACTGAGATGGGGTTAGAGTGTTATTGCTCGAGAGCTGGGCTTAGGGGCAGATGCAGCTGACTTTGAGTTCCCTTTCAGCACGCCTGTTATCTGGCAGCTGCTTTCCCGCTCCCAACCACCTGACTGGGGGAAAGAAAACAGCAGCATCAGGTCCTCCCTGCAGCTGGCTTTCTTCTGGAAAACCAAGAAATGTGGGTTTATAGCTCAAACTTCTGAGAAATTGACCAGCATGAGTCATCACTGTTGGATCCCAGCAATGCTGAAGTGGGTGGGGGCAGATCACCTCAGAACCTCGGTGAATTCATGGAAAGAAATGCTGCCCGGAGTGACCTCTGGCATCCTGATGCCCAGCCCTTTTGTGGTGACACTCTTTCTAATTTCTAAAATTCGAGTTAGAGAAGTTCATTACCAAGGAACTACTAAGTGAGGTAGGAGCTCGAGGGACTCGCGTCGCTTCCCTTGCCCTTGGGACTCAGATATATCAGGGCTTGGCTGGGTTCTCTGCAGGTGTCGTTTTGGAAACCCTACTGGTGATGGTGGGTTGCTGCAGGGTAGGGAACCACAGTTTAAGAAGGGCAGCCTTAAAGAGGACTGGCCTCAAAGAGAAGAGGATGAGGTCCAGAGCGGGCTAGTTAGGATTCCTAGTTCTGATGGGTCTTGCCCTTGCTGCTGCTGCTTCTTCCTTTTCAAAAAGTTATTTATTTACCTCACTGAACCAGGTCTTAGTTGCAACCTGTGATCTAGTCCCCTGACCACGGATAGAACTGTAGCCACGGATAGCACTGGGAGCACAGAGTCAGCCATTGGACCACCAAGGAAGACCTTCTCTGCCCTGCTTCTTCCTCTGTTCTCTGGACAAATGTTCCATGACCCCACAGTGACTTGCCTTTCTCAGTGTATCTCCAGAATAATAAATGTGAAGTTCACCAAGACTTTCTTGTGAACCTATCTATATTAGCTCGTACTGATACCAGAAAATAAAAATAACTATTCTTTGGGGTTTGTGCTACTGTAGTTAACTTTAAATGAGCTTAAAAGATGTGTCAGGCAAGCTTTCTGTGTTGGGAATTGCATGCGGTGATGTGCCATCTTGGGCACTGAGCCTCAAAGAGGCGAGGGGGGCTTGTTCAGACAGTGCCGTGGTCACAGGGCTATGATCCACCCAGATTCTGACCACTGCCTTTGGCTGTGGCTGTGCACATCTGCTGAGTGAGTCATGATCACTTCTGTGATACATCCTGAAAATTTCCAATGTGACTTAATGAAGTTTAGAGGAACAGAAAGGTTAGATTTCAGGAAGTAGCTACTTCTTAAATGATAATCAGATGTTTTCATATTATGAGTTAATATCTTACCAAACCTAAATTCTGGTGTTGGAAATGTACAGTTTAAACCACGTCGAAAGTTAGGAGCGCACTTTGTGGTTGGCCCTTAGTCCGAGTTCCTACAGTGACAGGCTCTGCTACACCCAACCTCAGTCTTCTCCTTTCCTGCCCTCGCTCACCCACTTCTGCCTTCCCTCAGACCCACCTCAGGGCCTTGGCATGTGAGCTGACCCCTCCTGTAGATTCCCCTGACTTNTACAGTGACAGGCTCTGCTACACCCAACCTCAGTCTTCTCCTTTCCTGCCCTCGCTCACCCACTTCTGCCTTCCCTCAGACCCACCTCAGGGCCTTGGCATGTGAGCTGACCCCTCCTGCAGATTCCCCTGACTTCCTCCAGTTTTTCTCAAGTGGCTCCATGTCAGTGAGGTCTTCTTTGATCTCCTGATAAGGCTTCACAGAACATGCTCTGCTGCCTGGTCCTGCTTCATCCATGGAACCGGTCACGGTCTGACATTCTGTTTCTGTATTTATTTGTTTAGTCTCCCCCTACTGAAATGGAAGCACCGTGAGGGAGCTTTGTCAATTTTGTTCCTGAGTGCCTAAAACATAGTACATGGTTAATGTAAAGATATATTGAACAAATGAATGAATGAATTATAGAATTTTTTTCACCCAGAAGGGACTTTTTAAGATCATCAAGTAGTCCTGTGTTACAGACTGGGAAACTGAGACCCAGAAAGGTTCTGTGGCTTATTTTAAATGAAACTGCTGCTGCTGCTAAGTCGCTTCAGTCGTGTCCGACTCTGTGTGACCCCATAGACAGCAGCCCACCAGGCTCCTCTGTCCCTGGGATTCTCCAGGCAAGAGTATTGGAGTGGGCTGCCATTTTCTTCTCTATCGAATGAAACTAAACCCTTCAAAAACTGTTACAGCTCTTTTAAAAACTCTAGGAATATATGTGGAGCACTGTGTCCAGTGGTCCAGGATGAGACAAAAGAGTTAGTTAAAACTGTAATAAGTTAACTTGTGATAAGTTAAAATTGTAACCCAGAGTGACAAGTTATTGTGTGACTGCAAAGCTTTCTGAAGGCAGAGTCTCATTAATTTCTGTGGTGTAAAGTGCACCTTGCATTAATTAGTGCCCAAGAAACATGTGCTGATGGATTTGCTAATATCGTTATAAAGCCATTCCTTCTCCAAGACCCTCCTTCTGCACTGAGACAGGAGGGAAGAGGACAGGGTGCAACCTTTGAAAGTAGAACATATCCTGAGGATATAACAGAAGCTGGGTAGAAACCACTAGGTTCAAGATGGCAGGAGACTCAGTTTCCCACAGACCTTGAGCCTCATTGCACACTCACTGTAACACATTAATGCTGTCATGTCTGACTCTCGGATCTCGTGGACTGTAGCCTGCCAGGCTCCTCTGTCCATGGAATTCGCCAGAAAGAATACCGGAGTGGGTTGCCATTCCCTTCGCCAGGAGTCTTCCTGACCCAGGAATTGAATGCAGGTCTCCTGCACTGCAGGCAGATTCTTTACCATCTGAGCCACCAGGGAACCTCTGTAATACATTAGCATATGCTAAATATCTCACAGGTGCCATGACAGTTATAGGGCCAACCACCCCAATTCCTGGAAATCCCCATCCCCTCACCAAGATAGTTAGAATATTCCTCCTCCTCAGTATCCAGTGAAATTCCCCAGCCCATAGAAACTAACCACCCCTACACCCGGGGTCTGGTCTAACTTTCCAAGAGGACCCCGTGCCCTAGGCCACCTCTCACCTTCTGAGATGGCCCACATTCTATCTATGGACAGAGTGTGGGTCTCTCTAAATAAGCCCATTTTCACTTTACTATGGCTCACCTTGAATTCTTTCCTGCACAAAGTCAGGGGCCCTCACTTGGCCACTCGAGACCTAGAACATGACCATCCTTTCTTGCCCCATTTTCCATACAACAGCACTACCTTTTTTTCCCCCATTCTCTCCCAAAATAGATAATTGCACTTATGACTTCTTTAAAATTCTTTTGGTTGCAAGTATTACATTTAAGAGATTTTTGTATTATTTTTCATGGGTGTTTTTTTTTTCCCCCCCCAAGTACTTTTATGAACAGCTAGGAAAATCCCATGGACAGAAGAGCCTGGTAGGCTGCAGTCCATGGGGTCGCTAAGAGTCNTGCATATGTTTATACTTCTGTACTTTTTCCATGTGGTTCTTCTTTGTATGTAAATAACAAACTCTTTCTGTGAATAATTTTTGACTTTTAAAATTTCTTTCTCTGTATTTTAAGTTACATTATTGTAACGGATGTTTTTCCAAGCTGGAAAATGCTAATTGGTTGTGTTTTTTTTTGGTTTTTGTTTTTGCCCTTGTTGAAAGTAATCTTCTATGATGATTTGCTTGCTTTGCAGAAAGAAAGCAGTTTCATTTTGAAAGATTATTTAAAAAGTAATTTTTTTATTATCACAAAGTTTTTTCTGGTTGTATAGTTTGGAGGCTTGGGGTATTTGGGATGGATACTATACTTTTGATTTAATCTTCATGGAAATCAGAATTGGATATGTTTGAATATTATAGCTTATCAGAGATGTCCACATCGTGCAAGTGTAGAATAATATAGGCTTTACCCACAAAATTTGGCAGAATTCCACATAATTAGAAGAGCCTGTCTACGTGGCTGTCCACACTTCATGAAACTGATATCATGCAGGCCCAAGCTGGTCACTGACACTGCAGCTCTGGTTGATGGCTTGTATGGAAAAGACGTGGGAGTCAGACTGCCTGAATCTTTTGGTTACCTTTGACTTATACCTGTGTTCAGGATATTCATTCATTATACACTTGGAAACAAGGCATTTGCTTACTCAGTAAATGCAAATTTTAACTAATTTAAGTTGAAAGAATTTACTTAATCCTTACAAAGTTTTCTCATTTTGAAAAACTTCTCTTAATATGTGTTTTTATATTATTTTTTCTTTTTCAAGAACTGTTTTGAAATAATTTTAGATTTATAGGCGAGTTAATGTAAAGGTAATACAGAGTTCTGTTACCTTTCTCTCAGCTCCCCCAAATGTTAACATCTTACATAAATAACCATGGTACATTTATCAGAAATAGTATTTAAAACTGGAAACTCCACCGGTCTTTTTAGTAGTGTCCCTTTTCTGTTCTAGGATCTACTATAGGATACCATGTTGTATTAGTTGCGTTGCTTTTTAAGTTTTATTTTTAAAAGTAATCTATAATGTGTGCTCAGTTTTGTCTGACTCTTTGCGACCCCATGGACTGTAGCCTGCCAGGCTCCTCTGTCCATGGAATTTTCCAGGCAAAAATACTAGAGCAGGTTGCCATTTCCTACTCCAGGGGATCTTCCCAACCCAAGGGTCCAGCCTGCATCTCCTACATTGGTAGGCAGATTCTTTACCACTGAACCACCTGGGAAGCCCATAATCCAAAATATATTGGGCTAATTTATTGTTTGTGTTGACTCACAAGGCTAGTTTATGAGAATTGCAAGGGGGTAGTTCTGCATTTTAAATGAGGGTTATCAGGACTTCTCTGCTGGTCCACTGGTTAAGACTCTGCTCTCCCAATGTGGGGAGCATGAGTTCAGTCCCTGACTGGGGAACTGCAATCCTGCATGCCACCTGGCATGACCATAAAAAATAAATACTGGAAAAAAATGTGGGCTATCAAATCTCAAATTCTGTTATTATCCTGTTGCTCAGCACCTCCGCCAGGTTGGGGTAGTGGGCAAGTTTGTCGAGTTCTTTGGGCCAGGAGTAGCCCAGCTGTCCATTGCCGACCGAGCTACGATTGCCAACATGTGTCCAGAGTATGGGGCCACTGCCGCCTTTTTCCCAGTTGATGAAGTCAGTATCAAATACCTGGTGCAGACAGGTAAGTGCAGAACCCTGAGAACAGAAAGTCCTTTGTATAGTTCAGAGGAAGCTGACAATCGGAGTGCTACCTTCTGCCTCTGTCCCTCAATTAAACAGTAGAGGCATCACCCTAAAGAAGAGAAAGGAAGGGATGGTGGGGAGGCGAAAGCTTCAAACTACACCCAGAGATAAGCTTGGTTTCTGTGATCTAGAGGTGGCCACCGAACCTCTTACTGATCTGGTACTGAATTTCTAACATCTATTGAAATGAAACAAATGGTTTTAGAGAAGGCGAACCCTTTCTCAACGGAAACCTAACAGAAATTTCTCCCATGTGTTTTCATGGAGAGGGTGACCTGGGGTGTAGTGAACACTGGAATGCAACAACAGGTCATGATAAATATGCTAAAGAAGATCAGACAGTCATCTGTTATAAGATCCATGCTGACAGCTGATGATGTTGACAATTCAGTGAAAATGAACAGGCAAACAAAAAATGCTGATCTGATGTGGATCCAGGAATCAAGCTCTCCAGCAGTCTTAATTTACTATCAGAGAAATGGGAGGACTAGGTGTCCATTTGGGCAAACCATGCATATTATCTCCTGCAACCAGGAGTTTTCTGAATGAAACAGCAGAGCATTTGGGGTCATATTCCTGGTGATAGAGTATCATGAGTTAGAACTTTGAACTTTGGAGTTAAACTCAGGTTTGGCTCCTGGTTCTGCCATTTACAGCCTGTGTTCCATGGAAAAGTTATTTATTCTTCTTGAGCCAGTATTTCCTCATCTATACATGAGGATAATAATAGTGTTTGTCTCAGAAGGTCAGGATAAAGGATTAGAGATTGAAATAACGTATTGAAAAAGTGTAGCCCACAGTGCTGGACACACAGCTCGTGGTTTGTGGTAGGAGATGGGGGGAATTACTATTTTAATAGGGCGAATGTAGACTGTTGAGGGTCTGTGGCCAGTTGAAGGCAGATGCATAGGAGGGGCACTTTGGCAACTTGCTAAGCCTTAGGAGCCTCTTAGTGTTACTTCCCTGGTGGCTCAGACGGTAAAGCGTCTTGCTTACAATGCGGGAGACCTGGGTTCGATCCCTGGGTCAGGAAGATGCTCTGGAGAAGGAAATGGCAACCCACTCCAGTAGTCTTGCCTGGAAAATCCCATGGACAGAGAAACGTGGTGGGCTACAGTCCATGGGGTCGCAAAGAGTCAGACACGACTGAGCGGCTTCACTGTCACTTTCAGGAGCCTCTTAATTAAGAACCATAATCAAGACTTCCCCAGTGGCCCAGCGATGTAAGTCTCCGTGCTTCCAATGCAGGGGGCATGGGTTTCATCCCCGGTCAGGGGGCTAAGATCCTACATGCCACACAGTGCTTTCAGATAATTGGGAAAAAAAAAAAAAAAAAAACTATAATCCAGAGGGAGGAGTACTTATAACTAAGACTAGAATCCTTTTCAGAAAACAGTCCCTTTGATAGAACAGCAGATTGGTTCATGGTCCCTAGTAAACAGCAGCATCAGTTGGAAAGCAGACCACGAGCCTGCAGGCTGCAGTGTCAGCAGAGGGCTTGGAGTGTTTTAAGTGAAACCCTCATTATTTATGCAGTTGCTACTAAAGGTATTAGTTTCATCAGAAAATACTGACATCTGTTACTTGTTACTTCTTAAAATGCCCATTAGGTCGTGACAAAGAAAAAGTAAAGCATATTAAGCAGTATCTTCAGGCTGTAGGAATGTTTCGGGACTTCAATGACTCCTCTCAAGACCCAGACTTTGCCCAGGTATGGGAGCACCTCTCATTAAACATGTTTCCTCTTCCTCAAGCCTGTGGTTTTAATTGTGAACGTTTTTCCTAGGGGGGTTTACTTGTAGGAAATTAGTCTCTGCCAAGTTATCACAAAAGAACAGGGTGTTAAAGGCTGAAAATAAAAAAGATAAGGAATTGCAGACATAACAAAATAACATAACTTCCCCTGTCCTTCCTGGCCGTTAGGTTGAGTGTCTCCTTTTTTTGATTTATTCCTCTTATGTAGACGACCCTTGGAGAAGAAGTTTAGGACTGGAGCTATTTAAAGGCTGATAAGCTCATCAGAATTATAGATGGGAAAGAAATGAAAGTGCAAGCCAATCGAGTAAGTGTGAGCCAACAGTTAGTTCAGATTTATCCACTACTTATCTTCACTCATTGTCTAGGGTGCAAACTAAACCCACATTTTTCTCTACAGCCAAGATCGGAGGGTAAACCAGATGTGGGACTATTATTTCCTTTCCTATTATTAATACACTGAGGGAAGGAAATACTCCATCAGACTAGGACCCATTTCTTGGCATTGATGACTTAATGACAACATCCCCCCAAGTCATCTTAGAAAAATTAGATGGTTTATTTGTTGTTTCAGTAGGAAACACATCTCAGACTAACTTAAGCAATAGAAAGGATGTATGAGCTACTTTATAAAGAGGGCCAAGTGGAAGACCACAGCAGCATAGTGCCCACCCTGGTCTTTCTGAGAGAGGGCAAGGCTTCTGCCTGTCGCATGCTACCAAAGTGCTCATCTGGATCTCTGGAAATTCCCTTCAGGGTTAAAAAGGGACCCTGGCTTTCTTGGTTTTGAATGTGGTAGTTTGGTTTGTTTGTTTTTATTGTTGTGGTGTAAATTCTCTGGCACAGCTGTGTTTTTTTTCTTTGTGGGTATAATGCCAGTTCTATGGTTCCTTTTCTTCTGGGTGGACAGGTTGTGGAGTTAGACTTGAAAACAGTAGTGCCTTGCTGCAGCGGACCCAAAAGGCCTCAGGACAAAGTCGCCGTGTCTGATATGAAAAAGGACTTTGAGAGCTGCCTGGGGGCCAAGGTAGGGAGGTGGGAGAGGTGGGTGGAGACCCTCCCCATGCCTGGCTTCTTCATGCACAGGCTTCTTTTTCACCCATCTCAATGATGAATCTTCCTGAAGCCTAGTACTGAAGGCATTTCCTCTCCAAACTGAACCCCTTGGTGCCTCCTCCCACCTTAGCTAAGAGCTGAGCAGCTTCCTTACAGCCCTCCATTGCCTATAAACACACTCAACCCTCCTTTTCATTTTTTCTAACTCTCCTTTTCCAAAGCATATCCACTCTTCACCTGACTCTCACCACAGCATTCACTCTGCTTGAACAAGCTATTCTGGCCACTAATTTTGTTTATGCCACCCCTGCCTACAGGCCCTTCCTCCTCCACAGCATGACCTCAGATCTCATAGCACAAAGTCATCTCTCCCTCATTTGAACATTCTGGCATCAGTCCAAACCCCTGTGATGGCGTTTCATATCCTTTAACTTCACTGTTGGTACTTTATATTATTTGCACGTCTGATGCTTTTACTCGACTCTTACGGCATTTTTTTCTAAATTTCCTTATGGTTAGTGTCTGTGCCCTCTGTTGCCATTAAATCTGTACTAATTTGCTCTAGTTAGACTAACTTTAAGCTAAATTTGTAGTTTTAGCGTTTCAATATTTAAGGTGGAAAGGAGGTAATTGTTAATAATTTCAAAGCAAAGTAAGATTCAGAAATCATGACTCCCTTTTATAAAGATTTAAAAAGAGGAAAGGGAACTTTAATTTTTCTGTAGCATTTCAGAGTTTACCAGCTGAGATGTTTATGTTTTAAGAATTATAATTACCAAAGTGCTTCTTCTCCTTCCAAAGTGAGAACTTTTGACCATATTTTTTTTTTTTTCTTTTTTTCTTCCTATAGCAAGGATTTAAAGGATTCCAGGTTGCTCCAGACCATCATAATGACCATAAGACATTTATCTATAATAACACCAAGTTCACCCTTGCTCATGGTTCTGTGGTAATCGCTGCCATTACTAGCTGCACAAACACCAGTAATCCATCTGTGATGTTAGGGGCAGGTAAATACACCTGATGGTCATGTGGACATGCGGGTGGGAATTTTCAAGACATAACCCAGGGGCTTAATTAAGTTTTATGTATGGGGCTTCCCTGGTGGTTCAGACTGCAAAGAATCTGCCTGCAGTACAGGACACCCGGATTTGATCCTTGGGTTGGGAAGATCCCCTGGAGAAGGGAATGGCAACTCACTCCAGTATACTTGCNTGACCATAAGACATTTATCTATAATAACACCAAGTTCACCCTTGCTCATGGTTCTGTGGTAATCGCTGCCATTACTAGCTGCACAAACACCAGTAATCCATCTGTGATGTTAGGGGCAGGTAAATACACCTGATGGTCATGTGGACATGTGGGTGGGAATTTTCAAGACATAACCCAGGGGCTTAATTAAGTTTTATGTATGGGGCTTCCCTGGTGGTTCAGACTGCAAAGAATCTGCCTGCAGTACAGGACACCCGGATTTGATCCTTGGGTTGGGAAGATCCCCTGGAGAAGGGAATGGCAACTCACTCCAGTATACTTGCTGGAGTCCTATGGACAGAGGAGCCTGGTAGGTTACAGTCCATGGGGTCACAAAGAGTCGGACACGACTGAGTGACTAACACTTTGACTTTCGTAGTTCTCTGAACCTTATCCTTCCCAGATGCAGAGACTAATTGGCCCAGAAATGTTTATTCAATAAATAGTGCCCAATACAAAATATTTAAAGTAGTATGGTCTTTAAAATTAACACAGAAAATAAGGAAAAGAGAGGAAAGAAAGATGAATTTCTGGTAAAGCCTAGAATCTTGTGTCAGAATTTAAAAAAAGGAAAAAATGTTTTCATGCCACAGATTGTTCTTCATAAAATCCCTTTTTATACAGTGGCATTTAATCTTAGGTACATTGTCAAGTGCATCTGAATTAGCACACAGGGCACTTGGTTGATAAAACTTATCTGCCTGTTACACAATTCTGGTTATTTAATGTTTACATGCAGAGTTTCATTAATGTAAGGTCCCTTTAGTTTCCAAATTTTAAAACATCCTGAAGAGTTCCTCTTATGTCCACACACAGATAATTCTTTCTTTATGAAGTGGACAGGTGCGTATGGAAAACTGTCTTTGTCCAAGAATTTGTCTATTGCCCCCTAAGCTTTGGACAAACGTGTTTCTTTAAGACACCAGCTTGTCTGTAGCTTCTTGTCTCTTAATACCCACACTCCTTATTTCTTTCCTACTTCCATGAGATGTCCTAAGTCCCTGTAGTACATAACCTCTGGATTTGCCCAGAATCAAGTGACCCAGCAGCCCTTGATCTTCCACTTTAAGAAATATCTGAGAGCAAGATTTTTAACATCTAGATGGACTGTACTCCTCAGCAACTAGTACACAATTCTTATACTTTAAGAAGGAGCCCTGGCAATTATTTTTTATCTAAATATAATTAGAAAGATTGCTTTCCCTCCAGAAATTAAAAACCCACTCTATAATATAATCATGAATGGTTTATCTCTTTGAGAAACAAAAGGCACTTCTCTTTTTATGTCATTCATGTCCATGGCTCGTTTTGAGCTTACTGAACAAGCACGAGTGACTTTGTGCTAGTGAGCATTTGGTTTCTATCATTTAGTCTCTCAGTCGTGTTCGACTCTTTACGACCCCATAGGCTACAGCACGCCAGGCTTTGGTTTCTCTTAGGCAGCAAAAATGGCAGAAAGCACCAGCGTGAGTGGGGTCCCGTCAGGCTGTGCAGGAAATGCAGAGCAAAGTCAGCGTTTCCTGAACTGTCTGTGGCACCTGGAGTGGGCAGCCCGCAACCATGTCTGTGTTTACCGTTTCACAGGCCTGTTAGCGAAGAAGGCTGTGGATGCGGGCCTGAGCGTGAAGCCTTACATCAAAACTAGCCTGTCTCCTGGCAGTGGTGTGGTCACCTACTACCTGCGGGAAAGCGGAGTCATGCCTTACCTGTCTCAGCTTGGGTGAGGGAGAAGTCTCTTACACCATTGCTTTTGTTGCGTTGTATTCCGCAGATACCTTGCTCAGTCACCTTGAAATAGATGTAAGCTTATCTGATGGTATCTAATTGCATAGTCTTTCATCAGTGCAGACTTAAACCCTCACTTTCCTTCCTGTACAGTTGTGCTGGTTGTTCATCAGACAAGGGTATCTGTGAAGAGAGCATAGGCTGATATCAAGCCCCGTGCTCCACTGAAGCACTGCCCTCCTAGGGGAGGGAGCAACTTTTCTCAGTTACATGAAGGTGTGCTGTGGGCTAATATTGGCTCTGCCACAGAGAGTCTGCCCTCTGTATGAAAATAATTATTTCACGTGCCTAGAAATGTTGTGATTCACTGAAGTCAATTATTTGTTTCCAAATACAGTTTCTCCTAGTAACCCACTATTACTAATTTAATTGACATAGATCTTTATCATGTACCCCATAAAAGTTGGAAGTCCCTGGGAGTATATAATCAGAGTAGTGAATAAAGATATCAGATATCTGATTTCAACTTTTAAAAATTACAGATCATTTATGTAGTCTCCTCATAATTTACTTATAAATTTAAAAAGTAAACTACTTATAAAAGTAAATTATATGGAATAGAATAGATAGACCAAAAATAAACCCATTCACCTATAGTTAATTAATCTTCAACAAAGGAGGTAAGAATATACAATGAAGAAAAGACACTCTCTTCAATAAGTGGTTTGGGAAAGCTGGACAGCCACATTTAAATGAATGAAATTAGGATACTCTTCACACTATATACAAAAATAAACTAAAAATGGTTTAAAGACTTAAATGTAAGACATGACACCATAAAACTACTAGAAGAGAACATAGGCCAAACATTCTCTGACATAAAGCGTAGCAATATCCCAAGGCAAAACAGAAGCAAAAATAAATAGGACCTAATGGGAATCAAAAAACTCTGCACATCAAAGTAAACCATCAGCAAAATTTAAAAATAAGCTATAGAATGGGAGGAAAATATTTGCAAACAATGCGACGACAAGGGGTTAATTTCCAAAATATACAGATAGCTCATACAGCTCAATATCAGACAGAAAACCCAATCAAAAAATGAGCAGAAGACCTGAACAGACATTTTTTCAAGGAAGACTTAGAGATACCAACAGGCACATTGAAAGATCCTCAGCATCACTAATAATTGGAGGAATGCAAATCAGAACTGCAGTGAGGTATCACCTTACGCAAGTCAGAAAGGCCCTCATCAAAAAGTCTTACAAATAATAAATGCTGTGGAGGGTGTAGAGCAAAGGGAACCTTCTTACACTGTAGGTAAGGATGTAAATTGGTGTCAGCAATATAGAAAACAGTATGGAGGTTCCTTAAAAAAACTAGAAATAGTAGAACTACTATATCGCCAGCAGTTCCACTCCTGGGCATATATCTAGAAAAGACAAAAACTGATTCAAAAAGATAAATGCCCCCACATGGTCACAGCAGCACTATTTGTAACAGCTGGGACATGGAAGCAACCTAAATGTCCATCAACAGATGAATGGATAAAAAGATACATACATAACAGAATACTACTCAGCCATAAAATGGAATGAAGTATTGCCATTCACGACAATATGGATGGACCTGGAGTATATGGTACTAAATGAAGTAAGTCAACAGAGAAAAACGAATGTTATATATTAGCAGTAGTATGTGGACTCTTTAAAAAGAAAATGATGTAAATGAGTCTTTGTACAAAATAGAAACAGACTCACAGATACAGAAAGCAAACTTCTTGTTACCAAAGGGGAAATCAGGGATTTGGAAGGGGGAGGGGTCAGGAGTATGGGATTAAAAGATACACACTACTAGGTATAAAATAGGTCAAGTAGAATATAAATATGAAATCAACTATACTTCAGTCTTTTTTTTTTTAAGTAAATTATAAAAAGGAGCCTTAATCGAATGATTTGGGATGGATGAATAGTAGATGAAAATGTTCCCGAGAATGAAAGCCTCAGAGAAACAGCCCGGTGTTAACCGTCTTTAAATCAGTGGTCGCCAGGAGCCAGCAGGTGGGCCCACCGAGAGTCATTCTGCGTCCCGTGCTTCTCTCCCGCCCCAGGTTTGACGTGGTGGGCTATGGCTGCATGACCTGCATCGGCAACAGCGGGCCCTTACCGGAAGCTGTGGTAGAAGCCATCGTACAGGTGATGAGCAGGGCAGCCTGGGGCCTTTCTTTTTCATATGCTATGTGATGAAATGCTGGTGATCTTAAAGAAAGTTCAGGGAAGCATGGGATGTGGTTAAGAGAATGGTCTTCGGAGTTGAGCTCAACTATTAACTACATATCTTTGAGCAAGGTCATGAACCTCTTTGTGCCTCGGTTTTCACAACTGTAAACGGGAAGTGATAACAGTGTGTGTTTCAGAAAGCTGCGAGCATTCTGGTGACAGTGGACACAAAGGACTTAGTGTGGTGCCTGGCCGGCACATGCCCCACACATGCGAGGGCGCCAGAATCATTTGTTCCTATTATCTGAAGGCTGGTTCCAAGTCAGACAACTGAATATAAACTCATTGGCTTGATTTTTGTCCCATAAATTCTATAGCGTCGAAAAATACTATTTGATCTGCTAGCACTGACTGTGGAATCCCTGTCAGCCAGTGTGGCTTCCTGTAACTGTCAACCTGTCACCCTCCCTACCTGTTTTCGGGGACCCGGCTGCAGAACAACTAGGATGCTACCTTCTGATCCACCTCGTACCTGCGTCTCTCTGCTGCTTTTGACCCAGCGTGTCTCCCCCAGGCTCACCCTGTGGTCTCCTTCCCCGGGGAGTGGCCCAAGTGCAGGGGAAGCCTAAAGGGCTCCTGCACGTAAAGGAGGTCTAGGAAGCCCAGGCCATCCGTTGTTTCTGCAACCTGTTTCCCCCTTGCCTCACACAGGGAGACCTCGTAGCTGTTGGAGTACTGTCTGGGAACAGGAACTTTGAAGGGCGAGTCCACCCCAATACCCGAGCCAACTATTTAGCCTCTCCGCCCTTAGTGATAGCCTATGCGATTGCTGGGACCATCAGGATTGACTTTGAGAAAGAGCCACTAGGTAAGATCTGATTTGTGGGGTTACAATTTTTTCCCCTCAATGAATTTGAAAACGTTACTGGAAAAAAGTTATTGCTTTCCTTAATAAATAATGAAGCCTAGAACCTCCAAAGATCAGAGGAGGAAGAAGGGTTTTTGCTTCCTTCCCCAGCACACAGCAAAATAGCGAAACAAATTTACAAAAGGGGAAGGGACAAAAAGGGACAGAAACACTTAGAGTAATGGAGGCCTTGCCATTCTGGCCTCTGCTTCAGTCTCTCCCTTTCCAGTTCCTGCTTCAATCTCATGATAGCCTGGTTTTAATATCTGTGCTGTAGGAACACGTCCATGGTGTGCAGCTTCTCAAAGCTTGGGGCGCATGATGCTTTTTCCCTTTCCCCGGCCTCCTTGTGCGCCCTCCTCAGTCCATGCTCTGCAGGTTAGATAATATGAAAACAGTGCCTGGAATTGACTTTACGGAAATCTTAGCTTTAGGCGTGCAGCTGATCTTCATTACATATGTATTCCATATTTTCAAATTTGACTACTCATTGATGTGGATTTTCATCCCCAAAATCAGTACTTACCACCCTCCCATGGTCACTCACAGACATGCACGAGATGGTGAAATCCCTGAGTCACTCACCGTGCCTGCTCTCAGCTGAGGTCAAGCAAGGTGACACTCTGTATTTTTATTTCAAGTCTCTACTGCAAACACATGTCCTATTTGTGCTCTGGATAGCTTCATGTTTTTTCACACATTTGTGCTTTTTTGGTGGTGGTTTTACTGTTTAAAATGACCTGCGAGTAGGGCTAAAGTGCTGTGGAGTATTCCTGAGCTCAGGAAGGTGATGACAGGCCTCATGTTAGGCTCCCGAGCTCAGTGACGCATCAACAGTATGTAACAGAAACACATGAAACAGCGTTACGTACTGATCAGTTGACAGCAGCGTTGTGGATGACCCTTGGGAGCCTAACCTGTGTGTTCTCCCGGGCAGTGGCTGAGTGTTTTCTAAGTGTGCACAGAGAATTTTCTGAACGTAACTGCCCTGAACAATGAGACTGGGCTGACTGCCTGTGACCATGAAAATTGGATGTGAGATGAAGTTCATCTCACTAATAAACATTTTCTCCCCAGGTGTCAATGCCAAGGGTCAGCAAGTATTTCTGAAAGATATCTGGCCGACCAGAGATGAGATCCAGGCAGTGGAGCGTCAGTACGTGATCCCCGGGATGTTTAAGGAGGTCTACCAGAAAATAGAGGTGAGGTCCCCGCCCCGGCGTCAAGGGGAAGTCGCTCCTCTGCGTCTTCTCTGCCAACCTTGAGGCTAGTGCCGGTGTCGACTAGACACAGCAGCGTTTCTTCAGATAACTGGGAAAGTGGGACAATCATTTTGCTCCTAAAACTCAGGCTCTTCCAGACCCAGCTCTCCCCAGATGTTCCCAGATTTGGACACAAGAGCAGCAGGCTCAGGAGACACGGACTCGGCATGGATGTGGCTCCTGGCTAGCTCTGCATGGTTCCCCTCTTCCTCTGACAGCCCGGGGTGAGCATGAGCTGTGGTTGAGGAGCCCGATGTCACTCTAGTGTGTCACTGAGGGGCCACATGGCTGAACACACCTCTCAGATTTATTTGCCTGCTTCAAAGAGTAATACAAATAAAAGCCACTCGGTTGGAAGCACCAAACTATCAAGCTGCTGAAATTAAAAAAAAAAAAAAAAAAACTTGCTGTGCATTTTACAAACAAGGGGGAAAGGTAGGGGGCTCCATATCACTTTCCAAGACTCGAATGTTACCCTTTTCCCTGGTTTCTGTGTTAGGCTGACCCCAGGGCTTCTGGCTGGGGCTGGTGGCTTGAAATATGAGGTCAGACTGAGGAGCAGAGTCAAATGGGAGTCACATTCACACACTGAATCCCACAAGCTGCTCGTTGGGAAATGGTTGAAGGGAGTTTGGTGGATATTGGGTTAAATGCATTTCCCCAGAGGCTGAGTTAATGACATGTGGAGCAAATTCAAGCCAATTTGAATGCATAGTGGCTGTCACTTACTCTCTAATGTTCTTGTGACCAGAAGTCTACCTCCCCAAATCTTCAGAACATCAATAATTTCTCCTCGGGTTCAACCTGGAATGTTATTTCATAAATTATATGTGTTAGTCACCTGTTGCTCTGCAACACATTACTACTAAACTTAGTGAATTAAAACAGCAAACAATCTGTTTCTATGGGTCAGAAATGGAGGTGCCACTTAACAGGATGTGTCTGCCTTCACAAGGCTTCATTCCAGGTGTCATCTGAGGCTGTAGCCTCACCTGATGATTCGACTGGGGAAAGCCAGTTCTTAGACGGCTCGTGTGGTCATTGGCAGGATACAGGACCTGACATGCTGTGGGTGAAGGCCGCAGCTTCTCACTGACTGTCAGCGAGAGGGCCCCCTCAGGACCTTACTGGTGGGTCTCTTCACAGCATGGTGACTGGCCTCCAGCAGAGCCAGCAAGAGCAAGTAAGAGGGTGAAGAGACAGAAGGCAGTCTCTGTAACCTCATCCTGGAAATGAGTCACTAGGCTCAGCCCTCACTCAGCAGGAGGGGTACATTTACAGGTAGGATTTCCAGGAGGCAGGTCCATGGGGTCATTTTAGAGACGGCCTGTTACAGGGCATGTGTATTTTTAAATTACTTAGCATGGTGCTATCTTTGTATAGACATGTTGTGTGACCATTTAGACTAAGAATTGGTCTTACTGTACTCTTAGCTTAAATATTATGTTCACATGTTAAGTCTTCATCAGGATGAACTGTGATTAGATCTGACTCTCCTTTCTTTCTTTCTCCCCAAGACTGTGAATGAGAGCTGGAATGCCTTAGCAGCCCCGTCAGATAAGCTATATTGCTGGAATCCCAAATCTACGTACATTAAATCACCACCATTCTTTGAAGACCTGGTAGGACTTTTTTTTTTTTAACAAAATGAGTTCTTCAGAAAGTTTCTTGGCTTGTAAAATCTACTTGATTAACCAGTACCCTCACTTTGACTACCTACTTCACTGAAACCTTTACAAACCTGAGCAGATAACACTGAGGAGAGCTTGAGGAAGCTGGGTTATTTGGCTGGAGTGGGCCTGTGGTTTATCTGTCCAGGGCTTCCACATGGCTGTGCAGAGACCCCTGGAGATCAAGTATCACGGGGATAGAGACTCAGTAACGTCTGAGGGGGACTGTCCAGGAGAACAGCCTCTAGGACCTGCTGTACTTAAGCCTTATACCCATACAAACAAGAGAAATCTTCTCTGAAACTGATGATCAGGAGTCTGTGCTCTCCCGGTGGGAGGAGGGGATGAGGGGATGTGAGTAGAAGGCAGGGCTCCTGCCGTACCCAGCGCTGGGGACCTTCTCTGGATGTGGAGAAAGAATGTCATGTGCAGCAGCATCCCTTTTGTTTTTGAGGGGATAGTACCAATACTTCACCTCCTTGAAGGATGAGATATGAATGTTTTGCATAAATTCACTTCGCTTTACTAAACACCCCTGATAAACCCAATGAAACTAGAATGCTCTATGTGTTGATGTAGGGCTGTCATCAGGGTCAGATCCACGGACCACTACTGTTGAGGCTCCCCTGGTGATGCATTGGAGAAAAGCCGGGCAAACACTGACTTACTGTCTTCTTTGCTAGACTTTGGATCTTCAGCCCCCTAAGTCTATCGTGGATGCCTACGTGCTGTTAAACTTGGGAGATTCAGTAACAACAGACCACATCTCTCCAGCTGGAAACATCGCAAGAAACAGCCCTGCTGCCCGCTACTTAACTAACAGAGGGTAAGTAGTGGTGGGATGGGGGGGCCTGAAGACACAGGGACAGC
This sequence comes from Neotragus pygmaeus, assembly GCA_006410875.1. Taxonomy (NCBI): domain Eukaryota; kingdom Metazoa; phylum Chordata; class Mammalia; order Artiodactyla; family Bovidae; genus Neotragus; species Neotragus pygmaeus. The sequence goes on along the minus strand of SJYV01039343.1, from coordinate 902,101 downwards.
GAGAGGTTGTTAGTCCTCTTCTCATGGGGCCTGTGTGGAGTCAGACTCCAGCTTTTCACTGAACCCTGGAGCCTGAAAAGCAATCGCTCTTTCTGTTTGTAGCTTTGAAGCTACTAGGGAATCCACCAGCACATGAACCCCAGCACATGGAGACCTTCTCTTTGAGCAAGTCTACTTACTAGACTCAGCCGTCATCCCTGCCACCAGCTTGGCTGATCATTTATGTACAAGGCTCCACTCTTCCCCTGTGCAGCCTGGTTATACTTGAAGCACTTGGCAGGGGTTTAACCAGAAATGCTTTGACATTTCCTGGTTGACAGACATGTGTTGTGTTTTAGTTTACTATTTATTTTGGCTGTGCTGGGTCTTTGTTGCAGCCCATGGATTCTCTAGTTGTGGCGTGTGGGCTCTGGAGCGCACAGGCTCAGTATCTGTGGCGTATGGGCTTGGTTGCAGTACATAGGATCTTAGTTCCCTGGCTGGGGATTGAACCCAGGACCCCAGCATTGGAAGCACAGAATCTTATCCACTGGACCACCAAGGACGTCCCAAGAAACATGTTCTTTACAGAGAACAGCTTTGAGGATTTGCAATTTACACCTCCATTCAGCAATCCTTCAGCCATATACCTATTTTAACAGGTATTACACTAATACTGACTTCCCTGGTGGCTCAGACGGTAAAGCATCTGTCTACAATATAGGAGACCCGGGTTCGATCTCTGGGTTGGAAAGATCCCCTGGAGAAGGAAATGGCAGTCCACTCCAGTACTCTTGCCTGGAAAATCCCATGGACAGAGGAGCCTGGTAGGCTACAGTCCACGGGGTCGCAAAGAGTCGGACACTACTGAGCAACTTCACTTTCACTTTCACACTAATATTATATACTGCTATTTAACAAATCCTGAGTCAAGAAGATCCCCTGGAGAAGGACATGGCAACCCACTCCAGTATTCTTGCCTGGAGGATCCCCATGGACAGAGGAGCCTGGCAGGCTACAGTCCATGGGGTCGCAGAGTCGGTCACTAAACCACCACCACAGTGCACCGACACCAGCCAGTGTCCATCCCAGACCCGACTTTCCTTGAGGCTCGTCTGGGGAGATGAACATTCCTGGCCCCATCCCCACGTGCTGAGTCACCTTCGTCAGGGACAGGGCCCAGAGCCAGTATGACAGAGTTGAAGCTTTTTTTTCTTTTTTCCTAGTGGGAGAGGACAGCTCCCGTGCCCCTCCTCTCACTTGCTAGGCGGGTAACCCGTTCTCTGAACAACTTTCCACTTCTCTCTTGCTCATTCATTCTCTGCCTTGTCCTAGTGCATCCCATGGGGCAGTCTGTTCATTCAGACCGAGAATATCTCCTGTTCCCCAGGATGTGCATGTTGTGAGTTTAAAAAGACAGCCCAGATCTAGTGGAGGTGAATGCACAGTGGTCATGTCAAGACTTTTCTTTAACGTGGGGCAACTACTTTTTAAATGTATGGCAACTGCTCATACGCAGATAGTGGTTTGGNACATGTTCTTTACAGAGAACAGCTTTGAGGATTTGCAATTTACACCTCCATTCAGCAATCCTTCAGCCATATACCTATTTTAACAGGTATTACACTAATACTGACTTCCCTGGTGGCTCAGACGGTAAAGCATCTGTCTACAATATAGGAGACCCGGGTTCGATCTCTGGGTTGGAAAGATCCCCTGGAGAAGGAAATGGCAGTCCACTCCAGTACTCTTGCCTGGAAAATCCCATGGACAGAGGAGCCTGGTAGGCTACAGTCCACGGGGTCGCAAAGAGTCGGACACTACTGAGCAACTTCACTTTCACTTTCACACTAATATTATATACTGCTATTTAACAAATCCTGAGTCAAGAAGATCCCCTGGAGAAGGACATGGCAACCCACTCCAGTATTCTTGCCTGGAGGATCCCCATGGACAGAGGAGCCTGGCAGGCTACAGTCCATGGGGTCGCAGAGTCGGTCACTAAACCACCACCACAGTGCACCGACACCAGCCAGTGTCCATCCCAGACCCGACTTTCCTTGAGGCTCGTCTGGGGAGATGAACATTCCTGGCCCCATCCCCACGTGCTGAGTCACCTTCGTCAGGGACAGGGCCCAGAGCCAGTATGACAGAGTTGAAGCTTTTTTTTCTTTTTTCCTAGTGGGAGAGGACAGCTCCCGTGCCCCTCCTCTCACTTGCTAGGCGGGTAACCCGTTCTCTGAACAACTTTCCACTTCTCTCTTGCTCATTCATTCTCTGCCTTGTCCTAGTGCATCCCATGGGGCAGTCTGTTCATTCAGACCGAGAATATCTCCTGTTCCCCAGGATGTGCATGTTGTGAGTTTAAAAAGACAGCCCAGATCTAGCGGAGGTGAATGCACAGTGGTCATGTCAAGACTTTTCTTTAACGTGGGGCAACTACTTTTTAAATGTATGGCAACTGCTCATACGCAGATAGTGGTTTGGCCAAAAAGTTCACTCAGGGTTGTCTACTGTTAAGATGATATGGAAAAAGCCAAACACACTTTTTGGCCAACCTAATACATAGGAGATTTTAACATTTATTTGTTTTATTTGGCTGGGCCGAGTCTTAGTTGCAGCATGTGGGATCTAGTTCCCCAACCAGGGATGGAACCCGGGCCCACTGCACTGCAAGTGTGGTGTCTTGGCCCCTGGACCACCTAAGGGAAGTCCTCCTATTATGAGCTTTTAAAGGGATGGCTCTGTCTCGAGTGGGAGATGCAAGTCCATCAGCAAATAGCAGAGGGCAGATGTTCAAGGTGGTTCTGGGAGTCCTGCTCTTCCCCTCACGCACACTGCTCGGGACACACTGCCCACCATCTGGTTCCTTGAATGTTCAAACAAGGCCAAGTACCCCTCTGCCTTCGGGTGAGCTGACTTTTTTCTCCTCTTGGATGCCTTTCCCCAAGATACCCTCTTAACGAACTCCCACGCCAAGTTCAAGTCTTCCTCCATAAGGTCACGCCCACCATGCTCGTCTTGCCCTGGCCTACCTTTTCTTAGGTATTAACCACAATATAGTAACACTTGTGTAGGGTGCTCTTTTAAAAAAACTTCTCTGTCTCTACCTTCTAGGATGTAAGCCCTGCAAAAGCAGGGATTTGCTGTACCCAGGCACCTGACAGCGCCTGGCATGTAGTTGGTGCTCAGTGAAAAGCCGTTGAATGAATGAATGGGAAAGGCTTCTAAGGACAGAGAAACTAGAGAAACAGTTGAGGCTGGAAGAAGAAGACTAGGAAGAGAGAAGTGACCAACACCTCTTTTGACTGGTGGTTATTGATACTCTTTAGGGAATAGAACGAAAGGAAATATACCTTTCCCGAAAAATACACATCCACACTTTGGACATAATTTCAGGGGTTCATAGACACATTCACTACTCCTAAAGCCCATGCTTAGATTCTCAGTCTTCAGAATTGAGCTAATGCATAAATCATCCACACACATGGTTCCTAGCATTTTAAGAAATATCCCAGTGAACTGGTTAAGTAAGATGTCGTTCCTGACATTTAAAGCGTCCTTTCATTCGGACCCACAGACCAGACTTCTCTTTGATTTAGGACCAGCAGTTCTTGTTCTGCTCCTTCGTCCCTGCCCTGCTTTTGATCTTACAATAATGCTAAGTCATGTTGCAAGTTATGTGTTTTTTAATTGTACTTAATTCCTGGACAAATCTGAACCTACTTCTGTTTAATTTATAGAGTATATTTTATGTGTCCCCCCACTCTTGGCTCCACCCAACTGACCTACCTGAGTATTCCCTTTGCTTCCTTTTTTTATTCCCACCCATTTTTAACATTTATTTTTAATGAAGCTTTATAGGCTGCCTTACTGAATAAATAAAATGCTCTTTCTAAAGTTCCTCCCGATTGCTCTACCCAGATTTCTAAGACTAGGTTGATGCTGGGAGGCTGTAGATTCACCATCGCACCTGCCACCTCTCATTGCACCCTCAGTTGAAGCTATGGAAACAGTTTTTCCACCTTGGAGAACAATACTTAGTAGACTTACAGAAATACCTAGGTTTGTGGGTTTTTTCCCCGTTCATGGTGTAAGCCAGGTTTAATCTCTCAGTTCCCTAAACCAGCTTCTCTCCTGCTTTTGTTGTCAGCCTGACTCCCCGAGAATTCAACTCCTATGGCTCCCGCCGAGGGAACGATGCCATCATGGCACGGGGGACATTTGCCAACATCCGCTTATTAAACAAATTCTTGAACAAGCAGGCCCCACAGACTATCCATCTGCCTTCTGGTGAAATTGTGAGTACGATGTCTTGCGCTTCCTCTAGAGGCCAGCGTCGCCCAGGCTCTGGGTGGGTCGGTGCTTGCATTGCCACTTTCCCTTTGGTCTTATTTTCATTTTCCACACCTCTTCCTACCTCTTGCTTTACACAGTCCCTCTTGCCAAGCGTTCCATATATGTAGAGTTCATCCGTAAAGAAGAGTCCCTTTAAACTGGGAGGCCTTTTCCTGCTTAGAGATTTCTGCTTCATGCTTTAACTAAATCTAGTTTCTTAGGAGTTGAGCTTAAAAAGCCTCCGATTGAGGTTTCATCAGTTCAGAATCCTTGAAGGGGAAATTCCAGGTTAAGGTAGAGGATATTTACTAAGAAGTGCTGTTTTATGACTTAAGTAAAATTTAATTAATCATACCGTTAGGGAAGGAAGAATATAGAGGACTGTGCAGGCCTGCTTGGGTCCTAATGGGAACCACGTGGAGTTGGTTTATTAGAGCTGGAATTGTCTGTTCACAGAGGGCAGGCATGGGGAGAGGTGGGAAAGCCTGCCCTTGAAGTCAGACAAGCCTGGGTTCAAGTCCCAGCTCCACCTCAGACCAGCTGTGGAGCCTTCTTCAGCAATCTGCCTACCTCTCTGAGCCTCACTTTTCTTACTTGCAAAGTAAAATAATATCTACTTTTTAAGGTTCTGAGGCTTAACCCTGGGTGGCATGCGTGCTTCAGTCACTCAGTCAACTCTGCAACCCCATGGCCTGTAACACACCAGGCTCCTCTGTCCATGGGATTTCCCAGGCAAGAATACTGGAGTGGGTTACCATTTCCTACTCCAGGGCACCTTGCCTACCCAGGGGTCACACCCGCATCTCTTGTGTCTCCTGCACTGGCAGGTGGATTCTTTACCAGTGCACCACCAGGGAAGCCCATCCAGCACAGAGTGAGTGCCCAGGACATACTTGTTCAGTGACTAGCAGGGACAATGGACTACTAAGTGAAAAGGGTACAAGTGAAGGGTAAAATCCCCAAGAGATGAAGCAGGGACTTGCAGTTAATAGATTTTGAGGGCCTCCGGATGCCAGCTGTCATGGTGGGGTCCCTCACTGACAGCCCTACTGTGCACAGAACTCCTAGTCAGATGGTTAGTGCCTCAGCTTAAATAAGGAGACAGCATCAGAGATGAAGAGACACTGGAGTCAGGCCTTGAACTTGAAAGACAGACCTAGACAAGAAACAGAGGAATAAAGAGAAAAACAGGTAATGCACAGAATAGAAGAAAACTAAGAAAAACAGTTATTTCGTCAGTGATAAGAGATGATTTTCTGTTGGTGTAATCAGAAGACAAGAAGGAGCTCTTAAAACAAAGTCCCTAAAAAATTTCACAGGAAAAGTTAACTAGTTGAGAAAATGTTCCAGAAGGTAGAAAGACAAAGGGGGAATTAAGAAATGTAAGAAAAATCAAAGCCTGAACCGAGGAGGACCAGCATCTGACTGAATAAAGATGCTAAAAAGAACAGACAGAATTGGAGAGGGAATTGTTAAGCGTTAACACAAGCAGTTCTTCAAGTGCAGAATCTGGGATTCCAGATTGGAAGGTCCACTGAGCACACCCAGCCACATGGTTAATACTCACTCCAAGTCACATCTCCGTGAAGTTAAGAACAGCAGGGCTAAGGAGATCCGGAAACTTCGGAGAGGGGGAAAGAGGCTTACGTGCACTCTTCTGGGGATCAGACGCGCTCAAGGCAACCCAGGAGACGTGGGCTGGGGGAAGTTGTTGGCACTCTAAGATCTGTATCTCTTACGACCAGCCGAGTGAGGGTAAAGCAACAACACATTCAGATATTCAAAAGCCTTGAAAATAATCTGTCAGTCCCAGCCTCAGAAAGCTACTTGGTAATTGTGTTCCACCAAAACGAGAGAATAAACCAAATATGGGGGAAGATGTAGGATCCAGGAAAAGGAAGTGCAGGGAATCGCCAAGATGCGGGGGAAGGAAGAACCCCCTGTCACGTGAACACACCTCAGAGTCAGCGGTCCACACGGGATTGAGGGCATCAGGAGTGACACCCCTGAGAAAGATTTTCAAGGTGCATTGCCTGATAGATGCGAATGTCTTCAGAAAAGACTTGTGTCGATACTTTAGGTAGTAGATCCGTTAGTTAATGGGTAGGGACACAGAAACAGGTGAACGCACGCGCACACACACACATACAAATTTATTATTCCCAGTGGGAAATAAATTTTTTTTAATTGCCAAGAAAAGGAAATCTGAGTCCATCATGTGGCTCAGCTGTAAATAAAATAGCACGTACGTACGTTTGTATGGCCAAAAAAAAAAAAAAAAGATATGACAGTGATATTAGAAGGCCCTGGAGAGGAGAGGTTGGGGAGGGGGAGGGCCCTACAAGAGTGGTAGTTGAAAGAAGTAAATCCTCTAAGTAGGAATTTAATGGATAATGAAAAAGAAGAAATGAACTGACCAATTATATACAGGGATCCAGAGGTGAGATATCAGAAGAAACCACTAACTTTTATGCTTTCTTTAGAAGAGAGGGCGAGTGCAGGGAGCCGATGCTTTATGAGCTGCTTGCTGCTCTCAGTTTGACGTATACAAGAGAAAAGCCAGGACCCAAGAGTTCAAGCCTGCTGCATCCGCACAGCTGGGCTCCACGGCCCACTCGGCCACGGAGTCCCTGTCTCTGCCATGGAGACCGTCACTTTAAAGCACACACTCCCACATTCTTAATATCCAAACTAGCAATAGATACCTCTGAAAATATCGGGCAGGTGGTTTCTTTTCTTGTCTTTGAAAGCATTCAGGCTTTTTGGTTAGACAGAGCAGGCTTTTACTGTTTTTGTTTTGTTTTGTTTTTTTCAACTGTTTCTGTATTTGTGAGTTCTGTTCAACTGAAGACAGACAGATCCTACCTAGATGTAGGCAGTGCCGTGTGATATTAATCACAGTCTCCAGCCTTTCACCAAAATAGTAATTTGTGAAAGCCTACTTGAGAGTTTGATTATATACCTTTTCTAGAGCTCCTTTCAAATCAAACACTCCCTCTTTGGACGGATCTTATTTTCTGACTTAAGTAGGGACAAAAAAAAAGTTTCATTATTCACCATCAATGATATCACCTGTCTTTGTGAAGCCTCAGCTCAGCAGAATGTTCAAAGTTCCTATGAGAAACAAATAAATCTATTTGTTAGAGCTGTTTCTCATATATACTAAGAGATTCCTTAATCCTTTCTTGTCCTTTATTGATTGGTGCTTCCTCAGTGTTTCTATTATCATTTCCTTGACCTCCATGTAGAAGGTAATGAATAAAAGTCTGGATTTTTGTTAATTTCCAAATACATGACCATTTTTTGTGTTTGGCCACCCTTCACAACTGACCATCACTATCATCTCTGGTACAGAATCAAAACCCAGATTTAAGTGGGATTCTCTGCTTTTGCTTTAAAATATTTTAATCAATAGAAGAGTTTAAAAAAAAATGCTCTAATTTCCTTTTTCCCCCTGATGCCCTTGGATTTGAATGTTTTTTCTAAAATTAGGGCAATAAGGCATTTCACTTAAGAGTATAAAATTCAATTTGATAGAGGTAAGTATTAATAGACAGCATTAACTGGAAACTTGTAGACCAGGCAACTGATTGGTTGAGCTTGCCATTGACTTTACACTGGCTTAGCCAACATGTCCGCCCAGGACTCACTGGCCCCTGTCTGCACGCTGCGCCTTTACTCTGTCAGTAAAACCTTCCTCCTCTCCTCCTCAGCTTGATGTGTTCGACGCGGCTGAGCGGTACCAGCAGGCGGGCCTCCCCCTCATCATCCTGGCCGGCAAAGAGTACGGCTCGGGCAGCTCCCGAGACTGGGCCGCCAAGGGCCCTTTCCTTCTGGTGAGTAGGACGCAGAGACAGCCCTGCAGGCAGCTGCCCCCCTGAACCAGAAGGGAAGCTGGGAGGAAGGCTTTACTTTCCAAGAAGATGCTGTGGGAGAGCAGAGCAAGCTTGGGGGAGCGTGGACTGTTTTCTCGGCCCTGCTCGGTAGATCGGGGCTCCCTCACTGAGTGAAGTGAGTCACCAGGTTCCCGCCAGCAAATGTGGCTTCCCTGGCAGCCACGGGTCTTCGGGTGTGTCTGTACGACAGTTGAGGGCAGGATCTTGAAGTCTAAGAAATTACATCCACAAGTGTGGAATGTCTTTTTTTTTAATGGGGAAAGTTTCATGGTTTTCATAGTGTTCTCAGCTTAGCACCTGAAGCTTCTTTAAGGCCCTTGTCCCAGGTCAGTGTGAGGAATAAGCTGCTGCTGCTGTCTTGACTGTTAGGTTCACAGAAGGGAAAATATCAGGAGCCTGAAAGTAAAAGTCTCTCAATCGTGTCCGACCCTTTGCAACCCCATGAACTATACAGTCCATGGAATTCTCCAGGCCAGAATGCTGGAGTGGGTAGCCGTTCCCTTCTCCAGGGGATCTTTCCAACCCAGGGATCGAACCCAGGTCTCCCACATTGCGGGTGGATTCTTTACCAGCTGAGCCACAAGGGAAGCCCAGGAGCCTGAGCTTTGAATAAACTCAGGAAATGCACTTTCTACAGCTGCTTTTCACCGCTAGTGAATGGTCTGTGTACAGGCTCAGTAGAAAAGGAAGCCCTCTCTGTGTGTAGACAGACAACTCTTCAGAACCTTCAGCCGTTTCAGGTGACCTGTAAGCTGTCCCTGTGGGAGGGGCCCCCACAGGGAGTTTCTACCTCTGGCCCCTTTGCTGGCCCTGAAAGCAGGGCCACTCCTAGTGCCTGGCTTCAGCCCTCAGGGTGGGGTAGAATAGCTTAGCTGATATCAGTTTAAATGACGATGGCTTGAGCAAATCCATGCACTTGGCAGATACTAAGTCAGTTGATATCCACAAGTGCAGTAAAAAATACATGGATGTCTGGCAGACAGCCCTGCAGATGCCCAGGTCTTATCAACAACCGCCCCCCCCCCCCTTTTTTTTTAAGTCCATCAGTTTGCAGTGGAGGAGGGGATGTGGAGAAAAGATATGTTATTAGTTGGTAATTTGTCGAAGGCCTACCTTCTGCAAAGAACCTAAGAAATTACAAAAGGAAGGCTTTTAGGAAGGGAGCCGGGCACTGCCAACAGCAGTGAGAGCAGGAGCAGTCGGGGGCTGGCGGGAGACGGGGAGGCCTGGCTAGGCGAGTCCTGGCACGGGGGCTCTGGATCTGGTGGGGCTGCACCAGCCGCAGGGCCAGGGAAAGAGCCTGCTGCGGCGGCGAGAGAGGCACCAGTGGCCTCACAGAGGGAGGCTCTTACGCATCGGAAGCTTCGTGGGGTGCGGCTGACCGCAGGCAGGACACACTTCTACCCCTGGGAGCAGGAGGCGGCTCCTCCCGTTTATTAGAGCGGGGATTGACATCAGGTTGGCTGTCAGTTACCAGGGAGACCAGAGCTGGGGCCTGTCCCTCATAGCCCCTCAAGCAACAGCCATCAGAGGGTAAATGTTTCCCTTTAACGAACTAACAGGCGGGGCGTCCTGACTTAAGGGGCAGAGGGCAAGCTCGCAGGTGAGCAGGGGGAGGCGAAGCCCGACCAGGAGAGCAACGGGTATACGAAGAGCGAGGAACGACCATCTCTTAGGGTCCCGACTCCACAAGTGTCAGCTTCTCTGCAGAACTGCTTTGAGTTCTGTCTGCCCAGACAGCATGCACACTGCCTTCTGTAGCTGGCCAGCCTCAGCCTCGTTGTCTGCAGGCAGAGAGGGCCAGGCAGCGTGACCTGCAGCCCCACACAGCCCTCCTCACAGAGCTTGGGGCGTGAACAACCTGTGTTTACAACCATTGCCCCTTCCCCCCAAATAAATACACAGTACCTACGTACATAAATCTATTCAAAATACCTACTGTCCTAAAGAATCTGCTCTTTTAAATCTGTGTTTTTAAACTTGGAAACACTTTGTGATTTAAAAAATACCTATGGCCAGATCTCATTCCCAGACATTCTAGTTTGGTTGGTAAGGTGAAAGGCCTGGACCTCTGGATTTTAAAAGCCTCCCCTGGTGACTGTAATATCAGCAGAGTCTTAGAACACCTCTGTCTAGCCATGGTTCTCCAGACTTAAAAAGAATCCCATCTTCTCCCACCCATGCTTCCTGCAAGAGATTCTGATATGGTAGATCAGGGGTAGTAAGTACCCAAGAATCTACATTTTTAACAAGCTTCCTGAGTGACCCTGATTCAGGGGATCTGAAAGGATGTTGAGAGCTTTTGCAGGTATCTTAATATTATATAACAGTTAGCTAATATTTGAGATTTGGGTGTTCTAGTTAATCAGGTATCCTGGTTTATTGATCATTGCTGTATATTGTCAGTTATAGGTTACCAATAAAATGTACTTTATAGGAAGCTTTATATCAAGATTATATTCAGTGCAATTTGATCCTTGAAACAGGAGATATAAAAGCAGCACACAGCAGGTGATCAATTCCTTTCTCTGTAGTATGTTCTCAAAGTTGTGTTTTGATTAAATCTTCTGTGTCTGCTAATACAGCCTACAATAATACCAAAATTCAAGGGGGAAAATGAATTTTCTTTGTGTTTCTTTGTAGTGTGGTTTCCAGACACAATGAGTTTGTATCACAAACTAAGTGTGTGGTTAGACTTTGTGGGTTCAAATATCTGACAGACCACTGACTCCCAGGGTGTGGGGCACAGTACCAGTGTCTCCTTCCAGGGTTGTTCGGGGTGGAAGCAGAGAGTTCATTTCATTGCCTACTTGCTGCTTATCCAGTGGAGGCAGTTGGTCAGCTACAGTGCTATTTATAGTGGCAACATTTTATGTAAAGGATTAATTGGTACTTAAGAATTTAGGCAGGAGAAGAGTTGTGACCTAAGAACCCTTTCGTAAGGCGTCTGTGTATCTAAAGAAAAACTGGGTCTGAACTACTTACTGTCTTGGTTTCTCAGGGAATCAGAGCTGTCCTAGCGGAGAGTTACGAGCGCATTCATCGAAGTAACTTGGTCGGGATGGGGGTGATCCCTCTTGAGTACCTCCCTGGGGAGAATGCAGACACCCTGGGACTCACCGGGCGTGAACGCTACACTATCAGCATTCCAGAAACCCTGAAACCACGAATGGAAGTCCAGATCAAGGTAAGTCGGTGCCTTTCCATGCCAGGTCCGGCTGAAAGGGGCCCCCTGTCTGTCATCAGCCCTTGTTTGGTCATGCTGCAGGTCATGCAGGATCGTAGTTCCCCACCCAGGGATCGAACTTATGTCTCCTGCATTGGGAGAATAGTGGTAAAAAGTTCAGGGACAGGGCATTTAAAACACCTTATTATAAAAATGTGAACAGACGCACTCACCCCATCCCTGCACCGCACCCCAGGCCCTGGCTTGGATTAGCACTGAGGTGAAAATGACAGATTAGCGCTGGGTAAGGCGAGGATGAAGTGTGGCACCGTGATCCCAGGGTGACGTAGCCGCCCAGGCAGACTGAGCTGCTGAGCCGTGTCCCAGGCTGAGCCTCTGGGCCAGCGCCTAGGGGACAACCTTAACGAAGCGCCTGCTGGCCGCCAACACTTCCTTCCTCCCACCATCCCTAGTGAAAGCTTCAAAAATATTCCAAACATCGCTAGTAATTGCTGCCCCGAGAGGCTGTTGCTAATTCTCCGGTGTCTCTCACTTCCATCACAGATGCTCTGCAGGGCTTTACCTTGTAGATCAGTACCTGGGGCATCTTGTTAAGTAAAACACAGCTTACTGCTCAGCAGGTCTGGGCTGGGGCTGGCCGGCACCTGCTCCGGGTGCTGGGTGCTGCCGGGGCATGGACTGCGCTTGGAGGGACAGTCTGAAGGCTGGCTCATCTCCTCCCTCAGCGATTCTTCTCTGCTTCTCCGTCCTTGCAGCTGGATACCGGGAAGACCTTCCAGGCTGTCATGAGGTTTGACACCGACGTGGAGCTCACTTACTTCCATAACGGGGGCATCCTCAACTACATGATCCGCAAGATGACCAAGTAGGCCCTGGTCTCCTTGGAGAGGGGCATCCCAGCTGCCCAGCGGCAGGAGGAAGCACAGCGTCCGCAGCCCGCAGGCCCTGGGTTGGCAGCCTCTCCTCCATGCAGGGGTGCTGCCTGCCCAGGGCGCCCTGAGGTTCCAGTGTGGATCCTCTGCACACAGAATCAGCAGTTCCCACATGCTGTATTTTTGTTAATCTTTTTATCTTGTTCTAGAATTTGGGAGCTTAGAATGGTGGGACTGTCACTTGTGCCAAGAAGGGAGAGTTGAGCCCTTTAAGGTCACTGATCACTGAATGTTGATTTCTCACTCTTAGCCTCTAATGTCCAGGTGAACACACGTCCGTCTCCTGCCCAGTTTCTGGCTCCTCTCTGTTACCCTCTGCTCAGTGAAGCCTTCCCCTTGCGAGTCCTTCGCCTCCGTGTGCGCTGCCAGTGTTAACTGACAAGGCAGGGGAGAATGTGTTCGCACGTGGTGACTAACCCCTCCTCCCCGCCCTTTCCTCCCGTGAACAGCTCAGACATTGAAAGTTTTTGCTTGTGTACCTTTTGACAGATCACACTGAAGAAATACGGAGATTTCTTTCAGGAGTTTCATAAAGCTTCCCTAGAAAACTTTTCATATATCAAGAGGAGAATTTTGGAAGTGGTTTTGGAGAGAGATGCAGAAAATTTCTAATTTGAATAAGATTAAATCTATTTTCAAGGAAAAATTTTGACTTTGGTATTGAATTCTGCTGCGTGCGTTGCCCTCATTTTGTGATATTTAGAGCAGAGCAAATTTCAGACTGCAGGTTCCTGAAGTCTGAGTGATCTTCGAGTTTTGTGTGTTTGTTTTCCAAAAATATATTTATTTGGCTGTGCCAGGTCTTCGTTTTAACATGAGAACAATTAATTGTGCCAGGGGGATCTACCCTGACCAGCAATTGAGCCCAGGCACCCTGCACTGGGAGCAAGGATCTTTAGCCTCTGGGCCAGCAGGTAAGTCCCTCGAGTTCTTTTTTGTAGCCACATCAATAATATGCAGGTTAAATGGCTGTGTTGAACCTCATTTACAGGCACACAAGACATTAGCAATAGCCTGGGAGCAGTGACGATGTAGCTTGGTGAACAGATCATAATTTTTTTTTTTCTTCAGCTGGGTTATCTGCTCATTTTCATATTTTAGGGCACATGTCGTAGTCTACTCCAGCTGCCATAATGAAATGTCATAGACTGAGTGGCTCAAACATCAGAAATTTATTTTCTCACAATTCTGGAGGATAGATGTCCAAGACTGAGGTTCCAGCGAATTCATTTTCTGGTGAGAGCTCTCATCCTGGCTTGCAGCCAGCCACCTCTCCCTGTGTCCTTGAGTGGCCTTGCTCAGTGCATGTGCACAGATAAAGGATCAAAGGACAAGCTTTCTGGGGTCTCTTCTTACAAGGGCCCGGCTCTTGTGACCTTTATTTAAACTTACCCTAGAGGCCCCATCTCCACAGAATCACAGTGCGGGGTTGGACTTCATATAGGAATTTGGGGTAGCATGTTCAGTTCGTAACAGGGCACCTTATACCTTACAAATTAATCACCCTCTAATGAATTTTAAGTCTCAGCTTTCAGCACTCAGGGTCTGTGGGCCGGTCAGCAGAACTTGGGCTTGTGTGCTCACTCAGTCATGTCTGACTCTGCAGCTCCATGCTCTGCAGCCCACCAGGGTCCTCTGTCCATGGGATTCTCCAGGCAAGAATACCAGAGTGGGTTGCTATTTCCTGCTCCAGGGGATCTTCCTGACCCAGGGATCAAACCCACATCTCTTGTTTGTCCTGCATTGGCAGGCGGAATCTTTACCACTAGCACCAGAACACCCAGGATCAAATCCTGACCCCAGCTCTCCCTCAAATAATGGACAAAGCAGGTTCCTGAGCATCCTTGCCTTTGAGATCCATGAGCTTCAGTTCATGAATAAAAATCACAAATAGAACCCTGTTGTACAATAAAACCCTGTGACCCACATATTAAAATCAGTCCTAGCATAAAAACACTTAAGGGCTGAAAAAACACATCCACCCCTCAGGCCTCCATTGCTGAGCCTGGGAGCAGCCTAGCTTCCCACCCTCAGTGCTTATGGGGAGACATTCTTGCGGCTGTGACTTCTGGAATGGGGTCGCTTCACCTCTGAATTTCTCTCCTCTCCCAAAGACCCTCGTGTTCATTAATAAAGTGTATTGGGCCAGTGTCCCATCCTTGCTCTCAACCAGGCTGGACAAATAAACCCCTTTCACCTGGTTTCTCAAGAAGGCACTGGGTGCTTACTCTCCAGGTGAGAAGCGTGCTGGGCCCAGCTCCTCCTTCCTGTCTATGGGGTTCCCATCTCCTTTCTTCTACTGTTTTCTAAATTCGTATCTGCCTGATCCCTCCTAGAGAAACAAGTGCTCCTGGCGCACAGTGAGTTCACTAATGGACATTTTTCTTGCAACGAATAAGCACATGTATCTTTGGCTGTGGAACAGCTCATGCAGGTGGAAAGTGATCTAGGAGGAGGATATATTAGACAGGACTCTTAGTTACAGTGTTAGAGGCACAATTCAAACTGCCTAAACAAACAAACAAAAAAATTGGCTCAAGAACCAAGGTGGTCATTGCCACAGGGGTGATTGGATCTAGTGATCAGACTCAGGTCCTTCCAGTTCATTTCCATCTGTGACGGCCTCACTCTGGGCCAGTCCGTGTGCCGGGGGATATGGCCACTGACAGCTCTGGGATAACAGTTAACAGTTTGTGATCTTAGATCCCAGTGTCCCCTAGGCTAAAAATATTGGGAGTTTCCTAGTCACCTAAATGAAGAACCTTATTTTGGGCACAGCTGGCCTTTCAGGGTTGAGTTAGGACAGTGTGGCAGAGCCATGAGAGCTGCTTCTGAAAAATAGGAACGCAAGCTCCACGGGCTGCCTTCTTCGGAAGCTGTTAAATTTCCTGACCACAAACAGAATTTAAGTTGTTTTCGTTCACCTGTACAAAGACTATATAATTATAGTTGATATTTAACAGTTTTAACAATTTGCATCCTCAAAACTGAGGTCTGCATTTTAAATACAGATTTGTTGAGTGGAATTTCTAGTCTTATTACATGATATAATAAAACAAGAGTTATTGGTATGATCCTGAAATTAATACTCTAATTTGGTTCCAGTCATCTGGTCTGCATCAGGGCTTACGAGTACCTGCTACTGTGGTTCTTCTACAGGATGTTGATAATGTCCCGTGAATACGGGGGTCTAGGGTCAGTGTATTTGGGAACCACTGGGTTACATGGGCCTTATTACTGCAGGACTGACACAAGGATACTCAGTGTCGGTGTGTGCTGGGAGTCGTTCATTGGAGGGGAGAAGGGGTAACAGACAACATGGAAGCCTATTTGCCTGCAGAACTGCTTTCTGCAGAGCATCGCACAGCACCATGTTCTACGGGTCACACTTGAGCAGGTCACACTGACCTCCTGGCTTGTTTTTAAATTCAAATAGTAATATCAGTTTTAAGGGTGGGAATCAGTTTACTGGCCTTGTGACACAATTAGGCATTAGACTGAAAGTGACTTTTCTTTTCAGGGGAAATATCACAAGGTCAGCATTGGCGGGGACCCACAGTTAACAAAAGAGTGGTTGTATCAGATTGTATCAGAACCACCTGAGGAACTTCAAAAGCTACCACCCTGCCAGGATGTTCTAAGGGGGCTAGGCATGTGCCCAAGAAAAAGACTCCCAGTTGGTTCTGAAATGCAGCCTTTGATCTAGAAATCCAGTGACCATTTGGGCATCAGTCAAGAGTATGCAATTCTTAAATCCTTACTACTGTTTTCTTTCCTTCAACAAGTCTCAACCAAATGCCTACTCTATTCCATGCTCTATACCTGCAAGGGCTTGACTTCAGCCTAAAGTGAAACAAGGGAATTCTGAGTTTTTCTTGTTTCAGCTTTCATCTGCATTCTTCGCTTGGCTGTCAGGAAGGAAGGGCTACTCACCTTCATCGAAACTGAATTATTTAGATTTCCAGCAGATTTTCCAGCACTGAAAATCTCAAGCTCCTCCTTTAACCCTTGGAATTTCATAAGTGATAACAGCGACAAAGGTGTTTTGATTATGTTAATGACTGACCTTTGGACCACACCTAAGGGAGGGCGGGCATCTCTGGTGGCTCAGAATCTGCCTGCAGTGCAGGAGACCCGAGAAGTACAGGAGACCTAGGTTGGCAAGATCTCCTGGAGAACGGAATGGCATCCCACTCCAGTATTCTTGCCTGGAGAATCCCATGGATGGAGGGACCTGGTAGTACAGTTCATGGGGTCGCAAAGAGACACTACTGAGCAACTAATACTTAAGGGTGGGGGCTGGTTACCAGGAAAACAATCACAGGATCAGAGGGTTAGAACTTTCAGTCTCATCCCTTGCCCTCAGGGGAGGTGAGAGGGACTTAATCAATCATGCTTACATAATGAAGCCTTCAGAAAACCCAAAGAACA
The DNA here is from genome assembly GCA_006410875.1 of Neotragus pygmaeus. Lineage (NCBI taxonomy): Eukaryota > Metazoa > Chordata > Mammalia > Artiodactyla > Bovidae > Neotragus > Neotragus pygmaeus. Next base: position 885,338 of record SJYV01039343.1, on the reverse strand, counting down.
GGGTTCAAAGAGCTTCCAGGTGTATAACACAGAGCGATTCAGAGAAGGCATGGAAATTCTGAATGCTTTCTGCATATCTTACCCTATGCATCTCTCTCATCTGGCTGTTCCCGAGTGTTTCGCTGTATCCTGCTGACTACGCCAACTGTCTCGCTGTATCTCACTGTTCACTGAACCCAGGGAAGACGAGGCATGGCAAGGAAGCTGGAAGATACGAGGAGCCGTAGGAACTGTGAACATGCAGGCTGACTCGCTTCAACCGTGTCTGACTCTTTGAGACCCTATGGATGGTAGCCCACCAGGCTCCTCTGTCCATGGGGTTTTCCAGCAAGAATACTGGAGTGGGTTGCCATTTCCTCCTCCAAGGGCTCTTCCCGATCCAGTGATCAAACCCACGTCTCCTGCGCTGCAGGTGGGTTCTTTACCACGGAGCCACCTGGGAAGGGAGTGCAGACTTTCTTTACTCACTGCGGCACGGCAGACATGCTCTACTCTCTAATGGCTGGCACAGCAGCAGCAACTACGCAACCAACTCAGTACAACTCTTACTCCCTCAAAGAGCTTTTCAGGTGGGGCTTATATAGCTTCACAGAAAAACTGGCCCGAGGCCATGCAAGTACATCATGGCACGCATGCACAGTTCTGTAAGTGACCTCAGCTGTCATATAACCATGCAAAGGCACTATTTACAAAACCTGGGGTGACAGCAAAAGATCACGGGGCAAGAGAGCCTGACCACTGCCATCTTGGCTAATTTGTAGGAACAATCCCTACACTGAGTTATTTCCTTTTACAATAAACCAATAATCTCTGAGTCCTATGAGTCTCTAGCAAATTAAGCCCACAGAGGAGGTTGCTGTAACTTTCATCCATATTCAATTGGTCAGTTCAGTTCAGTCACTCAGTCATGTCTAATTCTTTGCAACCCCATGGACTGCACCACGCAAAGCCTCCCTGTCCATCAACAACTCCCAGAGTTTACTCAAACTGATGTCCATCGAGTCGGTGATGCCATCCAACCATCCAACTTCTGTCGTCCCCTTCTCCTCCCACCTTCAATCTTTCTCAGCATCAGGGTCCTTTCCAATGAATCAGTTCTTTGCATTAGGTGGCCAAAGTATTGGGGTTTCAGCTTCAGTCCTTCCAATGATTATTCAGGACTGATTTCCTCTAGGATGGACTGGTTGGATCCTTGCAGTCCAAGGGACTCTCAAGAGTCTTCTCCAACACCACAGTTCAAAAGCATCAATTCTTTGGTGCTCAGCTTTCTTTACAGTCCAACCCTCACATCCATACATGACTACTGGAAAAACTATAGCTTTGGCTAGATGGACCTTTGTTGGCAGCTGGTCAGAAGCACAGGTAATAACACTTTGTAGGGAGGAGGTGGGCAGTCTTATAGGACTGAGCCCTTAACCTGTAGGGCTCTGACACCATCTCCAGGCAGAGACTGTCAGAACTGAGTTGAATGGTAAGACACCCAGTTGATAAACTGCTTGGTGGTGTGGGGGAAAAGGCCACATTAAAACTGGTGGTCAGAACCTTAATACTCGTATAAAATACAAATGGAAAATGAATGAAAATCAGCAAGTAAGTAGGCTTAAATAACTCATTTTTATTATGTCTTACTAATACTTCTAACAGTAACCATGATCAAGCAACTACTATGTATAATCAAAGACTTCTTATATGTTATTTCAGTTAAAAACTCTTCATTAGTCCTTACAGGTATGCATTATCCCTATTTGGCAGATGAAGAAAATTAAGCCAAGGAGTAGTTACATAAATAGCAAGTTCTCTGACTCTTGCCTGCAAAACCAATCATCAGATCAAAACCAGGATGAGGTGGTGGTAGTGCGTCCCCCCGCTGATCTCCAGGATTGATCTGGGTAGTCTGGGTGGTCTCTTGGATACCAAATAGCCTTCAGATACAAATAGGTGCTATTTGAAAAGTTATGTGATCCCTTATATTGAGCATATTAACATTTTATGATGTTTACAAGTTTGTTTAAGCTGGTGACGATCCTAGTGAATTACAAACAGCTCATATGTTTTAGGAATTTGCTTAAATTACTACAGAGCCTACCCTGAGCTGAACATACAATACCTTGGCCTGGGTGGAGACAGCAAAACTCAGGTGTCTCCCTGTCTGGAACACACCAAACTAAACTCCAGAGCATCAGCAAACCCTGTTAAACGGCACAGGATACCTTTGCATGCATTCTAATTTTTTAAAACAGAATGGACAGCTAAATTAAACTGCCCCTTCAGTATCATCCAAGGGACCTACCTGAGAACACAGTCCAAATGTTGACCATCCACTATTACTAGAAAATGGCTTGAGATGGCCAATCGAAGGGAACAATGGCACAGATTAAGAAAAAAATTGGGCAAGATATACAATAAACAGAAATCAACTTTGCAAGGATTACTGTATCATTTACATGTCCCCATTACTAATAATTGTCCACTACTGAGAACATACTGTTTAGCACACAGAACTCTACTCAGTAATCTGAGGTGAACTAAATAGATAGGAAATCTAAAAAAGAGGGGCTATGTGTATATGTAAAACTGATTCACTTTGCTCTACAGCAAAAACTAACACTTCAGATCAACTATGTTCCAATAAAAATTAATTTAAAAATTTTAAAAAGAAGAAAAAGACCTAAACTTTAAACGAGAAAGGTCAAAGAGCCAACAAAGAAAAAAAAAGTCCATTGCTGAATTTTAATAATAGATGCCACATGTTGCTACACACAGAACACAAGTATATCTTATGCCTATGGATATGTATGTACATTGAACCTTTGGAATTACCAACATGTGAGGGATCAGAAAAAGAAGCCAATAGAAAAGACTGGGGAAGAGCTACAAGAGCTAGTGGCCAAGACAGAGCTCCAAGAAAGAAGTATTTAACAGGGCAAAAACAGCAAAAAGGTCAAACAGAAGGACTAAGAAGTGCCCTATGTATCTGAAAACCAGTCACTGATGACCTTGACAAAAATGATTTCAGTAGACAATTAAGGGCAAAAGCCAGTTTACAGTAGGTCAGTCAGTTCAGTTGCTCAGTTGTGTCTGAGTCGTTTTGACCTCATGGACTGCAACACACCAGGCCTCCCTGTCCATCACCAATTCCCAGAGTTTACTCAAATTCATGTCCATGGAGTCGGTGATGCCATCCAACCATCTCATCCTCTGCTGTCCCCTTCTCCTCCCGCCTTCAATCTTTCTCAGCATCAGGGTCTTTTCCAATGAGTCAGTTCTTTGCCTCAGGTGGCCAAAGTATTGGAGTTTCAGCTTNTCATGTCCATGGAGTCGGTGATGCCATCCAACCATCTCATCCTCTGCTGTCCCCTTCTCCTCCCGCCTTCAATCTTTCTCAGCATCAGGGTCTTTTCCAATGAGTCAGTTCTTTGCCTCAGGTGGCCAAAGTATTGGAGTTTCAGCTTCAGCATAGTGGGTTAAGGAAAGGGAAGTATGGAAAACCTTTCACCATTCCATTCACTCATTCATTGATCCCAGTGTGTCTGACTGGCTGTGGGTGCAGTGGGTTCTGAAAGGAAGGATGGCAACAAGATAAGGCTTATTCATTTTTCCCAAGCTCTCCCAGCCAACAAAGAATCGAGTGCTCTAATCCACTCACTTGTGCTTGACAGACATGATATAGTATCAGTACAAACTGCTGAAAATGAACAGAAGTTGAGTGATAAATACTCAGTATGGTACAAGCCATAGGAAAAATAACTTGACCGTAGTACAAAGAGATCCATGATTTACCCACAGGTCTAACTTCTTCATTCAAGGCCATTCATTCCTTGCAGATTGAGTTCCTGAACGCAAGCGGACATTTCTGCAGCATCAAATGGGATCTTCTCAAAATTAAAGTCCTTCCACTTTGCATACAGTGTCTGAGCTCCAGTCGCAACATCTTCCACCACAAAACTCTCAATCTTTATAACTGGAATCTCGAATGTCTTGTACCTCACGTGAATTCCCCAGTCATGGAGGCAGTCCTTCCTGGCACAGAAGATCTTAGCTTTCTTCTCAAAATTCCCAAACTTCTTCGGTCTGAGATGTAACTTAGTCACGAAGCACTCCCTGAAAGCATCTCTAACCACAGTGAAATGGCATCCCTACAGATAAAGGGATTGAATAGCACCCGAAACAGAATATTAGAACCAGAATGTAACTGTGATTTAAAAAATAAAATTCCACAATAATCTGAGATGAGAAGGAGGCAGGATCCCACTTCTTTTTCAGATGGAGTAGTGAGGAAATGTGAATTTGCCTCAAGACCAGAGTAAAATCCATGCAGTCTGACTCCCAACCACACAGATGGAGGTGACGGTGGGCATGGAGAGAGGAGGACTAAGAAGTTTCCAGGCAACCTGGCTCCTGAAAAGAGACTGTCACTGTTGTGGTGGCTAAATCGCATCTGACTCTGCAACCCCATGGACTGTAGCCTGCTAGGCTCCTCTCTCTACGGGATTCTCCAGGCAAAAATACTGGAGTGGGTTGCCATTCCAGGGGATCATTCCATCTCCAGGGGATCTTCCCGACCCAGGGATTGAACCTGGGTCTCCTGCATTGGCAGGTGGACTCTCTACCACTGAGCCATCAGGAAAACCCCTGACAATATTAGTAGATACTCCTTATTAATTCAGAGACACAGGGGTATTTGCTGAAGATCTGGGAAGCCCAAGTTCACCAGTGGCTCTGACAGGAAGAATCCCAAGGATACAGAGAACAACAAAGGGTCAGTGTGCATCTGAAGAGTCTCAGGGACTAAGGTGTCCACTGGCCCCACCCACAACGTTAGAATAAACCAGAACACAGTTCACAGTGCACGGAATAAATACAGATCCTACAAACCAGACCCTCAGGAAAACACAGTATAAAAGGGCTATTTCAACAGAAAATCCCCCAAATTAGAGCTGAAAGGACTTTTTACAGCTAAAGAAAAAGACTCAGAAAGGTATGGGAACTTGCTAGTATTAGCCCTAAAGGTGTTTCCTGCTCCAGTGTTAGACTGACTAGAGACTTCTGCTTTCTGAAGACTAAACAACCCTAATGTAACAACTCATCATATGAACCAGCCCAGGCCCTCCATTGTCCCCAGTCAGCAGCAACAGAGTTACGTCCAGTTTTTGTCTTTGGAGATTTTTCTAATCCTTTATCTAAAAGTTTTAAGAAAAAAAAAAATAGAAAGCTAAGCTGCAGATGTGTTTAAAATCAGGAGATTTTGTTTCCATTGTAAAAGTGATCCATATCCCCAAAAGAAGGTTTAGAAAACTTTCTTAAAATAAGTGTGGGAGGAAGGCTCAAGAGGGAGGGGACACGTGTACTTGTGGCTGATTCACGTTGTTGTACAGCAGAAACTCAAACAACACTGTATAACAACTGTACTCCAATTAAAAAAAAATTTTTAAGAAAACATAAAATAGTAGAAAGAGAAAAGAATCATGCCGTCTCACTGCAAAATGTTAGTATGTTTTAGTATACTTCTGCTAGCCTTTTCTGGTACAAACGTAAGTGTTTTTACTGGTGGTGGTGATGGTGGTATTGTTGCTATTATTTCACACTGCTCTGATCATAGCATATTTACTACTTTGTATCCTGGTTTTTTTCCACTTTGCCATTAATTTGTAAAAAGTTTTTCCTTATACTACATAAGCTTCCTAATAATTTTGTTTAACACATTTTATTTTGGAGTAACTGCAGATTTACAGAAAAGTTGGAAAGATTGTCCTCTGTACCCTTCACCTAGCTTCCCTAATAACCACTTCCATCTTACATATCATAGCATATTTGTCAGAACTAAGAAATTAGTATCGGTACATTACTATCTACTAAGCTATAAATCTTACTACTTTTTCTAATAATACCTTTATCTCTTTTAGGATTTAATCCAGAATACCACATTGCATTTAGCATAACAATTATTTGTAATGGCTACACAATATTTAGTTAAGCAGCAACTTTTAAGGTATTCCTTTATTGTTGAACATTCAGGGTTTCTTTTAAATGTTTTAGCCTTCTAAAAATACGTGGACCTTGGCCAGGATGACAAAAGAAATAAGAGTATTCTTACTATAATTCTCTCACCGATAGATAAGCTTTAATGAGTGCTAAAAAATGACCCAGTGCTCTTGTGAAAAACGTTGCTTACCTCCACCACTCTTATATCAGTTGTGTGACACGCAAAGGTTTTGCACTTTCCGCAAAGCAGTTTTTTATTTTTCTTATCAACAACAGGTTTTACTTTTCCTTGACTATCCCTGATTAATTTTTCTTGAACCTGTATCTGGCGAATCTAAGTGCAAAAAAGCAGACAAAAAAACCTTCAAATATGTACTCTGAGTATAATTAATACATACACACACACACACACACACACACACACACCGGTACATAATAATTTATTCCTATACAACTTCTATGAACATACAGCACCTGGTTTTGTTTATAAAAATCCCACAGATAATTTTGATTCTCCTAATTCTTTGTTAGTCAGTGTTTACCTGTGGCCTCTCCAATTAGTCTTTCCATATCTTCATCAAAGATCCATAAAAGCATGAAAAATGTCCATAAAATAGTCATGTGAACCATGCTTTCTACAATAGTAGTTGGTAAAACTTTTAAAATCCTTCACAAATAGACATATGATATGCACTGTTTCAGGAATAAAATACCCATTCCCAAGGTATGAAACTATTGAATAGAACAGCAGGCAGAAGAGTCCCCCACCACCTAAAATCTTTTTCTCTCTTCCCTTCCAAACCACAAAGAATATTGTTGAGTTACATTAAAATTAAATGTCTAGGATGACTACATTCTACCTCAAAATTTAGGCCTTGGCTAAGTACAACTAAAAACGCTGAAACATTATATATAAAATAAACATAAGATTCTGAAGGACGAAGAGAAAAAGGCAGACCAGCTTGGAACCACGGGGCCCTAGAAACCACATGGGAGTGAGATCCCTGGGGTTTGTCTTTTCACCTTGTGTATATATCCCAGACACGAGGCCGAAGAAGCTGGCAACCAGAAATGCCTCTCGGCACACACAGAAAGTCTCAGCAAAAGCCTGTCTCGCTAGCCAAAGGATGAAGACAGGGGCAACTACCAAGACAGAATACTTTTAGACAATAGCTGTTCCACAGGAAGAAATCAACAACAAGGACCAAAAAAAAGAACCAAGAAACCCTGATCTAGCGGGGAGGAGCCTAGAATTCCACTTTGCAGGGCTGATAGGAAGCACCTCAACACTGCCCCCTGGTGGTGTCAGAGAATGCCACCCAGGGAGCCAGGATTTTCAGTCCTGCCATATGGCAGCCCCCCTTGCCTGCAGAATCCATAGAGATCACGCGGGGGGCCAGAACTTCCATCCCCAAGCGGAAGTAACAAGGAGCCTCCCCTTGCAGACATCCACAGAAGCTGAGTGGGAAACCTCGACTTCTACCCTCACCTGGCAGTTATGAAACAGGGTCACCTACCTCCCCTGCCAGAACAGTATCAGAAGCAGCCAGCTAACACGGAAGGTTAAGATCCCAAATTTCATCATCTGGTATGACAACCTCTGGGTTTTGATATTAAAATCACTCTTTATACCAAAGACCAGAAAGATCTCAAATTGAATGGAAAAAAAAAAGACAACCAGTTGATGTTAATTAACATTGAGATGACAGAGATTTGAGAATCATCTGACAAAACCTTTAAACTAGCTATAATAAAAATGCTTCAGTGGGTCATCATAAACACTCCTGAAACAAACAAATTCAGAGGCTCAACAAAGAAATGGAAGTTATAAAGAAGAACGGAATGGAAATTTTAGAACTAAAAGATACGATAACCAAAACAAAAAGTTTGGTGGATGGCCTCAACAGCAGAATGGAGAGGACAAAGGAAAGGATCCGTGAACTGGAAGACAGAACAACAGAAATGTCCCAATCCAAACAACAGAAAGTAAATAGAAAACAATTAACAAGTGAGCAGAGCCTCAGGTAACTTCAGGACTATTTTTAAAAGATCGAACAGTTATGACAGGAGAGGGGAAAGAGCAGAGCTTAAAAAGTACTCAAAGAAACAATGACTAAACATTTACCAAATTTTACATAATAGAACCCTACAGATATAAGATGCTGGACAAATACAAACAGGATAAATGCAAAGAAACCACACCAAGACACATTATAATTAAACTTCTGAAAACTAAAGACACAGGAAAAAACTTCGGTGCGTATGTATGGTTTGCCCCTTACCTTCATTTATTTATCTATTTCTGGATTTACATGGTTTTTTATGTAGTAATTTCACATTTAAGAGATTTATCCTATGGGAAGTCCAGATCACTTGATTTATATATTGTCTTTTAAAAATTTTTTTCAATTGAAGTGTAGTTGATTTACAGTGTTATGCCAATCTCTGCTGTACAGCAAAGTGGACCCAGTTACACACACATAGACACATTTTTTTCCAGTATGGTTTATCACAGGATATTGAATATGTTCCCTGTGCTATCCAGTAGGACCTTGTTGTTTATCCTATTGTTGTTTAAACTATTGCATATAATAGTTTACATTTAATTCGCTGATCCCAAGCTTCCCTCCCTGATCCACTCCTTGGCAAACACAGGTCTGTTCTCTAAACATACAAGAAAAAAATCTTGAGAGCAACCAGGGGAAAAAAAAAAAAATGGCACCTTACCTACAAGGGAAGAACAATCTGAACGACACCAGATTTCTCACCAGAGAATGTGGACAGCAGACAAAAGTGGCACAATATTTTTCAAATGCTAAAAGAAAACCCTATCAATCCAAATGCCTGTATTTGCAGCAATACATACTTCAGAAATAAAGAGGAAATCAAGACATTCTCAGATGAAGCAAAACAAATTATTTTCAGAGTTTGTGTACCAGCAGACGTTCCCTTCCCTAAAAGAAGAGCAAAAAGAAGTTCTCTAAAGAGAAGAACATGAGAGAAGAAGAAACCCTGACACCTCAAACATAAAGGAAGAAAGAGCATGGTGATTCCAGAGCAGAGCTGGCTGTGGAAGGGTCCGCGCTGCCCCACTGGTCTGTGGGGCCGCCGCTGCGTTACCCAGTGTTCCAGGTGGAATCAGACAGCTCAGGTGCAAGCCCTGTTCCTACCACTTAGCATTGGTATCATTCTGGGCAAGCGCCTCAAATATAAAATGGGGACAGTCGTAGCATTTACTTCATAGGTTGCTGGGAGGTAACATGAGTTAATAATTGATCAGGACTGCCTGGCATAGCTTTAATGCTCCTTGTATTCGTCTTGGTCTGTTAGGCTAGTCTTTTGCCAAGAACCATGAAAATGTTAATGATAGTGATTTGTACTTCAATACCGGGTAGGGCAATAGCTATTCGTGAGTTATTTTTTCAGAAATGTCATCGTTATTTTCATTTATGTATGTGTCTATATAAACTCTGGAACTATTTTACAGAGCTAAAATATCATTTATATTTTGATTATGGGCTATGATAAATGTACAACTGAATTTGCAGTGAATGCACATCTTTAAAATATTCAGTCATTCAAGAAAATGGTGTTCCTTTTCTTTCTTTTTCAAAACTTTTTTACTTGGCTGCCAGGAGCCAGCTGTGAGGAACTCCGCCCTTGGCAAAGGTCATGAGGAAGGAGGCATACGCAAAGGCATGATGAAACCTCAGGAAACCCCCTGTTCCCGAGCATCTACCTCAAAACCAGAGTACTTTCCGGGGAGCTCTCCCCCATAACCATTTTTCTCAGAGAAGGAGTAAACGTGCAGCTCCAAGGCAATAAAAATTCCTGGGCGTGACAAGAGTGTTCCAACTCTGAAGGTTATCTAGCCTGCCTGTATAGGTTCGTCTGGCCACAACAGCCCCCCAGCCATGAGAGGCANAGGAGTTGGTGATGGACAGGGAAGCCTGGCGTGCTGTGGTTCATGGGGTTGCAAAGAGTTGGACACGACTAAGCGACTGAACTGAACTGATTTATGCTTCAAACAATTCTGGTTAGGCCAACAGATGCAGAGTTTAGACAGATGGACTCTGCCAGCTCTATCCCGACCTAGCTGTGTGATCTACTGACACTGAAAATTTTCATGCCTCAGTTTCCCTCCTAGAGCGTGACTTCATGAGAGGCTCAACCACATGGATCACTGTGAGACCGGATGATATAAATAAGCATTTGCAGGGCTTGGTGGAGAGCCTATGTTCTGCACAGATGAATCAGTTATTGTCACTGTGAGCGGAAATGTCCCAGCTCCATATACCTTGTACTGGTTACTGATCACCCATTGAGAAGCCATAGATCTCTAAAGCACTTCAAATTCAAATAAAACTTGATTTATATTAAAAAATTTAGGCCTGGAATATAGGTCAGGAAAGCAATCAAAATATGATTTCCTCTCCCCTGATTCCCCACTCTACTCCATCCTACCTGTAATTATCTTCATTGTTTTTGTAAGAATAAAGGAAGCTTAATGTGCCCTATTTCCAATTCACATCTTCACTGTTGTAAAACTGCTGCATGATGTGTGCATTTGCCTCGTTATTTCCTCTGGGTAAATTTCTAGAAATGAAATTCCTGGGTTACATGATATACATTTCCCTATGAGGAATTTTAATTTCTCAGACATGGTTCTGATCATTACTTAAGACAGGCTCAGGNCCAATTCACATCTTCACTGTTGTAAAACTGCTGCATGATGTGTGCATTTGCCTCGTTATTTCCTCTGGGTAAATTTCTAGAAATGAAATTCCTGGGTTACATGATATACATTTCCCTATGAGGAATTTTAATTTCTCAGACATGGTTCTGATCATTACTTAAGACAGGCTCAGGGTGGGGGGAATGTGATGGGAAAAAAGGTAAAAATATAAACTTGCCCTTTGGGCATACAATAAAAAAAAATCACCTACATCTAGTGATGTTCAATCATATGCTAAAATGCAATTAAATGGTTCAGTTCAGTTCAGTCACTCAGTCGTGGCTGACTCTTTGCAACCCCATGGACTGCAGCATGCCAGGCTTCCCTCTCCATCACCAACTGCTGGAGTCTGCTCAAATTACTGTCCATTGCATCAATGATACCATCCAACCATCTCATCCTCTGTTATACCCTTCTCCTCCCGCCTTCAATCTTTTCCAGCAGCAGGGTCTTTTCAAATGAGTCAGTTCTACGCATCAGGTGGCCAAAGTACTGGCGTTTCAGCTTCAGCATCAGTCCTTACAATGAATACTCAGGACTGATCTCCTTGAGAATAGACTGGTTGGATCTCCTTGCAGTCCAAGGGACNGTTCCCTTGGTATCTCTAGTTTTCTTGATGCGATCTCTAGTCTTTCCCATTGTGTTGTTTTCCTCTATTGCTTTGCATTGATTGCTGAGGAAAGCTTTCATATCTCTCCTTGCTATTCTTTGGAACTCTGCATTCAAATGGGTATGTCTTTCCTTTTCTCTTTTGCTTTTCACTTCCCTTCTTTTCACAGCTATTTGTAAGGCCTCCTCAGACAGCCATGTTGCTTTTTTGCCTTTCTTTTTCTTGGGATGGTCTTGATCCCTGTCTCTTGTACAATGTCACGAACCTCTGTGCATAGTTATTAAGCACTCTGTCTATCAGATCTAGTCCCTTAAATCTCTTTCTCACTTCCACTGTATAGTCATAAGGGATCTGATTTAGGTCATATCTGAATGGTCTAGTGGTTTTCTCCACTTTCTTCAATTTCTTGGTTAGTACTTTAAATTGATACTTATAGAATGCGTATAAATTTAATGTAGAAAAGTTTATATTCTGCCAATTTCCCAAATGCAACAGGAATTTTAGCTGAACATAGGTCATTATTTGCACATTAATTCTGCATTGGCAGAAACTTGGAAACTGTCATCCTGGATCAGACTCAAGATGAAATGAGGAGTAGCTTCTTTTTATAAAATTGAACTGTTCATTCAGCAAATATTTCTTGGCATTTATAAGATTTCAGAGTCAGTTTTCAGTAATAAGGAAAGAGAAGTGAACAAAATGAAGNGGAAACTGTCATCCTGGATCAGACTCAAGATGAAATGAGGAGTAGCTTCTTTTTATAAAATTGAACTGTTCATTCAGCAAATATTTCTTGGCATTTATAAGATTTCAGAGCCAGTTTTCAGTAATAAGGAAAGAGAAGTGAACAAAATGAAGGGCACCTGGATTCATGGAATTATACTCAATACTAATATTGAAATTAAGTATATCCGAGTTATTTTCATACTGAATAATTACTGTATGCACATATATAACTGTACGTTGCTCTTCAGTTGCTAACTCATGTTTGACAGGCTTCCCTCTCCTTCACTAGCTCTTGGAGTGTGCTCAAACTCATGTCAATGATATAATTGTATGTTATTAAATTATTACATAGTAATATTGAGTTGTGTTTCTGGAAAAGACTCTTGAGAGTCTCTTGGACTGCAAGATCAAACCAGCCAATTCTAAAAGAAATCAGTCCTGAATATTCATTGGAATAATTAATCCTTAAGGTTAAGCTCCAATACTTTGAGCACCTGATGCAAAGAGCCAACTCACTGGAAAAGACTCTGATGCTAGGAAAAGATTGAAGGCAAAAGGAGAAGAAGGTGGCAGAAGATGAGATCTTTGGATACCATCATTGACTCAACGGACATGACTTTGAGCAAACTCCAGGAGATAGTGAAGGACAGGGAAGCAAAGCAAGCTGTGGTCTATGGAGTTGCAGAATCAAACATGACTAGTGACTGAACAACAACAGTCATAGGAAATGGTGGCACTTTTTGCAATAATTATTAGAATAGTATGGATATGTTCTTGAACTGGTTTATTTTAAACTTACATCACTGAAGTTACACCAGTTGTCTTACCCCTGAAGTATATTTATTTGGTGAGTATATATCGATACATAATACAATATTAATACCAAGCATGATTTTATGACTGTGTTTAAGATTTTCTGAAGAATAACAAAGCATCTCAAGATTTGTCCAACATCCCTTTACAACTTTTGCTTTGCAAATCACACACATCATTGAAGTTAAGCAACATACTAAACTATTAATAATACTGTGAGAGAAAACCCTTCTGTGTTCACACATAACTTGCTTAAATTGTAGCCTATACATTTGATTCCCTGGCCCTTTATATTTGTTGGTTCCAGGTCCATGAATGTGAAGGGTTGACTGTATTCTATTCATTGCACCATGCCATTTTATATAAGGGACTTGAGCATCTGAAATCCATAGAGGCTCCTAGAACCAATCCTCCATGGATATCAAGAAATGACTGACTGGAAAACTTCATTTCATATATGTATTCTGGTATAAAATGCTACAGGTAAGCTAGACGTATAGATGCTCTCTCTACCATTTTCTGATGATTTAATTTAATATGTTTTATTTCTCAATGCAACATGAGCTCTCATTCCTCTATGCTTTTGCCCATGGTGTTTCCTTGCCCAAAAGCCTTTTTTTTTTTTTTAATCTTTTGCCCAATTTTCTTCATCCTTCAAGATTCAATTCAGTGGTTCTCTCTTCCAGAAAATCGGTTCTGATTTTGCATTCTAAATCCCAGTCTCTGTGAAAAACATATTAAACTTTCACCATTTCATTTCATAATAAATTTTGTTATCCCTGTTATACAGATGAAACATAGAAGCTCATAGGAATTTTTTAACTTCCCCAAAGGCAAACAGGTGGTTAAGCTAGGAATTGACACCAAGCCATCTGGCAACAGAGTGATTTTGCATACTGTCCTGCAAACATATTTAATTTTCATTTTGAATATTTTTAAATAGTTATATCCTCCATTAAACCATAAGTTCGGGTAGGTCAGAACTACCCATAGTTCTCATCACACCTAACTATCAGTTGACATTCCATAAATATTAATCAATACAGAAATAAATGTATACCCAAATGACTGAAATTTTATTGCATTCCATGGAACTACATATTATTTTAAACAACTTTCCTTTTGAAAATATGTTACTTATGTGAAATTGAAATTGACCTCCTCTTTGCGTTCCACTTTCATGTTAGTTAAATCCCTTGATAATCCTTATAAATTTAATTCATTCCCTTCCAAGGTTTAAAAACAACTCTTATTTCAAAGCAAATCTTCCCATTTCCTTTGTTGCTATTCACATGCAATAACTTCAATGGATGATCCTGGACATTCTCCTTTATTAAAATTGGATTCAATTCAGCAAAATCCCAAAACTATTTGATGATCACAAGCTCAGTTTTTTTCTTTACTGATCTAATTGTGAATAGCAGATTTCCATATTGCAACACAAAATTGATTTGACTTGGAAAAAGCAGGTCTGTTCCACTCATTCTAGAGGCCCCGTCTTCATTATGGCATCTAAATATTCTATTTCCCTTTATCTCATACAGTATTTTTTCCCTCCTCTTTCTCTTTGCTTCCTTCCTTCCCTTCCCTCACCATTCTTTCTCTTCCTCCTTCTTTCTTTTAAAATTAATTTATTTTAATAGGAGGCTAATTACTTTGCAATANGCATCTAAATATTCTATTTCCCTTTATCTCATACAGTATTTTTTCCCTCCTCTTTCTCTTTGCTTCCTTCCTTCCCTTCCCTCACCATTCTTTCTCTTCCTCCTTCTTTCTTTTAAAATTAATTTATTTTAATAGGAGGCTAATTACTTTGCAATAATGTAGTGGTTTTTGCCGTACATTGATATGACTCAGCCATGGGTGTACATGTATCCTCCTCCTTCCTTTTAAAGACTTTTATTATTATATTTTTATAGGTGAGCATATATTCTCTTTTGCACAAACAGTCTGAGGTCACACTGGTAGTCAAATCCAGAAGTTGTTCTGGATTTTTCCCTTATTATGAAAGTATTATTACAAGCAATTCCATTAAATTAGTCCTAATGGATATTGCTGATTTTTACTTGGTAGTTCTGGTTTCTGCAACTGTCTCTTATAGCAACATAGAAAAAACTTATGCAGCGAACAGTGTTCTCATTGATCAAATGTATCAGTCTGAAAGATTGACTCATACATGTTTCTAAAGCTCTGTCTTTTTATGATTGTCTTTTTTTCCAGTACTTTGCCTTGCAAATTCCAGCTGCTTCAGCTCCCTGAATCCTAGTCTTTCTTCTCTGTTGAGCAAGATAATTTTCTTTGCTTTATTTTCCTTTTCTTGCACAGCAGTCCAAAAACTACATCTATAAAACAAGTCAAGGTATTTCTAATGCTTTCTTTATTTATGTTTTATATATTTGTTTCAGGTATCTAGTTGTTAGATATTTAGAGTGAGCCCTATCAATGTGTCACCCCAGTATGGATGCAAATAAATAGTTCACATTAACTTTTTAATAGTTATATTTAAAATTTTGAAAATTAATAAAACTTAATCAGATACTAAAAAAAATGCACTTATATAGGTCTGTTTGTGATACAAGAAAGTATACCTATTGATTTCCCAATGTTTGACCCCAAGTAGGTTGCAACTTATTTGAAGACAAGCACACAAACACTTATAAATATAGCATAAATATAATTCAGTACTGAAAACTTTTAACTGAATAGAAGTGTAGATGGCCATGTCATTGTGATCAATAGACAATTCAAGTAGGAGACTTGAATGTATGGTTCTGGGTCCAAGTATAGATATGATTTCTGAGGTATAGGGAAATAAGGGAAAAGTTTAAATGGTAAATATTTTTTTCTGTAGTACAGATGGAAAACACAAGCATGAAGTGCAGACAGAACAGTCTGAATTGAGTGAAACCCTTAGGAGAAAATTAGCTGGTAGGACAGCCACTGGATAATCTCTGCCACTGACTTCATGTTTGAAGCATGAAATTAGTACATATGTGTAATGCAGTAATGAGATAAGAATATTAATCAACAGCATCAATTAGTTTAAATGGAGTGTAAAAGAGGAAAAATGACAAACTAAGTATACTGAAAGATGGAGTGGTATTAAATTGAATAAGTAACTGTTGCTATGAGGATGTGAAAAGAAACCCAGGTTTAACTTGAAAATTGAAGCTTGAGTATTACTTAGTGCCTGGGTGGTTGAGAGAGGGAGAAAAGACTGCTCCAGGCCAAATGAACAGCAAATATGAAGACTCAAAAGCAAAGTTAGTTAGTTGTGGATAAAATATAGTTAGTTGTGAAACTACAAGTGGGACTGCAGTATAAAGTCCAAAAAATATAGAATTTGGACTTAAGAGTCAGCAAGCTGCTATGTTGTCAAACACTTTATAGAGGTCAAAGTATAAGTTTTGTTTCTGTTACTGTCATTTTCAGACACTTTGTTTCTTTTTTGTTTGTTTTGTTGATTTTCTTGTTTTGTTTTGTGGTAAGATGAACACAGTGGTATAGAATGTGGTTTAGAAAGGAGATGAGTTGATTTCAGTAGTTGAATTGTGATGCTCTGAATTAGAGTGAAGTGAGTGGACTGGAAGAAACACAAGCTGGAATCAAGACTGCTGGGAGAAATATCAATAACCTCAGATATGCAGNAAAGCCTGGCTTGGAGAATTTTGAGCATTACTTTACTAGCATGTGAGATGAGTGCAATTGTGTGGCAGTTTGAGGATTCTTTGGCATTGCCTTTCTTAGGGATTGGAATGAAAACTGACCTATTCCTCCTGTGGCCACTGCTGAGTGTTCCAAATTTGCTGACATGTTGAGTGCAGCACTTTCACAGCATCATCTTTTAGGATTTGAAAGAGCTCAATGGAATTCCATCACCTCCACTAGCTTTGTTCGTAGTGATGCATTCTAAGGCCCACTTGACTTCACATTCCAGGATGTCTGGCTCTAGGTGAGTGATCACACCATCGTAATTAACTGGGTCGTGAAGATCTTTTTTGTACAGTTCTTCTGTGTATTCTTGCCATCTCTCCTTAATATCTTCTGCTTCTGTTAGGTCCATACCATGTCTGTCCTTTATTGAGCCCATCTTTGCATGAAATTTTCCTTTGGTATCTCTAGTTTTCTTGACAAGATTTCTAGTCTTTCCCTTTTCAAAACACCACAGACTGGGGGCTCATCCCAAGAACCATAAATCCTTTCACTTTTAAGAGAGTAAGGTCTCCCCTCCCTTGGTATACTTCTCCTAAGCCTCTTCCCTTGACAGCAAAGCCTGCCTCTTTCAACATGGCAGTGTGCACTGGTCACCACAGCAGGACAGGGACAAGACCAAGACTCTGCGCTCCCATCCGCCACGGAATTACCAGCTAGCGGAGACTCTTGGCCACCCTGGAGCTAGGTCCTTGCTCACTCTTTACCATCTCTGCCCATTTTCAATCAATGCATGTTAGGGGAATTCCCCCGTGCTGTTAAATAGCCTAATTCAACAGATATTTAACAACAGTCCATTTTCTCCTCACTGCACTCTATGACCTGATGCATTGGCTACAAAAGAATGTATGGCTGAGTACCTTCATTGTTCACCTGAAACTACCACAATATTGTTAATCAGCTATACCCCAATACAACACAGAAAGTTTGGGAAAAAAAAGTCAAAAACAGAAAATTAAATTTCAATTTAAAATATAATTTTGCAAAGTAAAAAAAAACAAAAAAATTTGAACTCCAGGGCTTCTCTCTTGGCTCAGTGTTAAACAATCCGTCTGCTAATGCAAGAGACATGGGTTCAATCCCTGGTCCAGGAAGATCGCACATGCTGTGGAGCAACTAAACCCGTGTGCCACAACTACTGAGCCTGTGCTCCAGAGCCTGAGAACCACGACTACTGAAGCCTTCACGTCCTAAGCCCGTGCTCCACAATACGAGCGGCCACAGCAACGAGAGGCCCACTTGCCTCAACTAGAGAGTAGCCCCACTCACTGCAGCTAGAGAAAAGTCCTGGCAGCAACAAAAATAGCACATCCAAAAATAATATAAATAAATTTATTATTACTTTTTTAATGTCTATATGTTTGTTCCAGCCCCTGTCTTCCTCAACAGGCTTTTACCCTATTGTTTTTGCCACGCGTGAGTGTAAGCACACCGATACCTAGTGGAGGAGATAAATAAAATTATGCCAAAGCTAAAAAGGCTTTAAAGCCTTTCATCAGCATCATCCCCATATTCTGCAAAATGGAGAAGTGGCTCAGTGAAAAAACCCTCTGGTAAGTAAAGCTAAAGGGGAAATTAAGAGGAACTAAAGAATTTCCCTGCAACTCTTCTCAGTGAAAATGTAGACGAGGTACTTTCAAATATCTTGTTCTCCTAACTTTAGGAAGAAATGTTTTTTTTAAATGAGTCAACACTGACATAACATCGTAATTTTTTCCTAAAGTAAGCATTGGTTTGCTTGCGATGGTTCGTTCCTTCTCAATACTGTTTTGAGCATACAGATTATGACTTTTCAGAATTATGAACCCTGTGAAATTAGTCTACTGAACTGTAAGATTCATCTTCATGAAGCTAAAATAGGCCTCTCACCCTTGTCCTGTAACAACCCCCATTTTAAGCACTTACTTTAAACCAGGCACTGTAGGAAGCAATGCATACCTCTCACTTTAGCTCCAAAACTACCCTGTGAGTTCTACAAATAAGAATGATAATTTCAAAGAGGAACTACCTGAAGTCACAAGTTTTGTAAGTGGCAGAGTTGAGACTAGAACCACTGTCTAACGTTAAAGTTCTTCCCCAGGCCTGCAGAGTCCAGTGTTTCCAGAGTCTGAGATGAAGTCTCTGCAAACAGTCTGAAAGTATGGGTGTCTGTGTGGAGGGGTATCTGTGTGTGTGTCTCTTTCCCTAATCTGCTTCCATGCTGTGTCATAAAGAAAATTAAAGTCAAACTAAGGTCACGACTGAGAGGCTGGACGGAGCCAACATGCTCCATCAAGGTCGACTCTCTCATCCATACGTGTAAACAGGCTTTCCAATACTGCGCACAGCTCCAGGGACAGTGTGCCAGGACCCTCTCCCTGAGGACTCCAGGTGTTAGAGAGCGGTGTGAAGAAAAGACTAAGAAGAGCTGTGTCTTGCAGTTAGGGTGTTGTCCTCAAAATGAACTGTTCGTGTAGGAGCTATTCTAGCTGTTTCCCTTTTAGATCTAAGAGCATAGCTTCAAGCATTAGCACTAATAAGATGTATTTTAGCTCATTGAGAAGTAAAGCAGAATGAACCTGATATTCACTGTGGGGTGAATTCCTGGCAGTCCAGTGGTTCAGAACCCACCTTCCAAAGCCGGGGACGAGAGTTTGATCCCTGGTTGAGAAACGAAGATCCCACATACTGTGGGGCAACTAAATGCCACAACTTCTAAGCCTGTGTGCCACAGCTAGAGAGAAGCCTGCACTCTGCAGCGAAGATCCTACGTGTTGCGACTAAACCCAATGCAAATAAACAAATACTTAAAAAAATAAAAATATAACCTAAGAAACACTCAGAGCAAAATGATAACAGGTATCAACCATGCTCACGGTCCCCGTTCATGGCTTACAGTTAGATTCTGAAGGAGTAACACGGATGCAAAGACTTACCTTTTCCTTAAATACTGCTTCATCCCATCTCTGCAGGCTTGAAATGGAGTCATTCATCATTTTTTCTTTGCAGATGTTCAGTTTTTCTTTTTCAATTACATCAGCATTACTAGTCAGAAGGAAGCACTTGCTCCCTCTTGCTCTTCCTCTGCCTGTTAGAAAATAAACAGTTTATTTGGTGTCTTTGATGTAAAACTCTGACATATCTGAGAATGTGAAAGAAGTAGGGCTATTCCTAAAATTCAGCTTTGGTTCACTGAATCCCACTTTCTGGAAAAGCGAGCTGGTAGGGTGTGGAGTCAAACGCAGGTGTGCAGCTGCACATTAAGCATTCAGACGAACAAGGAGCCAACTTTAGGCTGGTTGCTCAGGGTCTCCCTGGCGCAGTGTGATGGGACAGACATATTATGAGAGACACTGCTTAAAGACAGCCCAGCAAGCACCTCCAGGATGACACTGTGATGGCCCCAAAGATGAATGATAAACAGATGGGGAAATGGGGAAATAGGACATGTTCACAGGACTTCACTGGCGGTCCAGTGGATGGGAATCTACCTGCCAGTGCAGGGGAAACAGGTTAAAGTCCTGGCCCAGGAAGATACCACATGCCACGTGGCAACTAAGCTTGTACACCACAACCCACAGCCCACGTGCTCTGAAGTCTGCACACCCTAGAGCCTGTGCTCTGCAATAAGACAAGCCACCATAACGAGAAGGCCACGTACCACAACTGGAGAGAAGCTCAAGCAAAAAGCAAGGAAAACCCAGCACAGCCAAAAATAAATAAACAAAACTTTTAAAAAAGAGACGTGTTCACAACCACCAGAATATAGGTGGAAAATGAGAAGTGGTATAAGAAAGATGGATGAAAGGGCCATGGGCATTCAAATTGGAGATGATTGCCAGCTGGGAGACTGAGGAACCGGTGATGTGGAAGCAGGGGAAGAGAAACAAAGATCAGCAGCAGCAACACATGAGCAAGTCCTTCAAAAAGGAAAAAAAAAGATGAGGCCAGGTAGGCTGAAGTGGATAATGCACAAAGTGGAAGAATGGGAAATAAGGTTGGAAAGACAAGAGGGTGCCGGATTTTGAAAATGCTTTAACATCAAGAACATTTGGGAACCATGGGAGTTTCTAAACAGGGAGGTAACATGCTCAGAGCTGTTTTTCAGGAAAAATAACGTGGCAGCTATAGTTATGGAAATTAAGAAAAAATAAGAAAGACTAGTTAGGAGGCTGCCTAGTTCCAGTGGGAGACCTCCTTGCATGTCCTTTCTGGCACACAGGGGACCCACCAGCCCCTAAGCACAACCATGAATGGCTTACATGTGACTGCCAAAGCCTCAAAGCTGGAATTTTCCTTCCATCAACATGTCAGCCAATATTAACCAAGTAAGCAGTATTCATTGTGAACAAGAACAAAAACAGACAAAATTGTGGACAAAACTGTAGCCACCCCATCCTGACCAAGTAGGTCACCGTAAGGGCCGGTGATAGAAGGGTCCACTGTGCCGCCAGTCACAGTAAAGGAGAAGGGCTGGAATGACAGGCACGTTCACAAGTCAGACAAAATGGCAGCCTTTGAGCCCTGGCATCAAAGCTCTTCTTACCTCTGGTTTGGATCATTTTGATGACATTGCCCACATACTCGTAGAGGATGACCAGATTGCACTGAGCAATGTCAATGCCTTCATCGGCAACCGAGGTAGCAATTAGAATCTTGCTGTCTCTGTTGGTTCTGAATGCATCCAATGCGCACTTCTGTGCTGGGAGGGTCATTCCTATGTCAGAGGGCATTACATAACTCACCAAGAGGGAACTTTACCCTTGAAAAAAATAGCTGTTAATTATGGAAAGCTTATGACATGCCAGGTACTGTGATAACTGCTTTACATTCATGATCTCACAACAACCCTCGGGGAGGGGCCTATCCCTGTCCTTGCTTTAGAGGAGATAAGGTGGGGGTCTAACATCTTGGACTCTATCACAAGTCTGCCTGATTTCAAATTCCAGCTGCAGCACCTACTAGCTATGTGGTTTCGGTCACGATATCTCAAAACAACTATTAAATTTTTTGAAAAAATACCAACACCTGGACAAATATCATAGGATACCACTTATGTGTAGAGTCTAAAGAAAAGGGTACAAATGCATGTATTTACAAAACGGAAGTAGAGTCATGAATGTAGAAAACAAACATGGTTATCAGAGGGGAAGCGGGGAAGGGATAAACAGAGATTGGGACTGACACATACACACTACTATATACAAAACAGACAACTAGTAAGAACCTGCTCAATACTCTGTAATGGCCTATATAGGAAAAGGATCTAAAAAAAAGAGTGGCTATATGTATATGTGTAACTGATTCACTTAGCTGTGTACCTGAAACTAACGCAACTATTTCCAATAAATCAACTATTTCCAATAAAAATTTTAAAAAATATATCAATAGCTAACTGTAACATCTTCGTGCACGTACAGGAGTTCTCAGCTAACAAGACCTTTTCACATCTACTTACTCACTGGAACTTCACAAGGCCCTTTTTAGGTTGATATGGCAAATGTTATGATTCCCCTTTATTACAGGTGAAGACCTGGATGTTTTGGAGGGATGGTAGACTGACAGTTTACTAGCAAAACCAGGCTTGGGATTTAAGTTGAGGACCCTACCACTGTGCAATTTCCAGCCACTGATAACACTGAGAAGAGCAGGAACTTAAGTGGTCTCCACCTCAGAGCTAACAGAATTTATAAAAGTTCCAACTCTGTCCCAGTATATTGGCAGCAAAATCTTGAGATATATTTTGCTGAGGCCAAAACAATTTCTTTTCACTATGATCTACTGAACAATGAACCTGTCCAAGACAGACACCACACTTCACTAATTTCTGAACTTAACTATTTGTTCATCAAACATTAATTCTGCAATTATAAGGATAGAATGGTTAAAAGGTTCATTTTTATCTAAAGGGAGCTTCTAGTTTGTGGAAGAAGACTATATATGGGAAACTATAATTCAATGTAATGACAATGAATGGAGCCAGAACTGTGTGCTGTGGGATGTGGGCGAGGGAGACACCGCCCTAGTGGTCTAGACTTAGGAGGAGGGAGAGGCTGCCCGCAGAAGCACAGTTACCGGCACAGAGTGAGTTCTCAATGAATGTGGGTAGATGGTGGATGGATAGATGAATAAATGAATGGATGGATGGATGGATGAATGGAGGGATGGACAAACAAATACCTTCTGGGTGCTTATGTATGGACAAATAACAAAGCTTGAAAGTCAAGTTGGACTCCTGCTGGAGTCATACGGCAGAAGCCTCTGAATTCCAACCACAAGGTAGTGTTGGACCTCATTTGGTAAGCCAACTATTCAAAATCTGACTTTGCTTTTTAGATTAATGAAGCTTAAATTTTGCATAAAGGGAAACTTCAAGGGTGATGACCGAGGACTGAGAGCAGAACTGTTTTTTATAAACAGCTTAAATAAGACATACAGTGAGGACCTATCATTTCTTGTCACTGAGGTGTGGGGAGCAAGGCTGTGAGAATGTCAGCATGAGGACTGGCCACCTAGGACCAAAGGTAGCCTTTCATCCTTTAACCCTCTCTACCTAGATTTTAGGATTATCTCTAGGACTTTTTTAAATTATAAAATACATAATGCATATAAGTTTTTTACACTTTAAAGAATAACAATAAAATAGAAAGAGAGCATTTCTATTTCCAGTTAATCTACTGGTTGAAAATCTGAGCAAGAGAGTAATATACTCAAACAATATTAAAAACAAAACAAAACTTCGGTTTGGTCTGCAGGACATATGGGAAGAGGAAAGTCTGCAAGTTTCTGACATTTGAGCATGGTGATGGCATTTCAATGTGTCCACTGAGCTAGACTGAACTGCAGTCCCCAGATACTCACCTAGGTGTTTCTGGGGAGGGAATTTGCAGATATAATTAAACTTCTTAAATCAGTTGATACAGTTACTCAATAGGGACTTTATTTTAGGCAGGCCTGACCTAAACAGGCAGCCCTTGAAAAGAGGACTGAGGTGATCCACCTATGGGATTCCACCTGGTCCTGACCTGCCCTGTGGACTCAGACTGGCTTTGCCAGTCCAGGTGTGTATGTCAATTCCTTGTACTAAATCCCTGTGTGCCTGTCTGTGTACAATATGCATGTGTTGCTACATATGAATGTATTTATAATCTCCTACTGGTTTTGCTTCTCTGGTTGAACCCTGACTGATACAAGCACTAAGAAAGAATTAAAATAGATCATATATGTTCTTATATATATATATATTAGATCTAATGCACTATATATAAATACCCATTGTCTGATTTGTTCTGCCACGTCCAGTCAATATGCAAGGTTTTAGAAAGCTGAGTTTAGGATTTTCTTCAATCCACTTCTTTAAGGCCTGAAAATACAAAGCAATTGTCACTATTTGTATACTATCTGTATTAATTCAATATTGAATATATGCCACCTGATTTGGAGAGCTGACTCATTGGAAAAGAGGCAGCTTGATGCTAGGAAAGAATGAAGGCAAAAAGAGGGAACAGCAGAGGATGGGATGGGTGGATAGCACCATTGACTCAATGGACATGGGATTTGAGCAAACTCGGGGAGATGGTGGAGGACAGTAACTTGGCATGTGGCAGTCCACGGGCGGGACTGGGAGTCTCTGTGAGTTGGCAGTCCCACTCACAAAGAGCTGGACATGACTTAGTGACTAAACAACAATGCAAGTAGAAAAAAAGCTTAAAGTAAACGATAACGGAAAAGAATTTTAAAAGAATGTATATATATGTATAACCAAATCACTTTGCTGTACAGCAGAAATAAATACGATGCCATAAATCAACTCTACTTCAATTTTTAAAAAGTATACAGACAAGTACGCTGAAGCAGTTTTCAGACTAACAGACCTGAGGAATCAGAAGCTTCTTGTGATTGAATTCTATGCAGTAAATAACTATAATGGTGTCTATCTTTGTAATCCGATATAATTCAATTGCTAAGACATTTTTTCAGTGAAAAAGGCAAGGTTCAGAATAGTGGGTAGGTAGAAAATAAGTGAATTTAGAAAGATCTCAGGACACAAGATCAATATACAGACATTAGTTGTATTTCTAAATACCAGCAACAAACAAAAGTATCATTTATAATAGCATTAATACTTAGGTATAAGTTTAACAAAATACGTGCAGAATCTGTATGCTGAAAATGACAAAACTGATAAAAGAAACCAAAGAAGACGTGGCAGGCGGCCTCTAAGGTAGCTGCGAGTCATCTCCACCCCTTGGAATTCAGATCCTGTTTAATCCCTTCCCCTGAAGTGTGAACTGAACTTACTGACTTGCTTCTAATGAATAAAATAAGGCAGACCTGAGGGGAATCACTTCCAAGTTGAAGCTATAACATGACTGTGACCTCGATATTAGGTGGCCTCTCAACCTCTCTTGGATCACTTTCTCGAGGGGAGGCCAGCGCCTCTTTGTGAGGCCGGCCTGTGGAGAGGCCCCCATGGAAGAGCTAAGCACGTGTGTGCACACTTAGTCACTAAGTCATGTCCGACTCTCTTTGGGACCCCCATGGACCGTCGCCCTCCAGGCTCCTCTGTCAGTGGAATTTCCCAGGCAAGAATACTAAAGTGGGTGGCCATTTCCTTCTCCAAGGGATCTTCCTGACTCAGGGATCAAGCCCATGTCTTCTGTGTCTCCTGCATTGCAGGCAGATTCTTTACCCACTGAGAGATCGGGGAAGCCCCCATGAATGAGCTAAGCACATCTTCTGCCAAAAACCACACAAGTGGGGTTGGACGTTGATTCTCCCAGCCTTGAGATGGCTGTAGCCATAGCCAACAGCTTAACTGGAGCCTCACGAGACATCCTGAGACGGAAACACCCAGTTAGTTGTTTCCAGATTACTGACCCATATGCATTATACATGTCTGTTGTTTCAGGCTACTTAATTGTGCGATAAATTGTTATCAGCAGTAGATAACTAATACAGAAGCCCTATANGAAGATAGATGTTGAATAGGATAGCTTTTGGCATTTGCTTCATGAGAACCACCGGGAAAGTTCCTAACTGATGCTCTCTCAGCTGCCACAGCACAGCTCCCAGGAGGTGTTACGACGGAAATATCCTTTTCCAAAGAAGCCACATACCCGCAAATGTGACGTGTACAAAAACAGGGCTTTACAAATCCTGCTTTCTTCATCTTTGTCTGGCATCTGAAACACCATGCACGCTTTCTGAATGGCGACAATCCACTGTTCATATTTCTGTGTCCCAAAATTCCTATTTTGAATTTGAGATAAGTTTTCTGAAAAAAAAAAAAAAGTGTCATCTGGCTAGTCGTTTAAGGCTCTAAGCATGTCTCGTCTTCTAATTTTGATTCCTTACTCTTTGTGCACATAGTATTTCTCTTGAGACGGTTTTTCAGCAGTGTGTCCATGTACAAACACAACTGCTTACTGAATACAGACTACATACTAAGAATCAACATGTCTTGTATTTATAATTTCGTTTCACAACGCCATGACATAGATACACTTTATAGATGAGGAAATGGAAGCTCAGAGAAGTGAAATCATCACACCAAGTCACACAGCTAGTATATAGAGGGAGCTGCTGCTGCTAAGTCATTTCAGTCGCGTCCGACTCTGTGCGACCCCAGAGACGGCAGTCCACCAGGCTCCCCCGTCCCTGGGATTCTCCAGGCAAGAACACTGGAGTGGGTTGCCATTTCCTTCTCCAGTGCATGAAAGTGAAAAGTGAAAGTGAAGTCGCTCAGTCGTGTCCGACTCTTAGCGACCCCATGGACTGCAGCCCACCAGGGTTTCTCCAGCCAAACTCCTAGTCTGGCCCACAGGGGGCTCTGTGGTCTGGCCTTTACCTGCTCAACTTTCCTTCCCACAGTTCTCAGGATTAGTGGAAGCCCCCAGACTCTCTCCAGGCGCCGGCCTCCTTGCCTGAAACACCCCTCACTCCCACCGCTCCCCACCCGTGTTGCCTTGCCACCGTCACCCACGCGCCTTTGGCACGGCCGGTAGCCAAACCGAAAATGCCGCGAGGGCAGGGCTTGTGTCTGAGGGGCCATGCTGTGTTCCCACCACCGAGCACTTAGCCCAGCACTGAATGAACAAACACGAGAATGAATTCGTTCGAGCTCTGCCTGGGAGAACCAGGATGGCCAGCAGGACACTGACGAGATAAAATGGGTAATCCCAGGACGACGAGCTGGGTAATGGGGGTTCGACGGGAAAGGGGGTAGAGGCGGGCAAAGCAGCTTTTAGAATAAGTTGTTAGAAATCAAGCTGCGAAAGAAATAAGAGAGATTAAGCGTGAGAGAAGCTGAGACACAGAAGTTACCTTGGAGACGAGAATTCAACATCTCCGAAACTCTAAGCTCACTTGTGCCTGCCCAAGTTGCTCCTTGCTCTAGAACGAGTAACACCTGCTGGTGCACACACAGGTGCCCAGAGAAGCCCCGCACTCGCTCACTCCCACCCAAACCCAGGGAGCTCTTAAATCTGAACACTTCTGTTTGCACGAGCCTGCTTACTTCACTAGCCCACCTCCACTGCCTCAGTTGGGCTCTCTTCATTTCTCATCACAGAACTCATCAGTTCGAAACCATTTGCTTCCCATTTGCTTTTAGGATATTTATTTATTTATTTGGCAGCGCTGGCTCTGAGTTGCGGCATGTGGGAATCTAGTTCCCTGCCTGCAGATGGAAGCCAGGCCCCTGGCATTCTGAGTGTGGAGTCTAAGCCACTGGACCACCAGGGAAGTCCCACTTCTAGGATAAAATTCAAAGTCAGCACGGCCCACAGGACACCTTCACTGTCTGCCCCTGGCCTCTCCCCCAGCCCCACTCTCTACTAGTCACCTGTTAGAATTAGTATGAAATCCTGCAGATTCTAAAATTCACTGTGCTCTCTTGTCCCTCTGCAACTGCTGTCTTTGTGACCTCACTTGATCACCTCTCCTTCTTAACCTGGCTGACTTCAAGATCTGTCGCACACATTACCTCCCCCAGGAAGTCCTCCTGACAGCCCAGTCCTGGCCTAAGCTCCCCTCTGCGCCCATAATAGCAGTGTGTAACCCTGCCTTGCCACAGGGCAACTATTCACATCTTTGTTTGATGCTGAGTTCCTTGAAGGCAAGACTGTCTTTAATCTTGGTCCTTCCTTTACCTAGCATAGTACCTGACACAATACCCGATGAATTAATTACTTGATTTTAAAAAGGAGAAGAGAACATGGCAACTTCAAGAGAGTCTCAAAAGAATAATCAAAGGTCACCCGTAGGTTTGAATCCAAGACTTTAGGGCAATGGTGGTTTCACTCATATAATGAAAAGCTAAATTTGGAAGGTCAAGCAACGGATTGAATTAAATATAGTATTTTTCAGGTGTGTGTGTCTAGGTGGATTTACTCTGGATTTAAAAAGGAAAAAAAAAAAAGCAAGAGAAAATAAAGGAGGACTTATAAGCCTCCTGAATAACATAAACAAGAAAGTTAAACTCTGGGTATGGTCTTGACATTGTTTAGACTAAGAAAAGTGCAAAAAAGACCCCAGTGAACAACAGATGGCCATTCCCAGATGGAGAGAAGACAAAATGAGGTTATTCTCACCAAGACTTACGGTTCCAAGTTCTTCAAAGATACTCTTTGCTAGAGCCTCTGTCTCTGCCATCAGCTGAGATATGATGCATTTAAATTTGTCTGTAGTCCGTGATTCCACTTTCCTGAAAACTAGAGCCATCAAAGGAAAGTTAGTATTTCTCGGGAAGAACACATCACAGCTGAACGCAGGTATCACCAAACCTTTCTCTGCCTTGGTCACTTCCTCTGTAAAACCCAAGGCCCCAAGCTCACAGGCAGGCCATCTGAAGTGAAGCAAAGTGAAATGAAGTGAAGTCGCTCAGTCGTGTCTGACTCTTTGTGACGCCATAGACTGAGGCCTAACAGGCTCCTCCGTCCATGGGATTTTCCAGGCAAGAGAACTGGAGTGGGGTGCCATTTAATGATGAAACAAATACTCAAGACACCTTGCAGCCACTCCCTAGTGTTGAATGCACTCATTCTAACATTGTTCATGGTCCAAGTCTAATTCAACGTTTTTAAAAATAATTTTGTTTATTTATTTTTGGCTGTGCTGGTCTTCATTGCTGCATGGGCTTCTCTCTGGTTGTGGCGAGCAAGGGCTACTCTCTAGTTGGAGTTCGTGGGCTTCTGATTGTGGGGACTTCTTTTGTTGAGGGGCACAGGCCCGAGGGCACGCGGACTTCAGCAGTGGGCTCAGTAGTTACGGCTCCCAGGCTCTGGAGCTCAGCCTTAGTAGCTTGGTGCAAGGGCTTAGCTACTCCATGGCACGCGGGATCTTCCCGGACCAGGGACTGAACCCGTGTCTCCTGCATTGGCAGGTGGATTCTTCACCACTGAGCCACCAAGGAAGCCCTCAGGCACATTTTAGATTCTCGATTTCCACATGCATATCTGGTGAAAGGGGTCATAGTCAANCTTCTAATTTTGATTCCTTACTCTTTGTGCACATAGTATTTCTCTTGAGACGGTTTTTCAGCAGTGTGTCCATGTACAAACACAATTGCTTACTGAATACAGACTACATACTAAGAATCAACATGTCTTGTATTTATAATTTCGTTTCACAACGCCATGACATAGATACACTTTATAGATGAGGAAATGGAAGCTCAGAGAAGTGAAATCATCACACCAAGTCACACAGCTAGTATATAGAGGGAGCTGCTGCTGCTAAGTCATTTCAGTCGCGTCCGACTCTGTGCGACCCCAGAGACGGCAGCCCACCAGGCTCCCCCGTCCCTGGGATTCTCCAGGCAAGAACACTGGAGTGGGTTGCCATTTCCTTCTCCAGTGCATGAAAGTGAAAAGTGAAAGTGAAGTCGCTCAGTCGTGTCCGACTCTTAGCGACCCCATGGACTGCAGCCCACCAGGGTTTCTCCAGCCAAACTCCTAGTCTGGCCCACAGGGGGCTCTGTGGTCTGGCCTTTACCTGCTCAACTTTCCTTCCCACAGTTCTCAGGATTAGTGGAAGCCCCCAGACTCTCTCCAGGCGCCGGCCTCCTTGCCTGAAACACCCCTCACTCCCACCGCTCCCCACCCGTGTTGCCTTGCCACCGTCACCCACGCGCCTTTGGCACGGCCGGTAGCCAAACCGAAAATGCCGCGAGGGCAGGGCTTGTGTCTGAGGGGCCATGCTGTGTTCCCACCACCGAGCACTTAGCCCAGCACTGAATGAACAAACACGAGAATGAATTCGTTCGAGCTCTGCCTGGGAGAACCAGGATGGCCAGCAGGACACTGACGAGATAAAATGGGTAATCCCAGGACGACGAGCTGGGTAATGGGGGTTCGACGGGAAAGGGGGTAGAGGCGGGCAAAGCAGCTTTTAGAATAAGTTGTTAGAAATCAAGCTGCGAAAGAAATAAGAGAGATTAAGCGTGAGAGAAGCTGAGACACAGAAGTTACCTTGGAGACGAGAATTCAACATCTCCGAAACTCTAAGCTCACTTGTGCCTGCCCAAGTTGCTCCTTGCTCTAGAACGAGTAACACCTGCTGGTGCACACACAGGTGCCCAGAGAAGCCCCGCACTCGCTCACTCCCACCCAAACCCAGGGAGCTCTTAAATCTGAACACTTCTGTTTGCACGAGCCTGCTTACTTCACTAGCCCACCTCCACTGCCTCAGTTGGGCTCTCTTCATTTCTCATCACAGAACTCATCAGTTCGAAACCATTTGCTTCCCATTTGCTTTTAGGATATTTATTTATTTATTTGGCAGCGCTGGCTCTGAGTTGCGGCATGTGGGAATCTAGTTCCCTGCCTGCAGATGGAAGCCAGGCCCCTGGCATTCTGAGTGTGGAGTCTAAGCCACTGGACCACCAGGGAAGTCCCACTTCTAGGATAAAATTCAAAGTCAGCACGGCCCACAGGACACCTTCACTGTCTGCCCCTGGCCTCTCCCCCAGCCCCACTCTCTACTAGTCACCTGTTAGAATTAGTATGAAATCCTGCAGATTCTAAAATTCACTGTGCTCTCTCGTCCCTCTGCAACTGCTGTCTTTGTGACCTCACTTGATCACCTCTCCTTCTTAACCTGGCTGACTTCAAGATCTGTCGCACACATTACCTCCCCCAGGAAGTCCTCCTGACAGCCCAGTCCTGGCCTAAGCTCCCCTCTGCGCCTATAATAGCAGTGTGTAACCCTGCCTTGCCACAGGGCAACTATTCGCATCTTTGTTTGATGCTGAGTTCCTTGAAGGCAAGACTGTCTTTAATCTTGGTCCTTCCTTTACCTAGCATAGTACCTGACACAATACCCGATGAATTAATTACTTGATTTTAAAAAGGAGAAGAGAACATGGCAACTTCAAGAGAGTCTCAAAAGAATAATCAAAGGTCACCCGTAGGTTTGAATCCAAGACTTCAGGGCAATGGTGGTTTCACTCATATAATGAAAAGCTAAATTTGGAAGGTCAAGCAATGGATTGAATTAAATATAGTATTTTTCAGGTGTGTGTGTCTAGATGGATTTACTTTGGATTTAAAAAGGAAAAAAAAAAAGCAAGAGAAAATAAAGGAGGACTTATAAGCCTCCTGAATAACATAAACAAGAAAGTTAAATTCTGGGTATGGTCTTGACATTGTTTAGACTAAGAAAAGTGCAAAAAGACCCCAGTGAACAACAGATGGCCATTCCCAGATGGAGAGAAGACAAAATGAGGTTATTCTCACCAAGACTTACGGTTCCAAGTTCTTCAAAGATACTCTTTGCTAGAGCCTCTGTCTCTGCCATCAGCTGAGATATGATGCATTTAAATTTGTCTGTAGTCCGTGATTCCACTTTCCTGAAAACTAGAGCCATCAAAGGAAAGTTAGTATTTCTCGGGAAGAACACATCACAGCTGAACGCAGGTATCACCAAACCTTTCTCTGCCTTGGTCACTTCCTCTGTAAAACCCAAGGCCCCAAGCTCACAGGCAGGCCATCTGAAGTGAAGCAAAGTGAAATGAAGTGAAGTCGCTCAGTCGTGTCTGACTCTTTGTGACGCCATAGACTGGGGCCTACCAGGCTCCTCCGTCCATGGGATTTTCCAGGCAAGAGTACTGGAGTGGGGTGCCATTTAATGATGAAACAAATACTCAAGACACCTTGCAGCCACTCCCTAGTGTTGAATGCACTCATTCTAACATTGTTCATGGTCCAAGTCTAATTCAACGTTTTTAAAAATAATTTTGTTTATTTATTTTTGGCTGTGCTGGTCTTCATTGCTGCATGGGCTTCTCTCTGGTTGTGGCGAGCAAGGGCTACTCTCTAGTTGGAGTTCGTGGGCTTCTGATTGTGGGGACTTCTTTTGTTGAGGGGCACAGGCCCGAGGGCACGCGGACTTCAGCAGTGGGCTCAGTAGTTACGGCTCCCAGGCTCTGGAGCTCAGCCTTAGTAGCTTGGTGCAAGGGCTTAGCTACTCCATGGCACGCGGGATCTTCCCGGACCAGGGACTGAACCCGTGTCTCCTGCATTGGCAGGTGGATTCTTCACCACTGAGCCACCAAGGAAGCCCTCAGGCACATTTTAGATTCTCGATTTCCACAGGCATATCTGGTGAAAGGGGTCAGAGTCACGAGACCTGGGAACTGGGCGTCCTCAACTTTCCTGGGACTGTTTTCTTCCCTCAAGAATGCCCTGCGGCTGCCTTCTCATCACTAAGTCGTGTCCAACTCATTCGTGACCCCATGGACTGTAGCCCTCCAGGCTCCTCTGTTCATGGGATATCCCAGGCAAGGATCCTGGAGTGGGCTGCCATTCCTTTCCCCAATTCAACTTCTTACTCGGGCTTTCCTGTTAACTCAACACAGAGCTCCTGCTTTGACTAGGCTGATATCCATCTTGTTTCTGCAAATACCTATTTTAAGTCCTGTCTCTGTTCACAAGGTTCCAAATATTCATTTTTGCAGTATCCACAGAACATGCTGGGTTCTGGTGATAGCTGAAAAGAACACGCTCTGCGCTCCACAGAAGGCTGTCTTCTTAGGAGAGAAAGATACACAAGCCAGATGACCAGGCAGGGAGCTGTGACACAGTATGTGCGAACTGCCATGGAGCATGTGGAGGCTTCTCTCATTCTTCCTGGGGTGGCAATGTCAGGGGATAAACGGGGGAAGAGGCGAGGAGGAGTGAGCACAGTCATGTGCAAAGGCTGGGATGGACAAAGCTTGGAGGGAGAACACACGTGACTCCTCCATCCCAGGAGCCCAGAGAAATGCAACTTGGTTCGGTTTGTGGGAAGTAAAAGGAGATGAAGCTCAGCACGTGGGAGAGACCAGATGATAAAAAAAAATTGTGCCTTTTCAACTCTTTACAACTCTTTTGGACTGGAGCCCACCAGGCTCCTCTGCCCATGGGATTTTTCAGGCAATACTGGAGTGGGTTGCCATTTCCTTCTCCAGGGGATCTTCCTGACCCAGGGATCAAACCTGCATCTTCTGTGTCTCTTGCACTAGCAGGCAGATTTTTTTTTTTTTTAACTGCTGAGCCATTGAGGAAGCCCAAAGAAATTTGTATACGACATCAAAAGCCGTAGGTTGAGCACCTTGTCTACACTCCTTACAGCCAGCACCCTGACTGTCTTAGGCGTTTCTTCTGCCTTGTAGGCATTTGGTTGTGTGCTATTTAGAGAGCGAGGGGTGAAGTCATACATGTCTTCCGTACCCTCTCTCCCTTGCTGGGTTAATACAGCATTGATATTCAAGAAATATCAATCTTTGTTAGTCGATCTTAGTAATCAAATCATATTCTGATCTTTTGAGGAAAGACAGGATGAGTTCAGATACTTTCACTTCAACCAAAATTCCAGATACATATTCAAATAATGGATGGGAACTCAGTATCGTCCTCAGGCACAGAAGGCAGGAAGGACCGAGCCACCTACATGCTACGGTGTTCTCAGCACCTCTCTCACAGCCAGTACCTTTGTTAAGGTTTACGGAAATGAATAGTGAGAAGGATTGCTTTCTACAGGCCACTCCTGAGCTTCACTGGGGAGAGAAGCTGGAAATATGATTATTTTCCAAGTTTGCAGATAAATATTTTCCTCTAGACAGAGAAAGGGTAAGAATTCAGCCGTTCATCTACGTGACCCTGAACTAAGAATAGCAGAGGGTAACAAAGTCCCATAGCGCTTGTGAGTGGATCCCACTTACACTTCCGGGGCTTATAAAAAACCTCCTCCAGTTCCTCCAAGTTGTCTCTGACTGTTGTTAACACTGACGTGTCGAGAGAAGCACACAGTTTGCAGATATATTCTGTGGCTTCGGCTGCATTTTTGGCATCTCCAACACCAACTGAGGCAGTCAGCCCAATGACCTGTGAGGAGCATTCCAAATTGTCAGATGTCTGGGAACTAGCAAGATGTTTCCACAATCCCTCATGTAACTCTTTCCTGATTAAAGGAGGGTTTTTATTTTTTAAACTAACTTCAGATAAAGATTTTTTTTTCCCCCTGACTTTCTCTACGACATCAAAAAGGAAAGGTCCCCATTAGGTGAAGCACCGAGTAAATGATGGAGTCACTGCTCTGCAGCTGAACACGAATCAGCACAGAAGCCCAGAGAAGAAACCCTTTCCAGGCAGGANAGTTGTCAGATGTCTGGGAAATAGCAAGATGTTTCCACAATCCCTCATGTAACTCTTTCCTGATCAAGTAGGGTTTTTATTTTTTAAACTAACTTCAGATAAAGATTGTTTTTTTCCCCTGACATTCTCTACGACATCAAGATGGAAAGGTCCCCATTAGGTGAAGCACCGAGTAAATGACGGAGTCACTGCTCTGCAGCTGAACACGAATCAGCACAGAAGCCCAGAGAAGAAACCCTTTCCAGGCAGGACTGCTCTCGTCTCTACCCTTGTTTCCCCCGTGACACACAGAACAATACACTGGAAAGGGCAAGGACTAGAGTCAGACATGCTTCCATTTCAGTCTCAGCCATGTCACACTGGCTGGGTGTTTTGGACAAAAATCTTCATCTCTCTGTGAAGTTAGGCAACTTTAGCCATTTAAACTGGAAGTTGTGTGCCATAGAGAACAGACTTGTGATTGCCAAGGGAGAAAGTGGTAGGGGAGGGATGGACTGGGAGTTTGGGATTAGCAGATGCAAACTTTTATATATAGGATGGATAAACAGTAATGTCCTACTGTATACACAGGGAACTATATTCAATACTGTGTGAAAAACCATAATGGAAAAGAATATGAAAGCAACTGAATTGCTTTGCTCTACAGTAGAAATTAATACAACAGAAATTAATACTGTAAATCAAATATGCTTCAATTTTTTAAAAATGGTAGCTTCAATTTTTAAAAAGTGATAACTTCAATTTAAAAAAATGGTAGCTGGGTGACTTCAATAAGATGACATTTGTAAAGAATTTAATGGTCTTCTAATAAATATTTATTTCTTCCTCTAAGAGTCACTCAAATATTGAATGATTGAATGAATCATTCAAATATACAAGGAATCTAGTTAACTATCCATTTTATTCTAGAAGAAAAAACTGCAAGAAATGTGATTTCTACTAAATTCTGTCTGAATTTTGGGCACCATACTGGATTTCTTCTAACCTGTGCTTCCTAAATGGTTAATTGTTAAGCCTAGAGAATGCAACACAAATGTGAGACTGGTAAACCGGAGGCATGGTTTCCAACCTCATTTGGCCTCACTAATACCAGGCCATTCATCTGTGTTCCTCTCAGCTGTGTTTCCCATTTCAAATTTTCTCCATGTACCCTGAGCTCCCACCTCCATTCTCATCTTGATTATTCTCAGTGAACCATCTTTCTCTCCTTCATTCAAGAGAAAAATGCCAGGGATTCTATACCCTTCCTGCCCCCACGTATAAACTATTCTCTGTCTTGACTCCTCTCAACCCTTCCCCTCTGATGACACCAAAAACATTGCTTCGTCCACTCTCCTGTACTAATGTATCTACTCAGCCCATACCGCTCGCCTCTCCTAGCATCTTGTTCTGTCAATCATTCTCTCTCTCTCATCCTTCCCCACGGGTAGCTATCCACAACTTCATTCTCTGCACTCAGGCAATATTAAGAACTTCATGATTCTTGGGGATTCCCCGGCAGTCCAGTGGTTAGGACTCAACACATCCACTGCTGTGGCCTGGGTTCAATCCCTGGTTGGGGAACTAAGGTCCCCGGAACCCATACAGCCAAAAAAACTTTAAGCTTCTCGAGCCCCTGTGCACTTTCATACCCCTGTGCCTCTAGACACACAGTAGCCTTTACTGAAAATCATCCAGCTATTTTCCTTATAAACTCGTTAGTTTTTACCTAT
This sequence comes from Neotragus pygmaeus, assembly GCA_006410875.1. Taxonomy (NCBI): domain Eukaryota; kingdom Metazoa; phylum Chordata; class Mammalia; order Artiodactyla; family Bovidae; genus Neotragus; species Neotragus pygmaeus. The sequence goes on along the minus strand of SJYV01039343.1, from coordinate 849,434 downwards.
CCTAACTTCTATTAGGTCTTGCTTTACTTTCATAGCACATTTAAGATCACTTTCATTTCTTTTCTGTACAACTCCATTGTGTGTTATTACCATAAATTATGACATAATTCTCATATATTTGGCTCCCTACAAAACTTAAGCTGCTTGAAGGCAAGGACTATCTTTTTATATTCGTGGCCCAGTGCCTAGCACAGGGCATGACACATGGAGGTACGTAATACATATTTGTTAAGTCAATAAATGAATGAATCAATCAAAACTAACCTAATGAGTTGTACAATATGCAAGCATCTAAGAAGGACATCTTCAATATAGCCACAAGGGTAAGTAAATAGGACTTAGGAAGAAATCCACCTGGGACATACCTGGGGCAGTGAGTCTGAAGATCCTCTCAGTTTCTGATCTAGATAATTAAACATGATCATATTATATGGATGGTGTTTATTGGTATTGTGACATTCATCAAATATCATCAAAGTAAAGATGGAGAGTGATGGGATAGTCCCATCTTTAAGGCTGTTCACAAGAATCTGTGGTGTTAAAATGATGATGTCATTGTTCTCAACAATCTGTTCCACAGAGACACTGTCAGCTGTCTCTCCAGAAATGCCTGAAACTTTGTACCTAGAAGATGACAGAAATCTCCCATTAGCAACCATGATGTGAATAAGGAACCACAAAGATCAGAATGTCAATTAAATTCTCCCTAAGTCCAAAAGGAATGGATTTGGAGAAAAGGTAAGTGCTTGGAGCAAAGCCTGACACACAGCAAAGTGAAAAAAGTGAGAGTGTTGGTCGTGCAGACTCTGCTACCCATGGACTGGAGCCACCAGGCTCCTCTGTCCATGGCATTCTCCGGGCAAGAAAACTGGAGTGGCGTGCCATTTCTCTCTCCAGGGGATCTTCTCCACCCAGGGATCGAATTGGGATCTCCTGCATTGTCAGTAGATTCTTTACTGTGTCTGACATATAGTAAGTGATCAATAAACATAATGTAGGAAGAATTGCTGGTATTAACAGAATGTATTCCATGTGGTACCTGAGGATACAGAGAGCCAATCATAATTCTTTCAAGCCACCGTGAAAGAACATAAAAAAGAGTAATATTAAATAAATTATAAAATCATTAAAAAAGTTAAATGTGCCAGTTAAATATAAAATTTATATTAATCAAAGGAGTTTAGGATTTCAGGTGTATCCATGAAGGAGTTATCTCTAAATTGTAAAAAAGCTTAATCTACTGTAAGTTTTTTGAATCATGGTTTTCTAAAAGCAAAACAAAGCATAAAACGCATCAGTTACATGACCTAGAGAAAAAAAAGCTGGACCAACTTATACCTACCCAAATCTTTCAAAATATTCTGAGAACACAGATTTCTGCTGTTCATACAGCGGGAGTTGAATAGCAAAAAAGACAACTTTCCCCTTGCGTCCTTGCGGAAATTTCTTAAGATGATGTTCGCATATAAGAAGGGAAACAAAGGTTTTTCCACAACCTTTTAACATATAAAGAGAAAGACAACATGTAACTAATAGTATACTAAAATACTTCCATAGAAAGGTCATTATTGGGGGCTCCTCTAAAACCACAGAGCTGACAAGTAAACGGATGATGAGGGTGGATTAACAACTGTAGAACTCACACTCTGACTCAAAAACCAAGCTACTTCCTAGGCACTCGCACACAGCCAGGGACTGCAGGAAGCTAAAAGAAAGCATTCTCTCCCCTTCCTCGTGTCCCTGAAAACACTGTGAAACTATATGAATAATAGTTTTTTCAAAAGATCAATGGAACAATGAAACAATTGAAACTTGCCCTCTTGGTCCCAGTGTTCAATAAAGTGGACAAAAGGAAGCTAACAGAGAAATAAACTATTTCAGTAATTGCATCCACTTACCAGTAGGAGCACATATTATTGTATTCTTTCCCTTCTGAGCAGGTAAAGCGAGCTCTAGTTGGTAATTTCTTGGTTTCAATGGGCTATAAGTAGGAGGCACTTCTGTAACACAACAGAAACTAAGTTAGCAAACGGTGACCACTCTGAGGAATCAATCTATCTTCTAAAGGACAAGAAATTTGACTGTAGCAAGAAAGACCTCATTTAAGAATGTTTAGAATTCTTGTCTCTAATTAACCATTCCAGCTTCTGCAGTGATTTGAAATACAGAATTCTCCTTCAATAACAAAGTACCAATGACAGGGAGGAAAAAAGAAGAAGAAAAAAAAAACACCACAAAGATTTCTTTCTGAAACAATCATGGAAGCCTAATCAGGAGAAACTAAATCAAGAATGGCCTAATCCAGGGCAAAACAGATCGCCACCAGTTAAAGGAAATGCTGCATGAGACAAAACCACAAATCCCTCTAAGGTGTTTGAAAAACACTGAACTGAATACCAGACTCCAAAGTAATCTCTTACTGACGAGCAACCGTGCTTTATAATTCTGCAGGCTCTCACATGGTATTCTCTCTTAACAGAATCAGATGTTTTAAAAAAATAATCAGAGATATCTCACTAACAGATAAGCGTACAGAATGTTAAGAGCTAGAAAGACCTTAGAAATCATCTGTTGAGTCTAACCTACCTATTTTAAAGTAAATGGAAATTTCTAAATGGTTAAGTGAGTTCGCTAAGGACCTTTACCTGTCAGAAAACTTAAAGCAATTGACATTCACTGATTTTATTCTGGAGTGACAAAAATGTGTATCATTTTATTGCAGAAACAGTCCATCAATTCTCACCTTATGTTCTTATCCCCAAATCACATCCTTCTTCCAACACTTCTTTATTGATCCTATTTTTTTCTCTGATGCCCTTTTATAAATTACTCTTTACTTAATTTATTATGCTGCTTTCTGGTCTCCTTGGGAAAATATGCTTCTAGAAACATAAAGTGGGCCTTATAGGGACACAGTTAACTCCTAGTGCCTTAAAAGAAATTAGAGAAAGTACTCCCTTTTGGAGGATATAGCCCCTCACCGCACTGTGTTGGCAAACAACGCAGGCTGGATCTCAGCCCCAGCTCCACCTCTCAGGCCCACACATTTGTACAGTGCACACACTTATCAACATACACTGCAGCCCTGGGATCTTGAGAGGAAACTCAACAAGTGACTCACAAAGAGCAGAAGTATTTCTTTAGAAAGGAGGGCTGATTTCAGAGGTCACAGGCATTGAGCTTCTGGGAGGATTCTATTTGCATTTTCAGTGTAGACATGCATATCCTTAGTGATAAAAGAAGACAAAAAAAAAAGAAGGAAAAAAAGGGAAGAAGCTGGCAAGAGCTATGGAAGGAGAGAATGATATTTCTAGTTGTAGGGAAAATATCTGTTTTAACATATATTCTTTTTGTTCTGATTTTTCCTTAAAAACCTTTCTATTAGGTTATGACTTTTGGCACTGCAAGACATGACCCCACTCGAAATATCTCAAGAGCATCATTATGGAGAAGAACGAACAATGCTGAGTACCTGAAGAAGGACAGGAATTCTGGCTAAGATTCTGGTTTTCTGGTTCTTCCTTGTAGACAATCTGTATGTCCAAAGTTTTCATTTCATCATCCTCAAGATCTTTCATTTGAACATTTTCTGCCCCTTTATGAAAACAAAACACATCTTATAATCTTTATCTGATTATGATCTTGATGGTGAAAGCCCTACAAAGAGGTCATAAAATTTTAAACTTCCATTACAATTTCTCATAACCATTCCCTCTACCTTTTAAAACAACTAAATGAAATCTTTTTGAATTTGAAATCTTGATTTGAAGTTTGAACTCCAGTGTTGTTTAGGACTTTATTATTCAAAGTATGGAACATGGACCAGCAACTTCTTTAGGCGCTTGTTGGAAATGCAAACTCTTGAGCCCCAAATGAATCAGAAGCTTCATTTTAACAAGATCCCTAGGTGATCCACAACCACACCAAAGACAAGCCCTATTAGCAGAAACACTCTTGTCTTCCATTCCTGAGCCGACCCAAGACACCAGATGTGTATTTAGACAGATAATTTCTGAAACAATTTACGATCTTAAAGAAGACTCTGAAAGGCTAAGACCAGACACTCAGATGGTTTATCAAACTCAGCCCTTAAAATAATGCCCCGAGAAGATGTTATTAGCTTCGGGAAGCCAAGGGATAGCTCAGCCACTTAATCAAAACAGATTCTTCCTTTCAATCTTATTCTAGTTCGGTTCCAGATGGATTCTAGGCAAGAGAACCACCAGATAGTGTCTAAAATGATTCTATTCTGAAAAGGCAGTGAGTTGTAGAGTTTGAACCTTTAACTCTAGAATTTTCACGCTATTTTTCTCATCATCTAAACCCAGAGAGTGAGCTCAGATTCTGTCTTTCCCCCAAATACTCTGGGAAGATAGGCTAATTCTGGATGAAAGGGTTTGTCCTGATCCATTTTCAGGGGATATATACGACCCAACGAATTCTGTAGATAAAAAGAACCACCTACCTCCCAGAACTCAACTTCACGCTGGCCTCTCACTAGAGCTATAGGCAAGAGTATTTGAAGGGGAAAACACTTCTGACAGTGAGTGAAAAGCAGGTAGGAACGCAAGAAGCTCCAAGCAGAACTATGAAGCAGGACCTATTTTCAGACCCCGCACCCTTCCAAGCAGCCGACCTTTCTCCACCATCCACAGTTCACTGAACTTGCTGTCTTCTTTCTCCAGTGCAAGTTTCAAGGCTTTGGGCCAGTTCTCCTTGTCTGATCTGAGAAGGCATTCAACCATTTTCTCTGCACCTGCCATCAGCCCCTTGTTGGAACTTATCTAAGGAAGACAGTCGTAGTGGACTGGTCAAGTGTTTCAAAAGTTTTCATTTTACTGAAGAAACGTCAATTCGAATACCATCAAATTTAAAATCATTGTATACTCAGGTTCACTAGGCCTCTTTCATGACCGTTCTTGCCCCAGTGCAACTTGATCTTTTAAGATACACTTCCCCTTTATCCTTGTCCTCTTACACATGATATCACCATGTCAAGCCATGCGTTCTTACCTCCTCTGAGATGTTATTATATTAACATCAGCTATATCAGGAAAACAAACTACTTTACACCTATTCAAAATATGGGTATACTGGCATAGGCATATTTGGAAAGATATACAAAATATTAACAAATAGTTTTTTCTAGATAGTGAGACTTACATGGTTAAAATTCATTGAGCAATTAATATTATGTGCCAGAGATATGTAAGCACTTTACCTATATCATCTCATTCAAAGCCTATAAAAATACCTTACTAATAAGGTACTATTATTATTGCCATTTTATACACGAAACAGAGACTTAGAGAAACTAAATGTGCCCAAGATCACACCACTAGTAAGTGACTGAGCTTGGATTAACAAAATTGATTTATGTCCAGAGACTGAACACTTAACCACTGGAGTCCATAACCTTTTTTCTTTTTATTTGCTAAACTGTTTGATTTTATTTAAATTTGTATAAAACATTATTCACAAAAGTAATAAAGTAATTTTAACTGAAAATAGGGCAAACCTGAAAAAAATCTGTGACACAAATTGATTACTCAGATCACAAATAAAAGTATCCTTCTAGGTAATTATGCCTTAGATTTGAGGACTTTAGTAGATTTTAATGATATTGTTCGGTTCTAAAATAACATAGAAAATAGAAGACATTCCTCATGGTCAAATTTTTCCCCAAAATTCAATATTTAAATTAATTAAAATACCTGAATAATTTCTTCACATTCCTGATTAATTAAACATTCAGATAGTTCAGGAAGGATATCTTCTGGATTGATTGTGGTTTTAAATTCTGGTTGTAAACGCTTTAAAAGTAATCTATACTCCTCCAATTTTTCAATTTTTTGGAAATCCCAATTCTCAATGGCTTCATAAAGTCCAGAATAACCTGAAAAGTAGGGAGAAAATGGGGCTCTTAGGATACCAACTTAAAAAATATGTTGAGATTAAAATTTAGAAATCACGTTTGAACGTATTGTGAGAGAATTGAAAACAATTGTAAATCACTTCCATTATTTATGATCTTTCAAAAAGAAAATTCAATATTCATTTTAGGCACCCCACATTTAAGGTGGAGCTAGTGACAAGAACCTGTCTGCCAATGAAGGAGATGTAAGAGACTTGGGTTCAATTCCTGGGTCAGAAAGATCCCCTGGAGAAGGGAATGGCTACTCACTCCAGTATTCTTGCCTGGAAAATCCCATGGAGAGGAGCCTGATGGGCTACAGTTCATGGGTCAAAAGAGTTAGACACGACTGAGTGACTAACACTTTCACTGAGAATAAATCTGAGGTCTTATATTTGGTCTTAGTAAAACCTCTTCCTTCCAAGGTACCCCATGGACTTCACCTACAATCTCTGACTTGCCTTTCTTTCAATTGAGTCAAACCATCATGCTAAGTATCTTCTCAGTGCAAAGTAGTAAAAAGGGCAAAAAGAAATATAAATGTTAATTCTTGCCCCTCAGGGCCTTACTGCCTACATTATTCCAAGGAAAGAATAGTAAGTACAATGGGAAACTTGAATTAAAAAATTATTTCCAACTAGAATTATCCAGGAATGCTCTGCTCTAAGTTTCTCTCCAGAGAACCACCAGGCTTGTCTGACTATCAGGCCCACACTCTTCTCATTGGGCTATAAAGACCATATTAGCACATAGGAAGCTATTATCCAGCTTAATACCTGGAATATCCCAGTATCTTTGGGGGTGTGTGTCTCCTCTCTCTCACTCTTCTATCTTCCTGCAAAGATAGCACTATCCTGTATTTGATTTGTCACTCTTGATTTCTTGGAATAGTTGTGTGGCATATGCTCAATTCTCTAAAGAATACATGTTTAGTTTAAGCTTGTTTGAAATGTTTTAATTTTATTCTTCACTAAATGCAATTTTCTCTGACTTTTTAGAGAGTTTAATATTACATTCCTAAGTTTCACCTGTGCTGTCATCTGTAGCTATGTTCATACATCTCCATTGCAGGATAATCGACTTGTGTGAATATCACAAAATGTATTTATCCATTCTCTTTCTGAAGGATACTGGTATTGCTTCTGGTTTTGTTTCTTTGCTTGCTGGTTTTTGGCATTACCAACTGATTATAGTATGAACATTCTTTGTATGTACATTCTGGAATATATGCGTTAAGAATTTCTCTGGGCATATACTTAATAGTGAAACTGCTGGATAGAAGGAGAGTTGTAACTATACGAGCTGATGCTGATTGTTTTTCAAAACAGTTGTAGCATTTACACTCCTTAAGCACTGTCATCCTTAAGATTTCCCATTATTAAAAATCCTCTTTGAGCCTTCCCACTGTTGGACTTCCTAGATTTTGCTATTATGTTCCTAATTTACAACTTCCTAATCGCTAATTGGGCTGAGAATCTTTTCTCATGTTTATTAACCTTTCATGCTTCCTATTCTTTCAAGACTCAGTTCACATCTTTTGCCTTGTAAATATTTTCTTTTTTTTTAAATTGATTTTAAGCCTTTTAAATATATCATGGATACTAATTCTTTGGTGATAGTTTGAAAATATCCTCCCCCAGTTTGTCACTTGTTTTTTCACTTTCTGTATAGTGTTTTTTGATAAACATATACTCTTAATTTTGATATCCTCAAATTTATCAATCTAGGTTAATGTTTTAATGTCTTATCTCATAAATCCTGTCATACCCTAAGGTCAGAAAAATGCTCTTCCATATACTGGCCTAAAATAGTTGACCTTTTGCTATTATGAATTAAGTCTTGAATTCTTTTGACTTATTGTGTGTGTGCAAGTATATGTATGTACATGGAATGAGGTAAGGAAGACAAGTTTATTTGTATCCACATGGATATGAAAGCTAGGGTTTGCCTGGTTTTTAACATTATCCCATTTTAAATGGCCTACTGCAATGTATCAAAAAGTCCTCCCTTTCTGAATAATCCTCTTTTCCCAGTGATCTCCAGTACATCAGAGTTCCATAAATATATGAGTCTGATTGAAGGCTCTCCACTCTATCTCATCGGTCAGTTGTTCAATACCAGGACCAGCATCACACTGTATTAATGCCTATGACTTTTAATAGATCTTGATATCTAAAAAAGGAACCCCCAACCTACTGAATTCTTCTTTAGAAGTGTACTGACTATTCTTGGGTCATAATTCTTCCACATACAGTTTCGAATCTGCTTGTCAAGTTCATAAAGAAGCATGCAGGATTTTTATTTTAGAATCATATTGAATGCACAGCTTAGTGTAGGGAGAACTAACACTTCTATGGTCTTCATCTCCACGTGCATAGGTACGTATCTCCACTTAGCTAGGGCTTTTTTTTTTTTTTTCGATTTTGCCATACAGCTTGCAGGATCTCAGTTCCCCAACCAGGGATTGAATCCAGGCCGTGGCAGTGAAAGAACAGAGTTCTAACCATTCGACCACCAAGGAATTCCCTAGAATTTCTTTATATTTTTTCAAAAACCTTTTGTCATTTTCTCTATTCAGACTCCACATATCTTTGGCTAGATTTATTGCTAAATATAACTTTGTTACTATTAGAAATGGTGTTTCATTTTGGATTACACTTGCCATTTTTCCCAGTGGATGGAAATACAACTAATTTTTGTATACTGATCTTATATCCAATCAACATGCTAAANCTTTTTTTTTTTTTTCGATTTTGCCATACAGCTTGCAGGATCTCAGTTCCCCAACCAGGGATTGAATCCAGGCCGTGGCAGTGAAAGAACAGAGTTCTAACCATTCGACCACCAAGGAATTCCCTAGAATTTCTTTATATTTTTTCAAAAACCTTTTGTCATTTTCTCTATTCAGACTCCACATATCTTTGGCTAGATTTATTGCTAAATATAACTTTGTTACTATTAGAAATGGTGTTTCGTTTTGGATTACACTTGCCATTTTTCCCAGTGGATGGAAATACAACTAATTTTTGTATACTGATCTTATATCCAATCAACATGCTAAACCGTTCCATTAGTTGTAATAACCTCTGTATAGATTCCTTTGGAAATTTCAAGTAAGCAGTTATAGCATCTGCCTGAAAATGGTCTTTACACTGCCTCAGATTAAGAGACATAAACTAAACGTGGATACTTATAAATTAATAGAATTTCACCTTTACAGAATCTTTAAACAGTCAAGTAATAACTCTGATTTGTGAGTAAAAAGAATGAACTAACCTGCTTGGTGAAGGGCATCCAAAAAGCCACGGAACCAGCCTTCCTCCTGGAGCTCCAACAGGACCTGGAGGAAAAGTGAGGCAGCCTCCATGGGCCCCTTGTTGTTTTTCTCGGCCTGAATACGCTGCACTTCATCTACAAACAGAGGCAAGAGGGACTCATCAAACTGCAGAACCACTAATCATTGGAGGTAAAATCACTAATCATTGGAAGGGTTGCCAGATCTTCTCAAACAGGGCTGGGGATTCACAGCAATGGAAGGACCTGCAGGAAAGTAGCAAGTTCTCCGTCTTGGTCAATCACACCCATTCTTCACTAGCCCCCACCCCTACCCCCAGCCTCTCTGGAAACTTCTCCTTGTGTGTTGTGGAAGTCGACACATGCTGGAGGGCAGTCCTTAAGAAAAGGAGTCTCTTCAAGATGTCTGCAAGAGTCTCCCCATAAAAAGTCAGAGGTCATGGTAGCACCCACCAGGTTAGGTAGAAAAACCATGGCTTCTTCTAACATTTCAAAGTTTCTTGTTCAAAAGTCTGAATTAATCGCAGGACTAAAAGGGTGTGAGGATAGACCACTCCTGTCATCGGTGACAATTACAGTGGACACAGCAACCAGCAAATTTGGAGAACCCAGCAGTGGCTACAGGACTGGAAAAGGTCAGTTTTCATTCCAATCCCTAAGAAAGGCAATGCTCAAACTACCGCAAAACGGCACTCATATCACACGCTAGTAAAGTAATGCTCAAAATTCTCCAAGCCAGGCTTCAACAGTATGTGAACTGTGAACTTNCCTAAAAAGAGGAGATGAAACTGATAGCATTCAGATTCACCGGAAGTTGCTTTCTTTGGCCAGTTGGTTTCTGAGGTGTAGTGCCAGCAGTTCTGGAGAGAGCAGAACTGCCCTTAATGTGATGACATTCCAGTTCCTTTGATAGAGCCTCAAATTACAAGCTTCACTGTCTGATAACTGTGATTTCTTAAAAGACGTGCATCTATATCTTTGTTGTAAAGAATAGAAGAGAAATAACGGCACTATTTAAGGATAGTTTCAATATATAAAAAAGGGTAATTGCTGTGAAATCTGTGCATAGCCTAAACGAGCTTATACTCTGATAAAAGCATTTCTCTAAAGGCAACTGCCTGGGTAGATTAATGCTGCCGTCTGGGTTCTGCTCAATAGAGCTTATGGGACTGAATGGGATGGACAGTAAAAACAGACAGACATAAAACCCCAAACTTCTTTCACTCTTTTCTAAACCCTTTGTTCTTTATGTAGCTCAAAAGATGAAGCAAGTATCAGAAGTACTTCTTAACACGCATTAAATACTGAGCCTTCTGTTGCTAAGAAGTGACTTAGGAAGAATTGAGGCTGAAGTAAGATATATTCTAATATTGATTCTGGCCTGAAATAAATGCTTATGTCCTTGAAATAATTTGCTGGTAGCTGTTTATTTATTATTTTTTAAATATATATTAAATAAAAAGTCCTTTGTTCNTATCCATTCTCTTTCTGAAGGATACTGGTATTGCTTCTGGTTTTGTTTCTTTGCTTGCTGGTTTTTGGCATTACCAACTGATTATAGTATGAACATTCTTTGTATGTACATTCTGGAATATATGCGTTAAGAATTTCTCTGGGCATATACTTAATAGTGAAACTGCTGGATAGAAGGAGAGTTGTAACTATACGAGCTGATGCTGATTGTTTTTCAAAACAGTTGTAGCATTTACACTCCTTAAGCACTGTCATCCTTAAGATTTCCCATTATTAAAAATCCTCTTTGAGCCTTCCCACTGTTGGACTTCCTAGATTTTGCTATTATGTTCCTAATTTACAACTTCCTAATTGCTAATTGGGCTGAGAATCTTTTCTCATGTTTATTAACCTTTCATGCTTGCTATTCTTTCAAGACTCAGTTCACATCTTTTGCCTTGTAAATATTTTCCTTTTTTTTAAATTGATTTTAAGCCTTTTAAATATATCATGGATACTAATTCTTTGGTGATAGTTTGAAAATATCCTCCCCGAGTTTGTCACTTGTTTTTTCACTTTCTGTATAGTTTTTTTTGATAAACATATACTCTTAATTTTGATATCCTCAAATTTATCAATCTAGGTTAATGTTTTAATGTCTTATCTCATAAATCCTGTCATACCCTAAGGTCAGAAAAATGCTCTTCCATATACTGGCCTAAAATAGTTGACCTTTTATTATGAATTAAGTCTTGAATTCTTTTGACTTATTGTGTGTGTGCAAGTATATGTATGTACATGGAATGAGGTAAGGAAGACAAGTTTATTTGTATCCACATGGATATGAAAGCTAGGGTTTGCCTGGTTTTTAACATTATCCCATTTTAAATGGCCTACTGCAATGTATCAAAAAGTCCTTCCTTTCTGAATAATCCTCTTTTCCCAGTGATCTCCAGTACATCAGAATTCCATAAATATATGAGTCTGATTGAAGGCGCTCCACTCTATCTCATCGGTCAGTTGTTCAATACCAGGACCAGCATCACACTGTATCAATGCCTATGACTTTTAATAGATCTTGATATCTAAAAAAGGAACCCCCAACCAACTGAATTCTTCTTTAGAAGTGTACTGACTATTCTTGGGTCATAATTCTTCCACATACAGTTTCGAATCTGCTTGTCAAGTTCATAAAGAAGCATGCAGGATTTTTATTTAGAATCGTATTGAATGCACAGCTTAGTGTAGGGAAAACTAACACTTCTATGGTCTTCATCTCCACGTGCATAGGTACGTATCTCCACTTAGCTAGGGCTTTTTTTTTTTTTTCGGTTTTGCCATACAGCTTGCAGGATCTCAGTTCCCCAACCAGGGATTGAATCCAGGCCGTGGCAGTGAAAGAACAGAGTTCTAACCATTCGACCACCAAGGAATTCCCTAGAATTTCTTTATATTTTTTCAAAAACCTTTTGTCATTTTCTCTATTCAGACTCCACATATCTTTGGCTAGATTTATTGCTAAATATAACTTTGTTACTATTAGAAATGGTGTTTCGTTTTGGATTACACTTGCCATTTTTCCCAGTGGATGGAAATACAACTAATTTTTGTATACTGATCTTATATCCAATCAACATGCTAAACCGTTCCATTAGTTGTAATAACCTCTGTATAGATTCCTTTGGAAATTTCAAGTAAGCAGTTATAGCATCTGCCTGAAAATGGTCTTTACACTGCCTCAGATTAAGAGACATAAACTAAACGTGGATACTTATAAATTAATAGAATTTCACCTTTACAGAATCTTTAAACAGTCAAGTAATAACTCTGATTTGTGAGTAAAAAGAATGAACTAACCTGCTTGGTGAAGGGCATCCAAAAAGCCACGGAACCAGCCTTCCTCCTGGAGCTCCAACAGGACCTGGAGGAAAAGTGAGGCAGCCTCCATGGGCCCCTTGTTGTTTTTCTCGGCCTGAATACGCTGCACTTCATCTACAAACAGAGGCAAGAGGGACTCATCAAACTGCAGAACCACTAATCATTGGAGGTAAAATCACTAATCATTGGAAGGGTTGCCAGATCTTCTCAAACAGGGCTGGGGATTCACAGCAATGGAAGGACCTGCAGGAAAGCAGCAAGTTCTCCGTCTTGGTCAATCACACCCATTCTTCACTAGCCCCCACCCCTACCCCCAGCCTCTCTGGAAACTTCTCCTTGTGTGTTGTGGAAGTCGACACATGCTGGAGGGCAGTCCTTAAGAAAAGGAGTCTCTTCAAGATGTCTGCAAGAGTCTCCCCATAAAAAGTCAGAGGTCATGGTAGCACCCACCAGGTTAGGTAGAAAAACCATGGCTTCTTCTAACATTTCAAAGTTTCTTGTTCAAAAGTCTGAATTAATCGCAGGACTAAAAGGGTGTGAGGATAGACCACTCCTGTCATCGGTGACAATTACAGTGGACACAGCAACCAGCAAATTTGGAGAACCCAGCAGTGGCTACAGGACTGGAAAAGGTCAGTTTTCATTCCAATCCCTAAGAAAGGCAATGCTCAAACTACCGCAAAACGGCACTCATATCACACGCTAGTAAAGTAATGCTCAAAATTCTCCAAGCCAGGCTTCAACAGTATGTGAACTGTGAACTTCCAGATGTTCAAGCTGGATTTAGAAAAGGCAGAGGAACCAGAGATCAAATTGCCAACATCTGTTGGATCACAGAAAAAAACCAAGGGAGTTTCAGAAAGACATCTACTTCTGTTTTATTGACTATGCCAAAGCTTTTGACTGTGTGGATCACAACAAACTGGAAAATTCTGAAAGAGATGGGAATACCAGACCACCTTATCTGCCTCTTGAGACATCTGTATGCAGGTCAGGAAGCAACAGATAGAACCGAACTTGGAACAACAGACTGGTTCCAAATCTGGAAAAGAGTATGTGAAGGCTGTATATTGTCACCCTGCTTATTTAACTTATATGCAGAGTACATCATGAGAAATGCTGTGTTGGATGAAGCACAAGCTGGAATCAAGATTGCCGGGAGAAATATCAATAACCTCAGATATGCAGATGACACCACCCTTATGGCAGAAAACGAAGAAGAACTAAAGAGCCTCTTGATGACAGTGAAAAAGGAGAGTGAAAAAGTTGGCTTAAAGCTCAACATTCAGAAAACTAAGATCATGGCATCTGGTCCCAGCACTTTATGGCAAACAAATGGGGAAACAGTGGAAACAGTGACAGACTTTATTTTGGGGGCTCCAAAATCACTGCAGATGTTGACTGCAGCCATGAAATTAAAATACGTTTGCTCCTTGGAAGAAAAGGTATGACTAACCTAGACAGCATATTAAAAAGCAGAGACATTACTTTGCCAACAAAGATCCATTCCATCAAAGCTATGATTATTTCAGTAGTCATGTATGGATGTGAGAGTTGTACTATAAAGAAAGCTGAGCACTGAAGAATTGATGGTTTTGAGCTATGGTGTTGGAGCAGACTCTTGAGAGTCCCTTGGACAGAAAGGAGATCAAACCAGTCCATACTAATGGAAATCAGTCCTGAATATTAATTAGGACTGATGGTGAAGCTGAAACTCCAATACTTCAGCCTCCTGATGCGAAGAGCTGACTTACTTGAAAAGATCCCGATGGTGGGAAAGATTGAAGGCAGGAGTAGAAGGGGACAACAGAGGATGAGATAGTTGTGTGGCATTGCTGACTTTATAGACATGAGTTTGAGTAAGCATTGGGATTTGGTGATGGACAGGGAAGCCTGATGTAGAGTTGTACACGACTGAGCAACTGAACTGAACTGGTATTCATAATATCTTTGATACTATATAAATAAGCAACTTATTTTCAGTGGGCTATCCTTGCCACATGATATCATAGAGCATCCAAGAAGCAGTTGATTTTATTTATAAACTATGAGATCCCTTGTAATTAATACAGACACAGTGTAATACAGTTGAATCCAATATAGTAATAGTTCTTTATAACTTTATATAAAGAAGCACATATATTTGGTTATATTTATCACCTTTGAAACTACTGTGCTCTATTCACAGATAACATGTGTCTCNATTCTGGAAAAGATTGAAGGCAGGAGAAGGGGACGACAGAGGATGAGATGGTTGGATGGCATCACCGACTTGATGGACTTGAGTTTGAGTAAGCTCCGGGAGTTGGTGTTGTACAGGGTGGCCTGGCATGCTCCAGTCCATGGGGTTGCAAACAGTCAGACACGACTGAGTGACTGAACTGAACTGAACGGCAACCAGAGTTAGAATAAACAGAGGTCCTTTCATGGTCCTATTTCCAGGCTTTTGTTAAGACATGTAAAAAAATTAGTAAACAGAAATCACAAGCATCAGGAGACCAGAAGGGGGCGCTCTCATGCCCTGTGCCCATACTGCTACTGCTAAGTCGCTTCAGTCGTGTCCGACTCTGTACAACCCCATAGACCGCAGCCCACCAGGCTCCCCCGTCCCTGGGATTCTCCAGGCAAGAACACTGGAGTGGGTTGCCATTTCCTTCTCCAATGCATCTGTGCCCATAGCAGAGCCCAAGAGGAAGAAGCCAGACCTCTTTCCTGGCAAGGACTGAGCCAAGGAAAAGCCAATGACTGTTTACTATAGCCCCTCCCAGACTCCTTTTCTCCTCTATAAAAGTGTTCTTCCTTTGCCCTGCAGGGACCTGCATGGGACTGCCATGATTGCAGATCCCAGATTGCAGTTCTCTGCTGATCCTGAAAAAGTCTGTCTTTGCTGGAGAAATATCTGGCAGTCTATTTATTTCAGGTCAACAGATGGTAGGAAATATGATAGAAAAGAAAAAGCAGAAGGAGCTAAAGAAAACACAGTGAGGCCAGGTAACAGACAACTATCCACCAACCAGCTGGTGGTCTTACTGATTTTGCACAGTAACTCCACATCTGGGTTGATAACCAAAGTTACCTTCGTATGACCTGCCATTTGATAATTTTCCCCACTGTCGAAGCAAAGCGAAGTCAGTTGCTCAGTCGTGTCCGGATTTTTGTGACCCCATGTACTGTAGCCTACCACGCTCCTCCATCCATGGGATTTTCCAGGCAAGAGCACTGGAGTGGGTTGCCATTGCCTTCTCCAGAGGATCTTCCTGACCCAGGGATTGAACCCAGGTCTCCTGCATTGTAAGCAGACGCTCTACTGTCTGAGCCACCAGGGAAGTCCTATTGCCAGTGGGATATAAATTCTAAGGGAGTAATTCCAATTGTCTGGCAGGTTAACCTCTGTATTCTCAGAGTTTAGAAGACCTAGTACTCAATGTACATTTTTTAACAAAGGTATGCTGAATGAATGTAAGAAGACAGGAAGGAACGCCTCCCTTTTCTGCCAAGGTCTCTGCAACAATAAAACAAACCCTTTTAAAGTATAAAATTCAATGGCTTTTACACCTGTAAATCCATCACCACTAAATAATTTTACTGCCTTTTCATTACTGTAGAAAGAAATCTTATACCCATTAGCAGTTATTCCCCATTTCCCCCATGGTAACTATGGATTTGCCTATTTTGGACATTTCATATGAACAGGATCATAGAGTAGGTGGTCCTCATGGCTGGGTTCTTTCACTTAGCATAATGTTTTCAAGTTCATCCATGTTGTAATCATGTATCATATTTAATCCTTTTCCTTGCTGAATAATATTCCATTGCATGGATACACCAGTTTTGTCTATCTATTCATCAGTTAATGGGCATTTCGGTTTCTACATTTTGTCTTTTATGAATAGTAATGTTATAAGCATTCATGTACAAGATTTTGTGTGGACATAAATATTCACTTCTCGTAAGTACATATACAGCTAGGCACAAGATTGCTGGGTCTTAAGGTCACATTCTGAAGCCTGGGGTTAGGATTTAACCGAAAGAGCTGAGAAAACAAGTCAGGGGCGGTATAGAGAATTTAATCAGTGTAACAGAAACAGAAAATGTAGGTGGAAAAGCAGAGTTTATGTGATGATACAAAGAAATGAACAGGAAAGATGTCAACCAACTATATGCAAACAGCTGCCTATGGGGCTGGACTTGAGAACTCNGGGGCGGTATAGAGAATTTAATCAGTGTAACAGAAACAGAAAATGTAGGTGGAAAAGCAGAGTTTATGTGATGATACAAAGAAATGAACAGGAAAGATGTCAACCAACTATATGCAAACAGCTGCCTATGGGGCTGGACTTGAGAACTCTATGGTACCGTTAACATTCAAAAATAAGATACTATTATACACAGTATTTTTAAGCTTGCTTTTAAAACATTGTTTATTTCTGGCCCCACTGGGTCCTCACTGCCACGTGGGCGGCTCTCCAGCTGCAGAGATGAGGCTGCTGTCTAGCTGTGTGGGGGCTTCTTAGCGCAGCGGCTTCTTTTGCTGTGGAGCACACTCCAGGCCCGCAGGCCTCAGCAGCTGCGGCAGGCGGCTCAGTAGCGTGGCTCTAGGGCTCTGGAGCACAGGCTCAAGAGTTGCGGCCCACCGGCTTGGGCTCTAGGGCTCTGGAGCACAGGCTCAAGAGTTGCGGCCCACCAGCTTGGTTGCTCCGCAGCACGTGGGGTCTTTCCGGATCAGGGATTGAACCCACGTCTCCTGCACTGGCAGGCAATTCTTTACCACTGAGCTACCAGAGGAGCCCTCAAGCTCACTTTTTAAACTTACCTTGTGGGGTTTTTTTGTTTTATGAGGAGTTTATTGTCTTTTTTTTTTTTAAGGTTTATTCAGGGAGATACATACTCCACAGAAACTTTTGGTATTTTTCTTGTGCTGTATTATAACTATAAATTAAAGTTTATATATATTAAAAAAACAACCCCACCTATGCACTCCCATAAGCACACTATGGTTTTCCATCAATGCACTCATCACACTTTATTATGTTCAGTTACCTGACTTCACACATGCACTCTAATCTCAGGGCAGAACCATTCCTATCGATCTTTCATTTCCTGAAAGGATGCTTCCTATTAACTAATATGTGTAGTAGTATGCGTTAATGCAAGCCAGTGCTAGCCTAATGCCTGACATATACCTTAACTGCTAAGTTGCTGGTTATTAAATCAATACACAGTGCATGAAAGAATGGGATTCACATCATTGTTAGTGTTCCGCTCTTAGAGGATTTCTAGAAGAGACAGATGGCTTACATTCTTCAAGGGACCCAACTACTCGATGGTCATTAGGAAGTTATTTTGTTCCTTCTCGCTGAGCATAGCTACTAAGTGGGAATCCTTTGTGCCGGTGGCATTCTTTCACTCCTCAATCTGTGCTTTGATTGTACATAGCAATTAGCACTCAAGTTACCTGTCTGCTTTAATACAGTTTCAAAAAACTGCCTCACATCAGGAAAGTTATGTAGGCGTTTGGAGCAGACTCCCTCCTTCACCTCAGCTCTTTCCAGGCAGCCCCTCCCTTCTCTTCTCCCCAAGGCTCTGCTCACCTCTGGCACAAAGTACCTCAATACAAATCCGTAAAATGGCCATTATCCATCATCATGGGACTCACATGCTATGGGGAAACACCTGAATTGAAGCCTAAAGCGGTTCCCTCCCGTGAATCTTGCTCCTTTCATAATTTGAAAAGATGCATGCACCCCAGTATTTATTGCAGCACTACTTACAGTAGCCAAGACATGGAAGCAACCTAGATGTCCAATGACAGAGGAATGGATTAAAAAGATACGGTACATATATGCAATGGAATATTACTCAGCCATAAAAAAGAATGCCATTTGCAGCAACATGGATGTAGCTAGAGATTATCATACTAAGTGAACTTAGACAGGGAAAGACAAATATCATATCACTTATATGTGGAATCTTAAAAATGATACTACGAACTTATTTACGAAACAGAAACAGACTACAAAAACAAACTTATGGTTACCAAAGGGGAGAGGTGGGGGAGAGAGATAAATTAAGAGTCTTGGATTAACATACACACACTGCTGCTGCTGCTAAGTCGCTTCACTTGTGTCCAACTCTGTGCGACCCCAGAGACCGCAGCCCGCCAGGCTCCCCCGTCCTTGGGATTCTCCAGGCAAGAACACTGGAGTGGGCACACTACTATATACAAAACAGGTAATCTATGGAGCACCTACTGTATAGCACCTAGAACTCTGCTCAATATTCTGTGATAATCTATATGAGAAAAGAATCTGAAAAAGAATGGTATAGGTATAACTGAATCACTTTGCTGTACATGGAACTAATGCAACATTGTAAATCAACTATACCCAATATAAAGTAAAAATCAAATTTATAAAAGTTCCCAGTCATTTGCTGATAAGATCCAGATCTGGCAGAGTAAGTTTCAACTTCTTCCGGAGTACAGCACTTTGTTAGCATTTGTGTACTTCGGTCCTCGCCTGTCTCCACCAACCCCTTGGACTTTAAAGTATTTTAAGGAAGGGCTTGTATCTTATTCTGAATCTCTGATGTCAGCGCAAAGACCAACACTGTAGACAGACACAACTATTAGCAGAAATAAATGAAACGGACAGCGACATGCTTCCCCAGCTTCAAGTCTAAACAAATGTCCAGCTCTAAGCAAGTCATTTCACTTCGCTGGGACTCAGTTTCCCCATGTGGGCTTCAAAGGGCTTCTCAAACTCTTGACAATCCCCAGTCTAAAATATTGCGAAGATCTCGCCACAAAACCGGCGTTAACTGTAATGACTGAAAGACCGGGATGGGGGTTGAGGGGTGGAATAAGAAAGAAATCCGGAACTGTTTTCTTGCACCAAGGGGCAGGCGGCAACCACTCACCGTCCCTAAACCAGGGGGTCATGTAGCTCAGGATGTAGGTAGGGTCCAGGATCTTCCCGACATAGCCGCGGAAGGCCTGCAAATTCCGCCGCTGCTCGGCCGTCATGCCGGCGACTCCGCTCCCCGCGACCCCCTGCCTCGCCTGCGCTCTGCTCCGCTCCGCGAAAACACAGCTGTGAGGCGGGAGAAATTTGCCGAGGTGAGCACTCCTCGCGGAGGCGGAGCTGCAGGGGAAGCCGGGCGGAGGAGGAAAAATCGAAACTGAAACTAGGGGTGGGGGGCCCCCAGGCTCCGCGATCCACCGCGGGTCCCCCGCGCGGTTTCGGTTTCGTTTCCTCGCCAGCTCGCGGATCCCGAGGGACCCAAGGGGACCCCTGCGAGTTGCTCTTTGGTGTTCACTTCATCTTACTTTCTGTTTTGCTTTTGGAGCCGTAAAGTTGAGATACGATAAAAATGCATAGATGTTAATTTATAATTCTATGAGTTTGGGGAAATGTATGCGGGTGTAACCACTTTGCCCAGGTTGTCTGGGTCCTGTGGTCTAGCGTCTTAACTTTACAGGACACTGTCACCTGTTTTCCAAAGTGGCCATCCCGTGTGCCTTCCCACCTGGAGTGTGAGAGAGCTCAAGTGATGCAGGCCCAGGAAATACACACGCTGGTCAGTTTGTTGCTCGCTTGTTTGGTTTGGTTTGGACTTCTGCCTGGTATGAAATAGTGCGCTGTTGTCAAATACATGTAGTCCAGATACCCTCTCCCAGTCCGTGACTTACATCATTCTCTTTCAGGTGTCTTTTGAGCATAAATTTACTTGGTGAAACCTAATTTACCAGTTTCTTCGTTGTTTACTGCCTTTGTGTCCTCTTTGGTGAATCTTTGCCTACTAAAGATATTCTGTGTTTTCTTTTAGGGTCTTTGGGTTTTCAGCTTTTACCTTTAGGTTATGGGCATCTCAAATTAATTTTGTTGTGGGAGGAGGTAGAGGTCAAGCTTTCACTTTTTCCATACTTGTACTTGTTTCACACAAACTATTTCCTCGAAAACTTTTCCCTTTGAATAGGCTTGGCACCTTTGTCAAAAACAAATGACTGCACTATTTCTAACTTTATTCTGTTCCACTTATCTATTTGCCGATAACGCTTTATGTCTCTTTGTAGAGACTATATTGGAACTTATCTGATGGTCCAGCAGCTAAAACTCTTGTTCCCAGTGCAGATGGCCTTGGTGTGATCTCTTGTGGGGAACTAGATCCCACATGCTGCAACTGAAGGTCCTGCATGCTGCAACTGAGGCCTGATACAGCCAAATAAATTTAAAAATATGAAAGAAAAAAAAAGTACATTGACTGTTCTGGGATCTTTGGGTTTTGATATGAAATTTTCTTGCCTGGAGAATCTCATGGACAGAGGAGCCTCGCGGGCTGCAATCCGTAGGGTCACAAAGAATCAGACACCTCTGAGTTACTTTCACTTTCATGAAATATTGTTTGCCAATTCCTATTTTTTTTAAAGTATATTGGGATTTTGATCAGAACTACATCAAACCTACAGATGAACTTGAGGAGAAATGACATTTTTAACAGTATTGAGCCTTCAAATCCATGAACCTAAGTTTTCATTTATCTGGGTCTTTAATTGCCCTCAGCATTATTTTATAGTTTTACAAGTACAGATCTTCTACATATCTATTAAATTTATTCTTAACTTTCACATTCTTTGATGCTTCTGTAAATTGTTTTTAAAGTGTCATTTTCAAACTTTTCGTTGCTGGTATATAGAATTTACTAATTGACTTGTATTATGCAATTCACTAATTCACTTAGCTCCACGGAGTTACTGTTCTGTAGAGTTCTTAAAAATTTCTATGTAAGCAGTATGCCATTTGAGAATACAGGGTTTTATTTCTTTTCCAATCTTTATGCCTTTTATTTTGCTTCTTTCCCATGTGGCACCTCCTATGGCTTCAAAAGAAAGCTGAATAAAACTGGTGAGTTGACACCCTTACCTTATTATTAATCTAAGCAGGGAAACAATCAATGTTCACTTTAACTGCAAACTCTGTAACAGAGAACAAACCTGACTCCATGCTGAATCCATTCCTTCAGCTCTAACTTGTGTGGTCTGTTGCCTGTGCTTAGTCACACTGACTCTGTACCAAGGGCTCCTCAAACTCAAAAGAAAGCTGCCTTGAGCCTGAAATATACAGGATAGTCCAATCTCAAGACTCCAATCTTTAGAGATGTAACACCTTTCCATTTGTAGAGAGATAAAAATTTGAAAGCAGAGCATAATATTTGTCTTGTCGGAGGTTTGTAGGAACATCATGCCAGACCTAGGTCAACAGCAGTAAGAACAAAGGATTCCACTGCCAAGAAGTTTGCAACAACCAGCTACACCCCTTCCCCTTTTAATATAAGAGAAGTGAAGTGAAATCGCTCAATTGTGTCCTACCATGCTCCTCTGTCCATGGGATTTTCCAGGCAAGAGTACCGGAGTGGGTTGCCATTTCCTTCTCCAGGGGATCTTCCTGACCCAGGGATCAAACCCGGGTCTCCTGCATTGTAGGCAGATGCTTGACCATCTGCACCACCAGGGAAGTCACAATATAAATGAAGGCTCAGTTTTAACATTTGAAAGATAGTTCCTTAGGACACTAGTCCACCATCTTCTTGGTCTGTTGGCTTTCCAAACAAAGTCATTATTCCCTGCCCCAGCAACTTGTCTCTGAATTTACTGACCAGTCATACAGTGAGTGGTACAAGATTGGACTCAGTAAACAGGTTGGCTATTGGTTTTTCCCAGATGCCCTTTATCAGATTGATGTTTTCTTCATTTGTGCTTTGCTCAGAGTTACTTTTTTAAAATCAGGAATAGGTGTCAAATTTCTCAACTTTTTAATATCTGTTGAGGTGATCATATATTGAATTTCAAATATACTGAATTTCATTTATTGATTTTTTAATATCAAATCAACCTAGAACTCTCAGGATAAATCACATTTGATCATGAAGTAGCACCCTTTAAAAAATATATTTCTGGATTCAATTTGCTAATATTTTGTATCTATGGTCNATTTCATTTATTGATTTTTTAATATCAAATCAACCTAGAACTCTCAGGATAAATCACATTTGATCATGAAGTAGCACCCTTTAAAAAATATATTTCTGGATTCAATTTGCTAATATTTTGTATCTATGGTCATACATTTGTATCTATGGTCGTATATTTTCTTGTAATGTTAGCATTATGCTGACCTTATAAAACAAAAATTTGTGTAAGACAGGTATTGTTCCTTCCTTAAATATTAACNTGCTGGGAGGGATTGGGGGCAGGAGAAGGGGACGACCGAGGATGAGATGGCTGGATGGCATCATGGACTCGATGGACGCGAGTCTAAGTGAACTCCGAGAGATGGTGATGAACAGGGAGGCCTGGCGTGCTGCAATTCATGTGGTCGCAGAGAGTCGGACACGACTGAGCGACTGAACTGAACTGAACTGAGGGCTGTGGGAGTGGGATGGACTGCGGAAAGAGAGGGGAGAGAGAGGTGGCCAAGGCAGTTCAAATAGGGCCTGACAGAAGACAAGGACAATTTTGATCCTAAGCACTCTAGGTAACTAATGCAGGATTTTGAGCAGGAGAACAGAAAACAAACTGCAAGGGGGAAGATGGGAGCAGCGACCTGGTAAGAAGCTCCAGCACTGGTCCCAGTGAGAGAGAGTGGACTCTTGAACTAGGGTCAAAGCAGTGGCAGTGCTGAAGCTGCTGGATGTGTAACCGTAAACCCCCGCCCCACCCCCGCCGACAATTTGCTGATGGACTGGAGGAAGGATACCAGACAGGAGTCAAGGGAAACGCCCGCTGGTTTCCCCTGAGCAGCTGCATGAGTGGGGGTGCCATCTGCTAACATGCACTCTGGAAGAGAGGCGAGCGTGGAGGAGGAAATCAAGAACAGGCTCGCTCGCTTGCTGACGAGGACAGCCCACAGGTGGTGCTTCTCAAACATCAATGTGCGCATGAAATCATCCTGATAAAAGTACAGATTCTAATCCAGTATACCTGAGACTCTGCATTCCTAACAAGGTGCCGGGTGATGCTCATGTGGGTGGGCCACAGACCTCAGTCTGGATAGCAAAGTCAGAGATAAGGGAAAAGGAGGACAACTGCAAAATCAAAGTCGTTATTAAAGTGACCGGAAGTGAAACCCAGAACACACAGGGAGGGATGAGCCTCAACTAGTGGTTCTCAAACTAGTGTGCAGGCCGGTAGCAGCGGAACCACCTGGAGACTCGTGAGAAAAACACATTTCTTGCCATTCCAGACCTTCTGAATCAGAAACTGTGTGGGTGGAGCCCAGCAATCTATGTTTTAACAAACTCTCCCAGTGATTCGGATGCATGTGAAAGTCTGAGAACAGAGGCCGAGAGAAAGAGAACTTCATTAAGTGCAAAGATGAGTGCTATCACAGGTTGATAGCAAAGATTACAAGTCACTTTTCTCAGTATTTACAACTTGTTATCAAATAACAACCCACTCCAGTGTTCTTGCCTGGAGAATCCCAGGGATGGCGGAGCTTGGTGAGCTGCCGTCTATGGGGTCACAGAGTCGGACACGACTGAAGCGACTTAGCAGCAGCAGCAGCAGGTAACCGCAGTTCCCCTCATCAACAGTAGTCACTTTTCCCTCCCCTGAGTCTGCGTGGAATTACGACTTCGAATGAGGAAATTACAGTGTGTCAATACTGAGTCAGGTTTCAAGCTTCTGCTCTTTCTCTTGGAGTCCTGTGACCATGATATGAACAAGCTCAGGCTAATGTGCTACAAGATAAATGACCACATGGAAAGTACCCTGTAATCCTAGCTGAGGCCAGACTAGGTCAGCAGACCCACCAGTTAACTGGACACATGAGAAAGCCAGTCAAGACCAAGTAGGCAGGCAGTGTCTCTAATAATGTGCTAGAGGTTATCATTTTTGATACATTTTGATAATAATGTGCTGCTGCTGCTGCTAAGTCACTTCAGTCATGTCCAACTCTGTGCGACCCCATAGATGGCAGCCCACCAGGCTCCCTCATCCCTGGGATTCTCCAGGCAAGAACACTGGAGTGGGCTGCCATTTTCTAGAGGGGTTTTTTGTATTTGGGGTTTTGTTTTGCTTTTTGCCTGATCTTAGCACTGACCAGCCTGCCCAGTCAATATGGAATATGGTGTAGGAGAGAAATGGAAGGTCTGAGGAGGAAAAGGTGGGAAATATCCATTGTATCAATGAGGAAGAATAATAAATTGTCCACTAACGTGTATCATCTGGAAGTTCTTGGTTCATGTACTGTTGAAGCCTGGCTTGGAGAATTTTGAGCATTACTTTGCTAGTGAGATGAGTGAACCTCCTTTGGCATTGCGGTTCTTTGGGAGGCAAGCTAGGCGCTAACAATATGTGAACCAAGAACTTTTAGATGTTCAAGCTGGTTTAAGAAAAGGCAGAGGAACTGAGATCAAATTGCCATCTGTTGGATCATTGAAAAAGTAAGAGAGTTCCAGAAAAACATCTGCTTCATTGACTACACTACAAACTGTGGAAAATTCTTCAAGAGATGGGGGAATACCAAACCAACTGACCTGCCTCTTGAGAAACCTGTATGCAGGTCAAGAAGCAACAGTTAGAACCAGACAAGGAATGGACTGGTTCCAAATTGGGAAAGGAGTAAGTCAAGGCTCTATATTGTCACCCTGCTTAAATCAAGATTGCCGGGAAAAGTATCAATAAGCTCACATATGCAGATGACACCACCCTTATGATAGAAAACAAAGAGGAACTAAAGAGCCTCTTAGAGAAAGCGAAAGAGGAGAGTGAAAACTCAACATTCAGAAAACTAAGATCATGGCATCCGGTCCCATCACTTCAGGGCAAATAGATGGGGACACAATGGAAACAGTGACTTTCTTTTCTTGGGCTCCAAAATCACTGCAGGTGGTGATTGCACCCAGGAAATTAAAAGATGCTTGCTCCTTGGAAGAAAAGTTATGGCCAACCTAGACAGCATATTAAAAATCAGAGACATTACTTTGCCAACGAAGGTCCGTCTAGTCAAAGCTATGGTTTTTTCCAGTAGTCATGTATGGATGTGAGAGTTGGACTATAAAGAAAGCTTAGCACCAAAGAAATGATGCTTTCAAACTGTGGTGCTAGAGAAGACTCTTGAGAGTCCCTTGGACAGCAAAGAGATCCAACCAACCAATCCTAAAGGAAATCAGTCCTGAATATTCATTGGAAGGACTGATGCTGAAGCTGAAGCTCCAATACTTTGGCCACCTGATACAAAGAACTGACTCACTGGAAAAAGACTCTGATGCTGGTAAAGATTGAAGGTTGGAGGAGGAGATGACAGAGGATGAGATGGTTGTATGGCATCACTGACTCGATGGAAATGAGTTTCAGCAAGCTCCAGGAGTTGGTGATGGACAGGGAAGCTTGGCATGCTACAGTCCATGGAGTCGCAAAGAGTTGGACACGACTGAACAACTGAACTGAAGTGAGTGTGTATCGTATGAAGTTTGGGCTGGTGACTGTTTTTATGCTAACAACCTATAGAGTTACTGATTTCCTTCAGGAACACTTAGCAGGATGTATGTAGGGACAAGTCTAGAGATGGGTTCACCCAGATTGAGGTCTTGCTAGGTAACAGGTTAATAAACTATTACTTGTAGGACAAATCTAGCATGTGGCTTGGTTTTTACAGGCTGCAAGCTAAAAAATGCTATAACATTTTTAAAGTGCTATAGGAAAAAACTATAGATCATACTATTAAAGACTATACAACAGAGACTACGTATGGCCCCAAAGCTGAAAATATTTACTGTTTGACCCTTTACAGGAAACAACTGTCAACCCCTAAATGACGTGAATGAGGACAGAAAGTTGGAGGGTATTGCAACGAACTGATTTAAGTATAATCCAGAAAATCATAGCTGGGTATGAAGGAAAGTGTAGCAAGGGTGACTTAGTAAGGTCAAAAGATGGTCACTCCTATTCCTGAATTCTAAGTCATATTACATATCCTCAGAGGCAGTCTAACCTGATCTACCCAAAGCAGTAGTTCCTGATATAATGATCACATGAAGGGACAGTGAGGTACTCTCAAGAACTTGAAAATAAAAGACACTTCTTGTGCTGTACCATGTGTAGGACACTATGTATTTGGCACAGGAGATACCAGATAAAATTGGAAAAAAGGAAAGTATATGAAACTAGAGGAAACACTTCTTAGTCTCTTTGGAAAGCATCTTCTTTTATCAGCCTCCTTTAGGTTGTATTCTCCAATACTTTGGCCACATGATGCAAAGAACTGACTCATTTGAAAAGACCCTGATGCTGGGAAAGATTGAAGGCGGGAGAAGGGGCCTGCAGAGGATGAGATGGTTGGATGGAATCACTGACTCAATGGACATGTTTGAGTACTCAGGGAGTTGGTGGACAGGGTGACCTGGTGTGCTGCAGTCCATGGGGTCGCCGAGAGTCGAACATGACTGAGCGACTGAACTGAACTTTAGGTTGTATTCTCTAGATTTCTCACTGATGTCTTTTTCCCTTCTTGCTCTGCCTCCCCTCTCTGGGAGGTCTCATCCATCCCCACAGCCTCATTACTACTCTAATTACCAGTGACTCTTCAATCCTGTCTCTAGCCCCAACCGTTCTTCTGAGATATACACTCCTACTTCCAGCTACCCACTGGAAATCTTCATCTGCATAGGTAGCCTCTATTCCATGCTGTGCCAAGAAATTTTGTGGACATGTTTTCTACTTGTAGTGGCCAACATGATAGCAAGTGAAATTCAAAAGTCCTCTATTTTTTTTTACTTATTTTTGGCTGCTCTGGGTCTTTGTTGCTGCTCCAGGGCCTTCAGGTGGGCCTCCTCTAGCTGCAGAGAGCGTGGGCCACTCTCTAGCTGTGGTGCCCAGGCTTCTCATTGCGGTGGCTACTCTTGTTGCACAGTGCCAAACACGGGCTTTAGGTGCACAGGTTTCAATAGCTGTAGCAGGCATGCCCAGTAGTTGGGGCACACAGGTTGTTGCCCCATGGCATGTGAAATCCTTCTGGACCAGGGATCAAACCTATGTCCCCTCCCTGCACTGGACAACCACCAGGGAAATCCAGAAGTCCCTCAGTCTTACTAACCACATTTCAAGTGGTCAACACCCACATGTAGCCAGTGGTGACTTTATTGGATAGCATAGCTCTAGGCAACTCAAACATCTCAAACTGAACTCATTTTTCTCTCCCAACTATCGTTAATTGCTGTTATTTCTTACCTTGAATATTGGCAGCATTCTCTCTCACATGAAAAAAAAAAAAAGGTCCTACCAGACTCTTCCCTATCCCTCACAGCCCAACCTCATCGAAATGCTGCCACATCTTGTCTGTTCTACCTCAGAAATCTATTGACTCCAGCCTCTCCTCTGGGTCACTACTGTCCCATAGGTCCTTGTGACTGAACTGCTGCAAAGAGCTTCTCAAACATTTTTTTGGCCGCACCAAGAAACACTGACATTAGTGATGTCCATGGAGATGGCAACAGCCTTGATGGCTTCTTTGAAGACATTACTGGGCTGGTTCTCCAAATCAGAGGCATGAGGGATCTTAGTTCCCTGAAAAAAGATCGAACCACACTCCTTGCATTGGAAGCATGGGGTTCCAACCACTGGACCACCAGAGTCCTCCTCAAATGGTTTTTTGCTGAGACTTTCCCTACTCTAAACCTTCTTCATTATATCTAGTTGTTGTTTTTTTTAACAACCTGATTGTTCCATTCCCACCTTCTCTAAAATTCTTGTCTTCCCAACCCAGAGACTGAACCCAGGTCTCCCAGATTGCAGGCACATTCTTTACTGTCTAAGCCACCACAGAAGCCCAAAATTCTTGTCAGTACTGTCTCTTTCATCCTTATTACCCTAGCACTTAGCATAATCTTGGACGACAAGTATACAGCATCTGATGAAGAAATGAATTTTGCAGATAGGAAAGCAGAGACATAGGCTCCTGCCTAGGAGAGAACTGTTACCTATTTGAAGTACAGACAACCTTGCAGGAAACAGAAGCCAGCCTACTCCAGGCAAATACTGGAGGCTTTAACTTTGTCCCATGTCCATATGAAAGCATACCACCTAGCGTTCTAGCAAACATCACAGCCACAGTTTCTACTGGGGTGAATTTGGACTCAGACCTTGGTCTAAGTTGAACTCTCTCTCTCTTACCTCCTGCTTTTCTCAGGTATAGACCCAATGGTACTTCTCATCCCCCAACTAAAGTAGGAAAAAATTTACTAATTTCTGTGCCGTTTTAACACTGAACATTACTTTTTAAAACAGCCATATACCACTTACTGTTTCCCAACACCTAAAAGATTCAGTTGACTGAAAATTCAAAATGAGGAAATGAATCACTTTCACTTTTCCCTTTCATGCATTGGAGAAGGAAATGGCAACCCACTCGTGTTCCTGCCTGGAGAATCCCAGGGACGGGGGAGCCTGGTGGGCTGCCGTCTATGGGGTTGCAGAGTTGGACACGACTGAAGTGACTTAGCAATTATCTCCCAAGCTTTGGTTACCTTTGGTGCATGAGCAGCAGAAATGAGTGGTTTTAAAGGACAAGATGTGATATCTGTGACAAAACTACCATTTTCTTCTCCATCCTGTTATGTCCCAGCATCACCCAGAGTGTTCTTCCATGTAGACAATACTTAGCCTCACAGATCACTGTCCTCAAATCCAATCACCTTTGCCTCCAGTCATGTTGGTTACTTTCAATCAAGGCTAGAATTGGGCATTCTCTAAAACATTTTTCAGTCTTCTGAAGAAGGCGTACCCTCACATATACATACTTAAACCTCACTGGAAAATGAATCCCTTGGCAATCACTGTTCCCTAACGGTCATCTCATAGCTTCACTTCCTTCCCTACTCAGCCCAAATGCCAGAATACACCAATTTAACTACATTTATCTCACTCAGCTCCCTAGCCCACCCTTTCTTTTGCTACTTACATTCAGCAATACTTTAACCATAGATAAATCCATCCATTTGTTCATTTGCTATATAAATACTGAATGCATACTCCATGTCCAACTTTAATTTCTGCTTCTATTTTCATACTGTTGAATGCTACCAGAGCAAAATCACAAGTTTCAGGGCCCCATAAACATTCCATTATCACCATGAGGCCTCAACATTCACTAGCAATTATTGGCTAACCCCTTCACACCCCTTAAGAAGCATTTTTCCACTCCTCTCAAGCCCAATCCTACTGACCATCTATCTTTCTCAGAGGATGACACTGCTTCCTACTTCATGGAGGAGAGGCTTTAGATAATGAACTACTTGATCACAGCCATCTACCCACCAATGTCTCTGTGCATTTTCGCTTCCTTCTGTTGCTGCTACTAGTTCATGTACCTGTGTTCTGCAACCACCCTTCTCCATTTTGCTTCACCAGTTGTCCCTCCCCTTTATTCTCAACTTTTCCCATTCTAGAAGTATGCGTGCATGGGCCCAGTTGTGTCTTGACTCTGCGACCCCATGGACTGTAACCTGCCAGGCTCCTCTGTCCATGGAATTTTCCAGGCAAGAATACTGCAGTGGGTTGCCATTTCTTTCTAGGAGCTCCTTCCCCAAAATCTTGTCTCCCTCCCATTCAAAATTTTAAAAATTCAGCAAACTCTCCTTTGGTTTTATACCCTCACGAGCTTGCTTCTGAGCATGGAACCAAGAGTAGTTAACTGTGTATCTCAGACAAGACCCTCATCTTCAACAGGTCTAGCCTTATAAACTGTCTAGTGACTTCTAAGTGGCTTTAATAGTCACGTTTCCTTTGTCATTTTTGCCCCCTTTTGGAAAATAGTCAAGGCTGGTAACTAATATATTCTCATATGCAGGCAACCCTGAAGGCCTGGAGGCACTTTCGTTTTGAAATTACTTCATCCTTACATAAAAATTACTAAAAAAAAAAGTACAGAGAATTCCTGTATTTTACCCTCATTCACCAATTTTTAAATTTTGCCGCAATTTATCATTATTCCTCTCCAACTATGTATTTTTTCTGGACCATTTGAGGGTAGGTTACATAATGATTATGATTCAGATGCCCAAGTGGGTTTTCCTAAAGGCACCAATCACCAGACAGACCTATACAAATTCTGGTCTCTACATTATCATAGTAATTAATCAGTCACCACTTCGGTAGTACAAAGGTCTATTGAGCTTAATGTTAGAAATGGATCCACGCTTTGAATACTGATGAAATCTGTTTTCTGTGAAGAACCCCTTCCCATTTCTCATCCCCTGACATCACTGGTAGGGACAATGGATGGTGGTTTTCAGCACCCAAAAGCACCTTCTGAAAAAACTTTGCAAGTTCACAGACACATTACTGGCTAGCTCAACTGTCTGCAGCCTATGCTAGAGGGGACTGAAATTATTCTCCATGATGGAAGAATAATTCCAAATAAGCAGAGGCCATCAAATGGCCTTGCATAAACGCTCACCCTTTTGTACACACCACCCATTGTATTAAGACTAGATGGGTTAGGAAAGCCCTTGGATTACCTTCCGGAGAGCTAAGGCTGAATTTAACTATTTAGACTAAGCAGCAGTAAGTTTTCCTATTTATCAGAGGATCAGTACAAGTACAAATGGTTGCTTGTATTTCCTTTACACAAGTCACAAAAACTAAAGAAAATGACTCGTTGACAATAGACTTGGATGCATAAGCTAAGTGAATGTAATGTTTGGTTGAAAGTTTATTATGTAGCTTCATGAAAGCAGGTCCCAGGCAATTTTAATATCTCCAGCACCTATACCTCCACCCAGTAAGGGTTTTAAGCATACTCTATGTGAAAGAGAAGGGATACAGCAGACACACAGTTGCCAAAGAACTTTCAGACTGGTGAGACAGAAAATAGTCACTCAGTCATGTCTGACCCTCAGCAACCCCATGGATTATACAGTCCGTGGAATTCTCCAAGCCAGGATACTGGAATGGGTAGCCTTTCCCTTCTCCAGGGATTTTCCCAACCCAGGTATTGAACCCAGGTCTCCTGCACTGCAGGCGGATTCTTTATGAGCTGAGCCCCAAGGGAAGTGGTGAGAAAGAGGACATTAGTAACCAACTGCAACCAGTGATGCATGCTCTAAAGGAATCCAGGGTTGTTAAAGAGCCAATGATTGACAGGAATGGAGTGGAAGGGCACACTAACACTACCCTAGTTTAGCTACAGAGTTGAGTTTCCAGTAGAAGAATGCTATGCATGAAGGCTGTGCATTAGTGGGGAGCAGCGCACACACAGACCCAAAGCATGTCAGTGAGGCCGAGGCACACGTTAAGGGAGAGAAAAGCTGGACTAGAGTCTCTAATTATGCAGATGTTTGTAATTCATATTATTTTGGACTTTTGTTTCCTTTTAATAAATATCCTAAGAATAACAGGAAGCTACTGATGGATTTTAAGTAGAATTAAAGGATAAAACATGTTTGTAAAGGTCTTTTGAAAGCTATATCAAGAATGGATGGAGGGCAAATAGTGGATGCAGGCAGACCCATTATGGTAGCACAAGTGAAGAGATCATGGCTCTCTAGACTGGATGATGGTACAGACACATTAGAAAAATATCTAGTAACCAGGATTTACTGATTGGATGAGAAGGCTGAAGGAGAAAAAAGAATCAAAGACTTGGAAATTTGGGGTAGGAACAGAATGATGTAATGGTGCCATGTATGAAGATGGCTTTCCACTAGTGCTTTGAGCTTTTTCATTAAAATACTANATTTTTCCACTCCTCTCAAGCCCAATCCTACTGACCATCTATCTTTCTCAGAGGATGACACTGCTTCCTACTTCATGGAGGAGAGGCTTTAGATAATGAACTACTTGATCACAGCCATCTACCCACCAATGTCTCTGTGCATTTTCGCTTCCTTCTGTTGCTGCTACTAGTTCATGTACCTGTGTTCTGCAACCACCCTTCTCCATTTTGCTTCACCAGTTGTCCCTCCCCTTTATTCTCAACTTTTCCCATTCTAGAAGTATGCGTGCATGGGCCCAGTTGTGTCTTGACTCTGCGACCCCATGGACTGTAACCTGCCAGGCTCCTCTGTCCATGGAATTTTCCAGGCAAGAATACTGCAGTGGGTTGCCATTTCTTTCTAGGAGCTCCTTCCCCAAAATCTTGTCTCCCTCCCATTCAAAATTTTAAAAATTCAGCAAACTCTCCTTTGGTTTTATACCCTCACGAGCTTGCTTCTGAGCATGGAACCAAGAGTAGTTAACTGTGTATCTCAGACAAGACCCTCATCTTCAACAGGTCTAGCCTTATAAACTGTCTAGTGACTTCTAAGTGGCTTTAATAGTCACGTTTCCTTTGTCATTTTTGCCCCCTTTTGGAAAATAGTCAAGGCTGGTAACTAATATATTCTCATATGCAGGCAACCCTGAAGGCCTGGAGGCACTTTCGTTTTGAAATTACTTCATCCTTACATAAAAATTACTAAAAAAAAAAGTACAGAGAATTCCTGTATTTTACCCTCATTCACCAATTTTTAAATTTTGCCGCAATTTATCATTATTCCTCTCCAACTATGTATTTTTTCTGGACCATTTGAGGGTAGGTTACATAATGATTATGATTCAGATGCCCAAGTGGGTTTTCCTAAAGGCACCAATCACCAGACAGACCTATACAAATTCTGGTCTCTACATTATCATAGTAATTAATCAGTCACCACTTCGGTAGTACAAAGGTCTATTGAGCTTAATGTTAGAAATGGATCCACGCTTTGAATACTGATGAAATCTGTTTTCTGTGAAGAACCCCTTCCCATTTCTCATCCCCTGACATCACTGGTAGGGACAATGGATGGTGGTTTTCAGCACCCAAAAGCACCTTCTGAAAAAACTTTGCAAGTTCACAGACACATTACTGGCTAGCTCAACTGTCTGCAGCCTATGCTAGAGGGGACTGAAATTATTCTCCATGATGGAAGAATAATTCCAAATAAGCAGAGGCCATCAAATGGCCTTGCATAAACGCTCACCCTTTTGTACACACCACCCATTGTATTAAGACTAGATGGGTTAGGAAAGCCCTTGGATTACCTTCCGGAGAGCTAAGGCTGAATTTAACTATTTAGACTAAGCAGCAGTAAGTTTTCCTATTTATCAGAGGATCAGTACAAGTACAAATGGTTGCTTGTATTTCCTTTACACAAGTCACAAAAACTAAAGAAAATGACTCGTTGACAATAGACTTGGATGCATAAGCTAAGTGAATGTAATGTTTGGTTGAAAGTTTATTATGTAGCTTCATGAAAGCAGGTCCCAGGCAATTTTAATATCTCCAGCACCTATACCTCCACCCAGTAAGGGTTTTAAGCATACTCTATGTGAAAGAGAAGGGATACAGCAGACACACAGTTGCCAAAGAACTTTCAGACTGGTGAGACAGAAAATAGTCACTCAGTCATGTCTGACCCTCAGCAACCCCATGGATTATACAGTCCGTGGAATTCTCCAAGCCAGGATACTGGAATGGGTAGCCTTTCCCTTCTCCAGGGATTTTCCCAACCCAGGTATTGAACCCAGGTCTCCTGCACTGCAGGCGGATTCTTTATGAGCTGAGCCCCAAGGGAAGTGGTGAGAAAGAGGACATTAGTAACCAACTGCAACCAGTGATGCATGCTCTAAAGGAATCCAGGGTTGTTAAAGAGCCAATGATTGACAGGAATGGAGTGGAAGGGCACACTAACACTACCCTAGTTTAGCTACAGAGTTGAGTTTCCAGTAGAAGAATGCTATGCATGAAGGCTGTGCATTAGTGGGGAGCAGCGCACACACAGACCCAAAGCATGTCAGTGAGGCCGAGGCACACGTTAAGGGAGAGAAAAGCTGGACTAGAGTCTCTAATTATGCAGATGTTTGTAATTCATATTATTTTGGACTTTTGTTTCCTTTTAATAAATATCCTAAGAATAACAGGAAGCTACTGATGGATTTTAAGTAGAATTAAAGGATAAAACATGTTTGTAAAGGTCTTTTGAAAGCTATATCAAGAATGGATGGAGGGCAAATAGTGGATGCAGGCAGACCCATTATGGTAGCACAAGTGAAGAGATCATGGCTCTCTAGACTGGATGATGGTACAGACACATTAGAAAAATATCTAGTAACCAGGATTTACTGATTGGATGAGAAGGCTGAAGGAGAAAAAAGAATCAAAGACTTGGAAATTTGGGGTAGGAACAGAATGATGTAATGGTGCCATGTATGAAGATGGCTTTCCACTAGTGCTTTGAGCTTTTTCATTAAAATACTATGCAAAAGCAGAATGTGCAATAAAACAGCACTCTTACATTTTTAAGCACTCTTACATACTTAAGAAAAACTAGTCATTTCGTAATTTCAAAGTATATTTCTTGATTATAATCATCCCACAACCTCTCAATGTCTGAGCCTACCAAAATTGTCAATTCAACTTTAGATTTTCATCACTTTAAACCAGTTTCCTACACGTAGGTTAAGCACAACCTACAAAGCTTGGTCCATACTCTTGTCCCTTAACAAAACTTGCTTTTAGTTCCCAGAATATACCAGACTCCTTTTCACCCCTGGATTTCTGTATATCTCCTTTACTAACAACTCTGCTCCTGCTTAATAGCTACTTGTCTCAACCATCACTTCCACCTAAGATTAGGCCCCCACTGTATGCTCTTATAGGAAATTATACTTTCTCCGGAGATAACTTACAGTCTGTAATGTTTATAAATATATATACACAAATATCCCATGAGGACAGGGAACATACCTGCTTTGTTCTGTCACCGAATCTCTAAAAACCTAAAACAACCTGCCACACAGCGGGCATTCTAATTTCTGTTGAACAATGAACGAACATTGCAGCCAGGCAAAGTGACGCCTAAATTTAGACCTAATCCAAGTTCCATTGTTCACTGGCAATCAATCCTACATCAATCAGGCTACCAATATCGAGCAGTTTTTTATCACTTCTAAAACAGAAGAACACAAACACAGCCCTCTTTTGTGTAAAAGAACTATTTAAGTAAAAGAAATCAGGCAAGGGTTTTGTTTTTAGTAAGCT
The DNA here is from genome assembly GCA_006410875.1 of Neotragus pygmaeus. Taxonomy (NCBI): domain Eukaryota; kingdom Metazoa; phylum Chordata; class Mammalia; order Artiodactyla; family Bovidae; genus Neotragus; species Neotragus pygmaeus. The sequence goes on along the minus strand of SJYV01039343.1, from coordinate 813,839 downwards.
GTAACTGCATTTTGCTGAAGACAGAAAACAAGATACTCTTCATAATCAAAGAAGTAAAATAATCATTAAAACTGTTTGAGGTTAAATGCAGTTCACATTAAAACTGTGAATTTCAGTATTTATAACACAAGGATAGCCTTAACTATTTATAAGATTTTAGCTCCACTAAAATGATTTTAAAAAATACTACATGAAAAAAATGTATGGATTGTTTTAAAGTGATACTGTTTTATTTTTTTCTTTTGTTGAATACACATTTGCTTTACTGGCAGTCCAGATAAACAAGTATATAAAGGAAATATTTAAATTTTTCTTTTGGCAGATGTCAAGATAAGCTGTGCAGATTAAAATGCCTCAATTTAACCTGAAGAAATGGTTTTGAATCATACAAATTTTTAAGAAGAAAAATAAAAACTGTCCAAAGGGATTCTTCTAGCTTATAACACATTTCCAGAATAACTCTCAAGAAGAAATTCAAAAATACTCACTGGCTACTTTAAAAATATGGCAATACCATATGGCTTTACGAAATAACTTCTAAAATTTTTATTTTTTATTTAAAAAGGATCCCAAGTTTTAAATAAACTGCTAGCCAATATCATTTTCTTCACTTAAAAGTGCATATCTCTGAGGGTGGAACATACATACTTTTTGAACAAATAATGATTTTTACAAATTTTTTTTGACACCAAAAAAAAAAAAAATCACAAAATATTTTTAAGGGGGAAAAGAGTTTTCACCAAGTGTCATTTCTAAACAGACTGCAGTAGATGACACTGTTCTTTTTTCTTCTCTTTTTATTCCATCTGAATTCTCAAAGAGATGCTTTGGCAGTTTTAAGACACATCATGGTCTCTACCAAGAGACACTGACATTAACGATGATGTCCTTAATGGCTCAGTCTGAAAAGAGACATTACTGGGTTGGTTCTCCAAATCAGAGGCCAAGGTGCTCTCTTCTCTTACATCAAGAGTTTGTTCAATTGAAGCTGCCTGGGGTGATATATTATCCACAGTTTTATTGGCATTATTCAAGTTGTTATTAAGTATGGTAATATCACACTCCTTGCTCAGGACACCAAATTCATCTTCTATTGTAACTACATCTTTAGATTCAAACGGAGCCAAAACTTCACTTTGGAGAGGGCCTTGAGGACCACTAGGGTCACATTCTATATCCTCCTTTACTTCACAGTCTTTATCACTGTCACTGTCAATGGTAATTACAACTGGGGAATGTGAAGCATTATCACCATGGTGTTTCTTATGCTTCCTCTTATGTTTCTTCTTTTTCTTTTTATGGTGTCTGGTTGTATCGGTAGCTTTCCCTTCATAAACTATCTCTACACTCAGGCTGCGGGTCCTCCTTTTTCTCCTCTTGTGCTTTGTCTCTCTGTCTGATGACCGGCTATCTGAAAAGCTATCACTCTCATTTTTGTAGCCTCCATCCAATTTTGATGAAGATTTTGAATAATGACCTTCCTTTACTTTAGAAGCAAATTCATGAGATGGTTGAGCAACATCACTAGTCCCCTCCAAATGCCGTGTTTTGTATTTTCGTTTCCCACCAGGCTTTTCATTTCTCACCCGGTCAGGCCCTGTAGATGCAGTCTTTGATCTACTACTAGATAGGCTCCTTGATCTGTGCCTTTCATAGTAGTAGTATTTCCTTTCACTGTGATTATTTTTCTTCCGAGCATTTGTTCTTTCAGAAAAGGACTGAATTCTAAGTTCTGGACTTGACGACTGTCTGGAATAGTGAGCTCTGGACAGAGTCCTCCTCCTGTAAGATGACTCGTAGCCATCCCTGTCCTTGTTCCTACTATAGTAAGTATACTCCCATTTATATCTGCTGCCATAATTATTCCTCAAATAGTAACGATCTCGATTTCTGCTCCGTGATCTTCTTTTACCACGATCACTGCTACGAGATCTTGATCTGCTAGAGCTTTCACTACTTAGAGACAGAGTTTGGCTTCTTCTTGACCAACTGCTATCTCTGGTTCTTGATCTCTTTTTGTCTCTTCTACCTCTAGGTCTACTACTCTCCCTGCTTCTGGATCGCTTGCCTTTCATTCTTTTCTTCCCATGATGCTTTCTACGATTCTTCTGATCATGTCCACTCCTACTCTGGGAATATGAATCTGAACTTCTCGATCTTCCCCTCTTTCTGTGTCTGCGGGTATATGGGGAATATACTCTGTCTCCTCTGAAGGATGAGCTCAGGTCTCTGAGAGAGGACAATGATATAGATCGTTTCTCTTCCTTCCTTGAGTTGATTTTTGTACCAGAATCACAACGACCTTTACTTATTTGCTCATCCTTTCCAACAACAGAGCGTGGAGACGAACATCTGCTAACATCACTATCACCAGAACTGTAAGACTGCTCTTGTTCTTGTGTCTTCATGGTCTCCATTTTCTCGTAAGAACCTAACTCCACCTCAGAATCAGAGGACAGTTCAACAAGTTCTGGGGTCCTCTCAGCTAGTGGTTTAACAAATCCAACAATGACACAGTTATCTGAAGAAGAATCACTGTCATTATTTAGGTCCTCATTGGTCTGTACTCCTTGTATCTGAGATGTAGCTCTTGCTGTTACAAGTTCTTCATCTGAACTGTCGGAAGTATTTAAAAGGGAAGACATGGCAGCATGCACCTGCTCTGAGCTTGAGTAAGAAGGTCCTGGAGTTTCATCATCCCATGGTGCTTGACTAACAGTGGCTACATTAACATCCAGCTCTTGGGTCTCAGCTTCATCTGGAGATATTGTTATGACTGAAGAATCAGAATGGCTGCCTTCTTCATATGAAGGAGCAGGGCAATCATAATTAGCATGCTGATCGAAGGCTGCCATGTTAAATGGAGAGCGAGCAAAACTGATAAATTCATGTATAAAATGCTCAGTCCGATTAAGCAAAAATGGCCTCAAATCAGACACAAATGCCTGACTCTCCAAGTCATAGCGAGTAACATTACTCATGATGATGTGCTGGACGATATTCACTAAAGATCCATGAGCTCCAAAGAGAACTGTCAGTTCACGTTTTAACCAGGGGACTAATCTGTGAAGGCAAGCTGGATTTCTACGGAAAAATTCAGCTGAAATGTCCCTGTAGCGACCACCATCTTCAATATTTCTAACTCGAGCACCAGCACGATAGAGAGTTCGCCTAAAATTAATGATATCCTGTTCTTGAATTTTCCGCAAAGATCTTTCATCTGTAGTAGTTGGCCTTATTGAAATCTGTCTCATAAATGGAGGAATTTCACCATCTCTAGGTCTTGCTGAAATGCTTAACCCTTCAAACAATACTCCACTGTCTGGTGGAGTTGTTGTTCTTCTATTCACAGTACTACTAGGTGAATAAACAGAAGCACTTCGTTCCCTTGTCATAGTTGTGCGATAGCGGAATCGTCGGACATCAGGAGTAGCAAAAGAGCCATTGTATGAGGGTCTTAGGACATATTCCTTGAAGTCATCTTCTGCCCTCACAGAATGAAAAATAGAATCAAAGGGCTGCTTACACAGTGGGCATTCAGCTTTGTTTTTTGACCACTCCTGAACACAGCGAAAACAGAACTTATGTAAACAGCGATCTAAGTAAGACACATTATCGAATCTATCCAAGCATATAGGACACTTAGAATCAGGAGATGCATCAGCTGGTACTGTCTGTTGCAATTTGCTAGTGCCAGCTTTAGGTGAAAAGTTGTCCATTTTAAATTCCTTAGCGGCTGATGCCATTATCTGTAAAAGGGAAAAAAATACATCAGTAACCTGGTAAAAGTGAAATGACTAAATCTGAAAAAAATGCAAATGACTGAAACATACTTCAGTGAAAAGTAGTACATGTCTGTAACATAAAGAGACAGCATAGCATAGTAATACAGTACTTAAAGCACAAGCTCTAAAGTCAGGTTTCCTGGTTCATATCCTGGTTCCACACTACCAGTGTGATTATAGACTAGTTATTATCCTTATGCTTCAATTTCATCTGATGAGCACTAATACTAGAACCTACCTCACAGGATTTGTGAAGATGTTTAAAAAAAGAAAAAGGTCTATAGAAAAAGTGCCTGGTACATAGTAAGCTCTCAAATATTCTATACTATGCTATTATTTCTTTTTAAAAGATAATTTGAGGAAAATTTGATATATACAAAAAAGTGCAAAAGAAAATATACCAAGCAGCCAAATATCCACCACTCAGATTTAGCAACTAACATTTCCTCATGGTTATTCCAGATTTTTCAAACCGTCCTTTTTTAAACCGTCCCTTTATGTGTCGCTCCCCAAAGCCCATCCTTCTCCAGAAAACAAAAACCAAACATATCACAATTCTCAGTTATTTCTATGTATGGTTTTATATCTTTCATACATACACTCCAAACAATACGGACTACTTGTTTTGTTTGTGGTATTATATATGTACCTTTAAAAACAGCTTTAGTGAGAAAATTTGTATACTATAAAGTCCCCTATTTCAAACAGTTCTGTGGGTGATTCTTTCAAACTCAAAAAAGGATCTGTTGGTGAAGATTATTAAATGAAATAACTGTAAAAGCATTCAAGGCCAGTCCCTGGCTTACAGCAACTGCTAAGTAAATGTTAACTACTGTTACTCTTACTATTGTTACTATACTTAGTTCATCACTGACTCCTTTCAGTATCCCTAAGAAGCTTTTCTTCACCTTTCTGTTTAATCTAGTCACTCACAAAGTATCTTGAAATAATGCTTTCAGCCTCCTCCCCTTATCTATTCTCACTAGAATCTTAAAAATTCGTTCTGTTTTCTTGAAATTTATCAGTTTACATTGGCCCATAACTTACTAAACAAATTTTCAAGAGCTGAAATCTAATTGCATTACATCTGGGCCTTGTTCCCTGTTTAGTTGCTTTCTATACTAATCACTTTATAAATATTAAATGTTAGTTCTATGTTTTCCTGGGCCTATTATCCATCTTTCTCCACCTCCTCTATCACAGGAAGTTTCATGACCAGTCAACTGCTATCTAGTCAAATAATAAAACTGTAATTTTCTAAACAATGACTCACTGGCCATATCTAGCTCTAACAGAAAACAAAACCCACAACAAAAATCTGTGATTGCAGAATATAAGTATTTCACCACAGACTTCAAATTAACATGCTCATCTAGTGCATCTTAGCTTTCTCAGAGCTGTATCTTAATAGGAAATCAATGCTGAACAAGTTTCTTCAAGGGGGTCCAAATACCTCCAGTACTCTGTCTTCTACAGTGGGAATGCAAAAATTGCCACTGTTCTTAAATAGAAGAGAATTATAAATATATTAATACTAGTCGCATTTTTGCAAACGTATTTAAAACTCTGAAAACAATATGACATAAATTTCTCAGCATTTCCCCCTACTTCTCATACTTTTAAATTCTGACTCAGGGTTGGGGGGAGATCTTTTAAAAATAACAACTGTTAAGAGACTCTGTGGGCATTAGGGAAAAGAGTGGAGAGGGCATCAGATCTGGACTGATGACCAGGTTTCACCAAAATCTAACTCTGTCAACCGGACAAATCCACATTAACTCTAGACTTTAGTTTGCCTCTCTATATAAGAAATCACTAGACTTTTAAAACAACTGGAGAATTTCTAGGTAACACAGTTTACCTTGATTTGTTTTTTTTGGAATACAGAATTTTGGTGTTTACTAAACATTTCCAGGTCACACAAAGATTTATAACCCAGAACGAATTTATTAAGGAGAATTAATTATTTGATAATTCCAAGTTCAAATAAAACAAAATTTCACTAATTACAAATTTTTTAAGATGGAATTTTAGTCCTCCTTTCCTTAGTTTTATAAGCCTGTTAACCAATTTGACAGCTGCTGCTGCTGCTAAGTCACTTCAGCCGTGTCCGACTCTGTCCGACCCCATAGACGGCAGCCCACCAGGCTCCCCCGTCCATGGGACTCTCCAGGCAAGAACACTGGAGTAGGTTGCCATTTCCTTCTTCAATGCATGAAGTGAAAAGTGAAAGTGAAGTCGCTCAGTCGTGCCTGACTCTGTGCGACCTCATGGACTGCAGTCCACCAGGCTCCTCCATCCATAAATGATGGGTAACATTATGTATAGTAGGTAAAAAGAAAAAACCCTTAGTTCTGTTTCATATTTCTACACAGGAGTTTCTTTAGCTATAAAGAATGGTATTCATGAGAAACATCATACAATGGCAATGAATGTAAATCATCAATAAGGGATTTACTCTTTTGAAATCACCACTAAATACTAAAAACATGTGCTAATTCAAATAAAGTAGAATTACCACATGACCCAGCAATTCCACATCTATCCATCCAAAAGAAACAAAACCACATGCCCACACAAAAACTTTTAAAATGAACAGCCGTTGTTGCTAAGTTGCTTAAGTTCTGTCTGACTCTCTGTGACCCAAGGGACTGTAGCCTGCCAGGCTCCTCTATCCATGGGATTCTCCAAGCAATAATACTGGAGTGGGTTGCCGTGCCCTCCTCCAGGGGATCTTCCTGACCCAGGGAAAGAACCCATGTCCCTTAAATCTCCAACATTGGCAGGTGGGTTCTTTACCACTAGTGCCACTTGGGAAGCTAAAAAGTGTTTTAATAGCTAAAAAGTGTCAAACACTCATCAACTGATGAATTCTAAAATTTATCATATTTAGAATTGGGGGTGGAAGGGAGGGTGGTGGTGCTGGCAGGTGGAGGTTGCCTCCACCTGTAGTATACCCATACAATGTGGTATATCCATACAATGGAATATTTGACAATAAAAAGGAACAAAGTACTGATGTACACTACAACATGGACGAATCTTTTCATTATCAATCACAAAATATCACATTATACGCTATTTTATATGAAATGTACAGAACAGGAGAATTGACAGAAATTAGACTAGTGATTCGGAGAAGGCAATGGCACCCGACTCCAGTACTCTTGCCTGGAAAATCCCATGGACAGAGGAGCCTGGTGGGCTGCAGTCCATAGCGTCGCTAAGAGTCAGACACTACCTGGCAATTTCACTTTCACGCATTGGAGAAGGAAATGGCAACACACTCCAGTGTTCTTGCCTGGAGAATCCCAGGGATGGCGGAGCCTTGGTGGGCTGCCGTCTATGGGGTCACACAGAGTCAGACATGACTGAAGCGACTTAGCAGCAGCAGCAGACTAGTTATTACTGGGTGTGTGTAGGGGAAGCCTGGGCAGGGATTATCGAGATTTCTTTCCAGGATGATGAAAATGTTCAATTATAACTGAAGAAATATACTCCATAAACACATTAAAAACCACTGTATTATAAATTTTAAAGAAGTGAACTTTATAGATGAAATATAAATTATATCTCAACAAAGCTGTTTCAAAAATACAAATTAAGGCATAAAACAGAGATAGCAAGGGGACAGATTTGAAGGTTTGGGGGACTTCTTTGGTGGTCCAGGGGCTAAGACTCTGCGCTCCCAATGAGTAAGGGGCCTGGGTTCAACACCAAACCAGCCAACTATATCCCACATGCAACTAAGATCCAGCACAGCCAAACAAATATATATTTAAAAAAAAAAAGATTTGTAGTTTTGCTGGAAGAATTCTGGGTTAGGCAGCAAAGGCAGACCTGATGACAATAAAAGTTTCTCTATCCTAGTACTCTAGGAGTTAGGACTTCAAATTAATTTCCCCATGAAGAGATCAATCAGTTCTTCTGAACCCTTCCCCTTAACTGCCTCCCAAATTCTAAATAAAATGTATCATCTTTAGAACTGGGCAGAGGGGTGGCAGGTGGAGGCTGATAAAAAGAGTCAGGAGGCTGGAAATCTAAATTAGACCATAACTGGACATTTTAAAACACCTCATATTTAAAGAATTTGACAGAGTGATGTTTTCATGGAAAGTGAAAGTGAAGTAGCACAGTCCTGTCCGACTCTGCGACCTGTGGACTGTAGCCCACCAAGCCCCTCCGTCCATGGGATTGTCCAGGCAAGAATACTGGAGTGGGTTGCCATTTCCTTTTCCAGGGGATCTTCCCGACCCAAGGATCGAACCCAGGTCTNACCCATACAATGTGGTATATCCATACAATGGAATATTTGACAATAAAAAGGAACAAAGTACTGATGTACACTACAACATGGACGAATCTTTTCATTATCAATCACAAAATATCACATTATACGCTATTTTATATGAAATGTACAGAACAGGAGAATTGACAGAAATTAGACTAGTGATTCGGAGAAGGCAATGGCACCCGACTCCAGTACTCTTGCCTGGAAAATCCCATGGACAGAGGAGCCTGGTGGGCTGCAGTCCATAGCGTCGCTAAGAGTCAGACACTACCTGGCAATTTCACTTTCACGCATTGGAGAAGGAAATGGCAACACACTCCAGTGTTCTTGCCTGGAGAATCCCAGGGATGGCGGAGCCTTGGTGGGCTGCCGTCTATGGGGTCACACAGAGTCAGACATGACTGAAGCGACTTAGCAGCAGCAGCAGACTAGTTATTACTGGGTGTGTGTAGGGGAAGCCTGGGCAGGGATTATCGAGATTTCTTTCCAGGATGATGAAAATGTTCAATTATAACTGAAGAAATATACTCCATAAACACATTAAAAACCACTGTATTATAAATTTTAAAGAAGTGAACTTTATAGATGAAATATAAATTATATCTCAACAAAGCTGTTTCAAAAATACAAATTAAGGCATAAAACAGAGATAGCAAGGGGACAGATTTGAAGGTTTGGGGGACTTCTTTGGTGGTCCAGGGGCTAAGACTCTGCGCTCCCAATGAGTAAGGGGCCTGGGTTCAACACCAAACCAGCCAACTATATCCCACATGCAACTAAGATCCAGCACAGCCAAACAAATATATATTTAAAAAAAAAAAGATTTGTAGTTTTGCTGGAAGAATTCTGGGTTAGGCAGCAAAGGCAGACCTGATGACAATAAAAGTTTCTCTATCCTAGTACTCTAGGAGTTAGGACTTCAAATTAATTTCCCCATGAAGAGATCAATCAGTTCTTCTGAACCCTTCCCCTTAACTGCCTCCCAAATTCTAAATAAAATGTATCATCTTTAGAACTGGGCAGAGGGGTGGCAGGTGGAGGCTGATAAAAAGAGTCAGGAGGCTGGAAATCTAAATTAGACCATAACTGGACATTTTAAAACACCTCATATTTAAAGAATTTGACAGAGTGATGTTTTCATGGAAAGTGAAAGTGAAGTAGCACAGTCCTGTCCGACTCTGCGACCTGTGGACTGTAGCCCACCAAGCCCCTCCGTCCATGGGATTGTCCAGGCAAGAATACTGGAGTGGGTTGCCATTTCCTTTTCCAGGGGATCTTCCCGACCCAAGGATCGAACCCAGGTCTCCCACATTGCAGGCAGACGCTTTAACCTCTGCACATGGAGTGATGTTAATTCTAACGCAGTCAGGGCTGAGAATCAAAACACTTATTAGTGGTGTGATCTGCAGAAAGTCAATTTCTCAAGACCTAACATTTTTCTCAATTCTAAAATGTGTTAAGTAACAGTATCCACCTGAAAAGGTCGTTGTGTGAAGAGATATATTCCACATAAACTCTAGGCATAGTGCTTGGTGGGGAGCAAGAACTTTACTGTCATCCCATATTATGTGAAGATAAAATTAAATTCTGTAATTTCTATTACCCATAACTGATTATAAATGCCCAACAGGATGACAAGTGAATGATTCTCATATCAGTATCATTATCGTATTTATTATATGTAAGCAAAATGGCTAAAAAGAGTTCACAGGCGGATCAACTAAACAGTCCCAACTATTATAAACAATCTGGGTCCTTATCTCTTGTGACCTTAAAGAAACCGTGAACCTCCATGCACTGCAATCTAATCATCAATACCAAGAAATCAAACAGACTTTAAACGATCAACTAACCAGACCCTAAAAAATTTAAACACTGACCAGACCAAACGAAATTTAATTCCAGTTCCAACAATAAAAGGAACTGCTTGGGAATCATTACCCTCTAAAGCCGCTCATTCCAGCTAAGCATGACTGCTTTGGCTGACTGTATAGCTTCCAAAGCCAGAGACTAAAAGCAAACAAAACCCCCAACTCTCACCGTTATTAACTTAAATCTTCGGTAACTTGTCTGAATTTATCTTCAATTAACTTCAAAATTACCTACCAAAAATTCTATTCACTTTTTCTCGCAAAGCACTATTTGCCTCCCCTCAGTACTGCCCCCTTCCAGTCTACCAAAGTAGCCCGTGAAGAGAGATGCACTGAGTCGACGGATGAAGTCACAGGCTCACGGGGTGTAACAGACAACCACAAGAGTTACAGAGACAGTCGCTTCCTTTGGTTGAAAACTGCCACCTGCCAGGATCTAAGGTAGGCACCCCGTGCATTACATAATCACAACGAACCCCAATACTGTTACTCCCATTTTACAGACATGCTCAGAGAGATTAGGGGGCCATCCAAGGTCACAGCTCTGGCAGCAGCGATGCCACGACTCAAGTCTCGAACATTTCGTGCTTTGTGTCGGGATCCCCCCACCAAGCCCCCCGACCCAGAGACCAAGCTCCTTCCTGTACGCGGCTGGGCTCGCGCTTTCGGGAGCGCTTCTCGGAAAGCAGCCCTCCCCCGCCCACCGGCACGGATCCACAGGTGCGCCGCAGAAGCCGCTCGCCCGGAGCCTGGCCCGCCGGCTCACCGCGGCGCCTCAGGCCCGGACCGCAGCTCTCTCTCCCTTGGGCCGCGCTGCAGGCTGGAGCTCCTGCTCTCCCGGCCCCCTTCCGACCCCCGCGCCCCATTGTTCCCGACCTCACTCACCTCAGAGGATGCCGGCGCAGGCCAGACTGGGGCGCTCGTGGCCAGTTCCCGGCGGCCCAGAAGGCTGGGTCGGTGACGGCAGGATCCACGAAGGCGAACTCTACGACTTCTCCGCCGGCCCTCCGGAGCTGGAGTAGGCGGGGGCGCTTCACCCTCCTCGCGAGACAGCGGAGACCCCGGCGGTTGCTGCGACCCCTGTGACGTAAAGCGCTCATCACCAATGGCAGACAGGGGGCGGGGACAGAAACCAAAACCCACTTCCCGGCCCCCAGCGCGTCAAAACACAGCACCCGCCCGCGTGACGCATGCGCGGTAGAGGACGCCCGCGCTGAAGCCGGGCCTTCGCGCGCTCTGCCTGAACTCTGCCCTTCCTCCACTTGCCTCCGCTCCCGGAAGGAGAGCGACGTGACCCCCTGAGGAGGAAATCGCTAACCTACCGTCAACTCGAATAAATACCAGGGGAATTACTAAAGTTCGCCTCTAACTTACCCGGAAGACACGATAACTAGCTTGGTCTCATTTGAAAGTTAAAGTCACTCAGTCGTGTCCGACTCTGCGGGACCCCCGCGGAGAATACAGTCCAGGGAATTCCTCAGGCCAGGATACCGGAGTGGGCAGCCTTCCCCTTCTCCAACCGAAGGATCGAACCCAGGTCTCCCGCATTGCAGGCGGATTCTTTACTAGCTGACCCACAAGGGCTGTGGTCTCATTTAAACCTTGCCAAATTCTGCGAGAAGTTACTCAAACTATCTCTGGTGTTCGATTAAGGAACCGAGTTATCCGGAAGGGAATGGACTTGGGCTGAAAAGTTAAGAACCACGACCAGGATTCCAATGGAATCCCAAATCAATTTTGAGAGATCAACTCCAGTCAGGATGAACTATCATCTGACGTAAAACCAGTGGGAATTGAAACGAGTTATCCGGAAGGGAATGGACTTGGGCTGAAAAGTTAAGAACCACGACCAGGATTCCAATGGAATCCCAAATCAATTTTGAGAGATCAACTCCAGTCAGGATGAACTATCATCTGACGTAAAACCAGTGGGAATTGAAACGAGTTATCCGGAAGGGAATGGACTTGGGCTGAAAAGTTAAGAACCACGACCAGGATTCCAATGGAATCCCAAATCAATTTTGAGAGATCAACTCCAGTCAGGATGAACTATCATCTGACGTAAAACCAGTGGGAATTGAAACGAGTTATCCGGAAGGGAATGGACTTGGGCTGAAAAGTTAAGAACCACGACCAGGATTCCAATGGAATCCCAAATCAATTTTGAGAGATCAACTCCAGTCAGGATGAACTATCATCTGACGTAAAACCAGTGGGAATTGAAACGAGTTATCCGGAAGGGAATGGACTTGGGCTGAAAAGTTAAGAACCACGACCAGGATTCCAATGGAATCCCAAATCAATTTTGAGAGATCAACTCCAGTCAGGATGAACTATCATCTGACGTAAAACCAGTGGGAATTGAAACGAGTTATCCGGAAGGGAATGGACTTGGGCTGAAAAGTTAAGAACCACGACCAGGATTCCAATGGAATCCCAAATCAATTTTGAGAGATCAACTCCAGTCAGGATGAACTATCATCTGACGTAAAACCAGTGGGAATTGAAATCTTCCCGAAACAGATAACGTCTTTTCCTTACCCGCTCTCCGAAATATGTATTAAAACCCTGTTTAGGCGATAGCTGAGATTACAGAAACAAAACGTCTGGTGCCTAACGCGGCCCGGTTGTCTCATTCTTCGCTTCAAATATAAGCATCCTGAACATTCTAGAGCTGAACTCGGTAAAACGGCCCGCGTGCCAAACCCCAAGCATACAAATGCTCGATGAGCACTTGTTAACTGGCAGCTACATTATGCCAGGTAATTCGTGCCACGTTATTTCTTCTTAAAAGTAGCTGGTATCAACAAGCCATTGCTTCTCAAAAACTTTTAAGAAAAGCTCCAGTAACAGGGAGTCCCACAACGACTTGTCAGTTATATAAAAGCAGGTTGTACTCTAAAAGGTGAATACACGAACTACCTATACCGCGGTTATCCCGTTAGAAACATTAATTCTTTCAGTGCTAGACGTCGGCGTAATACTTAAACCGTGGATTATTTTTCCAAATAAACTTTTAAATGCACATGACGGTACCTTATCTCGCTTTAATACTGCTCTACACCTGAAAGGCCGGTTGACGAGTCAAGCCTCTCCCTTACAGCGGCAAAATAAACCCATTTCCAACGTTATTTTCTCGTTTCTCTCACTTCCTCCCCTAAAGGCGGGCTAGGCCCCCGGGCACGCGACACCGCCCCCCCAGCTCCTGGCGGAAGAGGCCGGCCGGGCTGATGGGAAACGCCGGGGAGGCGAGTGGGCGGGCACTGGCGCCCGGCTGAAAGATGGCTGCCGCCGCCCGGCTGCCACCGCCCCGGAGGTTACTGTAGGGCCTGCGGCTTCCGCCCGTGCCCGCGGACCACCGCCACCGCCTTACCATGAAGCCAGTGAGTCGCCGCACCCTAGACTGGATTTATTCCGCGGTAGGTCCTGGGCTTGGTGGGCCTCCACGGGGTCTATGTTCGAGGCCCGCGAGTGGAAAGTCCCCTATATCTTCAGCTCCCAGAAACTCTAAAATCCATTCTTGAATTAAGCCTTTCACGCTCTAACCTCGACTCCGCCTCTTCCTGGAGGACACGGTCTTCCGCTTCTTACGTAAAGGCTACTGGGTGAACTCGCTTCCGGGACCACATTTATTCGTTTGTTACTAAAATCCCCACCTTAGCAACGTGCGCGGCAACCTGATGGGGGCCGGGAGGACGTGCCACTCACAGGTTGTTTTCACTTCTACTCTTGCGTTTCCTAGCTGCTCCTCGCGGTCGTATTGCTCTCCTGGGGATACGTCATCTATGCATCAACTGTAGCTGCGCGACGACAACTAAGCAAGGAATACCCAGACAAAATCTTCGGAATGAACGAAAATTTTTAATTCCTCTGGATTTGATTTCATGTATAAACAGTTATTTACCTCTGTCTGATACATGTCTCGATTTAAAGTAAAATCTTTAATACAATGAGTCCAAATTCACTTTTGTACATATAGTAACCATTAATTCTCGATTTTTCTTATACCAAGAGGTTTGTCTTTTAGGTTCTCATATAACAAAGCACAAGGATCTTAGGTGATGCAGTTGTAAAGAATCTGTCTGCTAATGCAGGAGACACCAATTCCATCCTTAGGTGGGGAAGATCCCCTGGAGCAGAAATGGCAACTCAGTCCAATATACTTGCCGGGAGAATTCCACGGACAGAGGAGCTTGGCGAGCTACAGTTCAAAAAGAGCTGAAGGAAAAGAACACGAGGAAGGATAACAAAGCAAAGTAAATCTGACAGTCTTCTGATCCAGAGTTTCTACCAATACTTTGAAATGTCTCCAGAAAGCCATTAAAACAAAGTGTGCTGTAATTTTTGTTCTTATTTTTATTGCAACATTTCATTCCGTTGTATACCTTCACATCAACTAGATTAAGTACAGTGTAAGGAAAAACTATCATGTGACTAAACAATTTTCTACGTTCTGTTTTCCAGATTAAAAATGGCCAGAAAAAGTAGGTGACTGACCATATTATTTTTATTTAGCCTGTCCAGTTTTTACTTATTGTTAGATAATTCAGTCTCAAATTGTACAAAGAGAATGGCACAGGTTGGGAAGAAACAGACAACACATATGTGAGTAAATTTTATTACTTTCTCAGAAAATACTTTCAATAAGTTGGTAATGTAGCAACAAACTTAGGCTCATACACCTTTGAAATTTTAAAGTAATCTTCAATGATGTTGATCAGGAAATTCTTTCATGGGTGGGATTACTTCTCCAGTCTCCAGAATTGTATCACCCTAGAAAAACAAAGGTGTATTAGTGATAAATCTCGTCAGCAGAGGTAACAGTTCCCCTCTGAGCTCATCTGGAAAACCTAGCTCAGTTCTGGCATTCAAACTTTAAAAATGATATAGGTAAAATAGAAGCTGTCTAAAGATAAGAAAGCAGTATCCAAAATCTTAAGGAATAAGGAAAAAATAGGGGAAGTTTTTACTCGAACCAAAGGGTCAAAAAGAACATGAAAGTTGTCTTTACAAAGTGACAGAAGGATGATCTTTATTTGCTTGGCCCCCCAAAATAGGAGAAGCCCTAGAAAGAAGTTGTCGGGAAACAGCTTCACTTCAATAGAAAGAAAGAAAGTGAAGTCGCTCAGTCGTGTCCGACTCTCTGCGACCCCGTGGACTGTAGCCCACCAGGCTCCTCCGTCCATGGGATTCTCCAGGCAAGAATACTGGAGTGGGTTGCCATTTCCTTCTCCATCACTTCAATATGAGGTGGTATATATTCCCAGCAACTAAATATGGTAGGCAGCTGCCAGTTTACTGTTTGGCTCAGAATAGATATTAGAGACAGACCTGCAAACTTTGCCTAGGCAGCTGGTCCAGCTGTCTTTCCAACTTTCCAAACCTAGATACAGCGTGTGTCACAGAATAGGAAGGGACTTTAAAGCTAGAACCAAGTAGTGTGAATCCTAGAACCCTCCACTGACAAGCTGTATAATTTTAGGCAAAGTACTTAGCTTTCATTTCAGCTGTTAGCAGATTCCATAAGTCCAACAGTCCATGAATTGACTGAGTAGGGCAGAATTATCCCATCACCACCTGCCATTCCCTGTCCTGTTTGCTCAGGACTATAAACTTGTATTAGTGTAAGCCAGTATACATTTTGGGGAAACCTGTTACCACAGGTAGCTTTACCCTGACACAGAAATTAATAACCTGAACTGGTATGAATGCTGCTGTAATAAAAATTTAGCTACATGGCACTGGCTTAGCAGTCTGGC
The DNA here is from genome assembly GCA_006410875.1 of Neotragus pygmaeus. Classification (NCBI taxonomy): domain Eukaryota; kingdom Metazoa; phylum Chordata; class Mammalia; order Artiodactyla; family Bovidae; genus Neotragus; species Neotragus pygmaeus. The sequence goes on along the minus strand of SJYV01039343.1, from coordinate 798,133 downwards.
TTCAAGCCACTGGCACTGGAGGCTAAGAGATGGAAACAAAAGGCACTGATCACTTAGAAGCACCAATAAATTAGAGGTTCTAGGAGAAGTGCCTGGAAAAAAGTTACAGTTTGGGTTTAACTACTATACTAACGGCTGCCTTAGGAACGTACTTTAAGAAACGTAAGCCCAGGTAAAAGTGGCTGATTTGAGAAGAGAAATAAAAATAATCTAAAAATTCAGGACCATGCAATATTAGAAAATCAGATGGATTGTTTCTGAATCTCTATAAAGAGTAGGAGCTAACACTGAGAAGATTCTGAGAAGCCCATAAAGCTGAGTAAACACAGGGACCCAGCACCATGCAAAGATCAGACTGAAACCAAGGTAGCCCTTGAGCCAGATTTTGTCTCCGTGGCTTCCACATGGCTGCCCTGAGCAGAGGCGGCAGGGTGAGGACAATGGAATGAAAGAACCTGGTAACTATGTGTACAAACCACAGATACTGGCAGGTGGGACTGACTAGAAGCACAAAGATTAGACTCTTACCAAGTTTTTCTTTCCATGCCTGCCAAATGTGAGAACTAGATGGTCCAAGAAACCAAACATATAGAAACAAAAGCCTGTGATTGTTTTCTCTGGCCCTCAACCTTCTGTGAACCTGAGGTAGACTTTAAAGACTGTACAACCCTAAGAAGGGCATATTTCCCAGTCCTCATTTTAGATGTGGTCTACATTGATAAAGGAAAAGAAAGGATGAGCCCCCATGGCACTCCCCCACCAGGAGTCAGGAAGAACAATGAACAAAAGTGTTTCCTCCAGAAGCAAAATCAGTCCCATTCAAGTAACTTCCCACACACAGGGGTTAGGAGTCTTCCCAGTGTTTGACCAGTGGGGTTTCAGAACCAAGGGACTGCTATGCTGTCCACATTCCACTGTTGAATAATGGGTGTGGTTGGGGGGACAAGGGATACAGTTCACTTGTCATTGATCCTCAAGTCTCTAAGAGAAGAATCTACAAGATTAACCCTGACAGATATTACTATGCCTCATCTGGCAGTCTCAGGTTGCATTGATGGAATAGGATCTTGGGGTTTCTCCCAAGGAAAAGGTCTTCTGTTACATGTGTGGGAAGAAGGAAGCAGAGAGCCATTTGTTGACTAGAAAGATAGACTGTGGCAGAAACTCCAGGTATGGGAGGCTGGGAAATATAAAAAAGCACAGATATCTGGGACCATGAGAATAAGTCCTGGCCAACAGGACTTGAAGTGGTGTAAGCTACATCCAAGCTTAGACCTTAAAATCATCCTCTGAGATATTCAACCCTATGATCTTGGAGCTGCATATTCTCAATGGCCTAACTATAATTGACCTATACTAGTCTGTGATATCAACAGGAAATAAACTTTTGGTAAGCCACTGTGATTTGAGGGTTTATTTTTGTCTATCCTATTCCAAGGTATGTACAGATGAGCATTCTTCAGGTCCTCAAAGGGGCAACTTCTCAAATGGGTCAATGGTACAGAAACAGGAAAGAACCACAACAGCAAAAAATACTGGTCTTCTAAAGAGATCCTCTTCCCTTTGCTTCAAACAGTAATGGCAAAATAAATAACAAACATATAAATGGGAGAATAAATAAATTACCTAACTGGTTGAAACCAGCAAGATAAATGAGGCTAACTGAAGAACTGATGCTTTTAAACTGTGGTGTTGGAGAAAACTCTTGAGAGTCCCTTGGGCTGCAAGGAGATCCAACCAGTCCATTCTGAAGGAGATTAGCTCTGGGATTTCTTTGGAAGGAATGATGCTAAAGCTGAAACTCCAGTACTTTGGCCACCTCATGCGAAGAGCTGACTCATTGGAAAAGACTCTGATGCTGGGAGGGATTGGGGGCAGGAGGAGAAAGGGACGACAGAGGATGAGATGGCTGGATGGCATCACCGACTCGATGGACGTGAGTCTGAGTGAACTCCGGGAGATGGTAATGGACAGGGAGGCCTGGCGTGCTGCGATTCATGGGGTTGCAAAGAGTCGGACACGACTGAGCGACTGAACTGAACTGGGCCCTGTAAAACACCAATTATACACAAATACAGAAGAAATCTCCTATTTCCTAAAGCAGAATTCCAACTGGAAGAGTTAGCCAATTTTGGTGGTTCTCCCTAAAATTCCCTTCAACTGCAGTTGTCAATGGATTATTGTGACTATGTCATCTGATGGAAGCAAGAATCTACAGTTTTGTTTTCTAGAAGTACATAACTTAGAGATTGATGGTAATTCATTATCTGTGACTAGAAATAGGAAAAGAACATAACATGTATTTGACTCTGCTAAACAATAACCTCATGAACAACCAGCAAAATACCAACTGACTAATAAGTAACCTTTTAATGGTAAAAAGAATCATTTTAAATTAGGTTAATAGCCTACATATCCATGGTGTACAATTTAAAGCACAGGATAACATTTTAAATTCACATATGGAAAGGCTATGGTCAAACTGTGACAGGAAATGATAATAAGTTTGGAAATAATAAAAGAAGAATTCAGTTGCTCTTGCAATGCCCAGGTGTCTGCTCAGGACAGTGCCCTAAATCCTTAACCCACATGAAACAGGGCACCAGTGAACAACTATTGGGACTTTCAATTCACTTTAGGACTACAAATGTCACACAAGTTTTACAGCCAGGGTGAAGAGAATGTGCCCATGTCCCAGGTTTAACTCCAATGCTACATCACACTATTTCCTCCTTTTTTTTTAAGGAAATAGGTACTTAAAACTTTCAGCAAGAAGAATTTTAGTCTAATGATAATTTGGGAAGGGAGAAAGAAATACAAGCAAAAGAAAAAATAGATGTTTTAAGACTTACTGGAAATATCCTGGGCTTCTTTTCAACGATGGCATATGGTTTTGTCTGCAATAAAAGTAATTCTCTGTTAATTATGGTTTTAGAGTTTTTTCTAAAATACATCAATCATATCCCAAATTTTTACTAAGCTTCAGGCTCATACATTCGATTATTTACTCAAGATCTACTTGATCAAACAGACATTGCAAACTTAACCAGGCCCAACACTTAACATCCCTCAGCCCCAAACTATTCCCTATCTCTACAATGGCACTTTCATTCTCCTAATTACAAAGGCCAAAAACCCTGACTTCTTGGCAGATCCTGCTGACTCCACCTTGAGGATTTATCCTGAATCTAAGTGCTTCTCACCACTTCTAATACACTACTACCCTTGTCCAAGCTGCTACCATTTTTCCACCTACTAGTCTCTTGGCTTCTGCGTGTGCCCTCCTACAATCTATTCTCCACACTGCAGAAAGAGTGATTTTTATATATATATATATATTTATTTGGCTGCACTGGGTCTTAGTTGCAGCATGCAGGATCTTTAGTTGTGGCATGCGGGCTCTTAGCTGCAGCATATGGGATCTAGCTCCCTGACCAAGGATCAAACTTAGGCCCTCTGCATTGGGAGCTCAGATTCCTAACCACTGGACCACCACGGAAGTTCCCACAGTGATTAAGATGCATCACTCCTCTGCTCAAAGTTTCATAATTCTTAAGAAGAAAAAGCCAACGTCCTTGGCCAACTCTCTGATCTCATACTACCTCCCCCCACCCACCGCCTGCATTGTAGTTGCAGCGGCTCTTCTGTGTTCGTACAATCTGTAAGGCCTGCTTATGCCTCAGAACCCTCCCACTTCATGATTCCTCTGCCTGAAATGCTTTTCTCCATATCCCCAGTTCATTAACGTTTTTCAAAGAGCATTTCCTCAAAGAAGCTTAATTTGAATAGCAGTCCCTGTCATTCTCTAGTCTTTTACCCTTAAGTTTTTCTTCTACAGACTTAACCACCTGCTGTAACATTAAATTACAACATTTGCTTATCTATTTACTGCCAGTCTCCAAGACTAGAACAAACATTTCATGAAGACAGGGGCTCAATCTGCCTTGTTCATTGCTGTATCCCTACAGTGTTTAGAACAGTGCCTTGTACACAGGAAGTGCTAAATAAATGTACTTATTAAGCACACACATCTGTACAAGATACCACACCAAAAATTTAAAAGATTATTGGCATGATGTAAGACTTAGGCAAACTGGAACCAAAAGCAGGAGAGAAACTCATAAAACAATGTGAGGACATTCAAATGTCTCTAAAAACTGCAGCCAGAGGCAAGAAGATACTGAAATATCTTCACAGAGAATGTTCAATTTAATGCAGCATAAAGGTATTAGCTGAAGTGAACTGGCTGTAACAGTACGGATGCAGGCCTACCCAAACCAAGAAAAAGAATAAAGGAGAGGCCTGTGGACATCTACTGACACAAAACCTTTAATTATGTCCATCTGTCCAGGAAAAATCATCTAGAAGTATGAATTCCTCAGATAAGCCACCATATTAATGGCTCAAATTGTCAACCCAGCAACTGCACGTAGTTAAAATCTTTTTATCTGAGGAGATAAGTATTTTTTTCCATCAGAAATATTCAGTTAAATATAGCTATAACAAGGTAAATTAAGCCAGGGTATAAACAGGTGAATGTCAAATTTAATAAGGATTCTAGTTAAAATGCATTTAGATGTGTGAATTTATAAATTTTAAAAGATTTTCCTTTTCAGGGTCATTAACGTGTCCTGTAAAATTCAGCAGTCCCCAACATTTTTGGCACCTGGAGTCAGCTTCCTGGAAGATAATTTTTCCATGAGGGTGAGGCCGGGAGTGGTTTCAGGATGATTCAAGCACATTATATTCACTGTCACTTTAGTTCTATTATTATTACATCAGCTCCATCTCAGATCATTAGGCATTAGAACCTGGAGGTTGGTCCTGAGGTTGGGACCCCTGTCATAAATACTTAAAAATAAAACTGAATATATAAAATATATAAATTCAGCTTAAAACATTTAAGAGAATTTGATGATGTTTGTAAGTGGAATTGTTTTATGGAAATTCAATTTGAATTATCCAAAGATATAAGAACAAAGAAGAGAGACGGTTCATATTTTACTAGATATATATCTAGTTAACAGAATTTTAAAATTGAATTTAAAAAATTAAGAAAAGTTTTTAAATTTGAAACTAAGAAATTGAATATTAATTTATATTTCTGGTAACTGGAACAGTTATTCCTGCACATAAAAACCACTCTTAGATGTTTTTTAAAAATTTCAGACAGTAACATTTTTTTCTTCTCTAGGGTCCTGCATGTTAAGACACTGAGAAAAATAAGAGGTATAATGATACAAGGCTACCCTCACAGTTCAGTCAATAAAGAATCTGCCTGAAGTGCAGAAGACCCAGGTTTGATTCTTGGGTTGGGAAGATCCTCTGGAGAAGGAAATGGCAACCCACCCCAGTAATCTTGCCTGGAAATTCCCATGGACAGAGGAGCCTGCAGTCCATAGTGTCACAAGAGTTGGACACAACTTAGTGACTAAACCACCACCATCATGATATAAAGCGGGCTGTGGACGTGTAAGTGAACATGAATATAAAACTTTGTTTAAGCTCATCAATGACAGAAATGTAAACTACACTCTGACCTTTAGCCATACATTGCTTGCCCCCTTTTAATGGCTGAAGAAAGATTTTCTGTTGGTTTATAAAGTGAAACACTAACCCCCAATTCTTCATTCCCACTGGCCTCCACTAATCTCTTGTTTCTACCATGTAAGACAGCCCATGTCTACTCAAACTTCCCCAGAAACTGCCAGGGCAGCACACGCGCCTAATTTACTTCCTCCCCATCACCAGAAAGCCTTCCTTTACAAAGTCCTACTTATAACTTTAGTGTGGAGGAAAAATTTTTCCTTTACCTTTCTAGGCTCTTCTGGTTGGTCTAAGAATTAAGTTGACATGAGATAGATTAATAGAAGAAAAACAAACAAAATTCATAACATCTACACATGGGAGAGACCCAGGAGAGCCAAGTAACTCCCCAAATGAGTTAAATACCATCTTAGGCTAAAGGCAAAAGCAGACACTGGGAATAAGTGTTTGGGACTTAATTGGAGAGGAAGGCAATTCACATGGAGATGAAAAAGCAAAAGTTTGGGAAACAAACGTCTGCTGGACCATGAGAGACGATGGGACATAGTAGGGGATTTCAATAGCCTTTGCTAGGCTCCTTCCTGTCTACCACATCTAGAGTTCATATTATAGTTATCTATGGTGATAGTTCCCTTCTTGGAACAAGTCTTCTAATCTACATTATTTTAAGAAGTTAGTGAACGTGTTAGTTGCTCAGTCTTGACCAATTCTTGTGACCTAATAGACTGTAGCCCACCAGGCTCCTCTGTCCATGGAATTTCTCCAGACAAGAATACTGGAGTGGGTAGCCATTCCCTTTTCCAAGGGATTCTCCAGGGGATCGTCCTGACCCAGGGACTAAACCAGGGTCTCTTGCATTGCAGGCACATTCTTCACCATCTGAGCCACCAGGGAAGCTCTATCTCTTGTCTAACACTGTCCAATAGAAACATAATGGGAGTGGCTTATGTCATTTTCAAGAGGAGGCAATGGCAGCCCACTCCAATACTCTTGCCTGGAAAATCCCATGGACAGAGGAGCCTGGAAGGCTGCAGTCCATGGGGTCGCTGAGGGTCGGACACGACTGAGCGACTTCACTTTTCACTTTGATGCATTGAAGAAGGAGATGGCAACCCACTCCAGTGTGCTTGCCTGGAGAATCCCGGGGACGCGGGAACCTGGTGGGCTGCTGTCTATGGGGTCGCACAGAGTCGGACACGACTCAAGTGACTTAGCAGTAGCAGTATGTCATCTTAATTTGCATGCCAAAGAGACATTGTGGAGTGGCAAATTTTGCTTCCCTGAACTTTCAAGGCTAAAAATTCTAGAGTCAAAATGACTGAAATTTTATTTCATCCCCACCTTGGCTTATTTCTTTGAAAAGTATCTTCTGGCTCACTACCTTTTCATTCTATTATCTCTGCCCTAATCAGATTCTCATCAACTAACATCTAGTAAACTGCAACGGCCTCTCCTGATTTGCCTGACATCAGTACTTTCCTCCCTCCAACTTGCCCTACAGTTCTGTTTTTATGTTTTCCTAAATAGATGAGTTCAGTTCAGTGTCTGCGACCCCATGGACTGCAGCATGCCAGGCTTCCCTGTCCATTACCAACTCCCAGAGCTTGCTCAAACTCTTGTCCATTGAGCCAGTGATGCCATCCAATCATCTCACCCTCTGTTATCCCCTTCNGGGAGTGCTCCCTGTCTAGTGCTCCCCGGGGCGAGGAGCGCGCTGGCGGTCTCGGGCCCTGGAGGCAGCGGTCCCGGTTCGCAGGCTCGGGGTTGGTCTCTGGTCTCCTGTTGCCAGCGGCTCCAGGTCTCATCCGGAAAGAACATGAATCTGTCAACCTCACTGCAGGCCTAGCCCGTCCACCCAGTGTCCAGCATTCCGACGTGCTTCTCTGCAAAAGCAGTGGAATCAGTCTTCTCCTGGGGTCCCTTTGAAGAGCCATGCTTCCGGCCACGATTAACGCCGTAATCCTGGAAGACCGTCCTGGTGCTGGAATAGGGAACCCGCAGCCACGGGGCTTGTGAACAGCCAGCCAGAGCCGGGGGGTGAGCACAGGGTGAGGCCGGAGAGCCAGCAGGTGCAGGAGGGGGCCACACAGCGGCGGTGCCTCCCCTGGTGTCAGACGCATCCGTCTGAGAAGCTGATGCTTGTGAGCTGTGGTGCTGGAGCAGACTCTTGAGAGTCCCCTGGACTGCAAGGAGATCCACCCAGTCCATCCTAAAGGAGATCAGTCCTGAATATTCACTGGAAGCACTGATGCTGAAGCTGAACCTCCAAAGCTTGGGCCACCTGATGCGAAGAGCTGACCCATTAGGAAAGAGCCTGAAGCTGGGAAAGACTGGAGGCAGGAGGAGGTGGGTGGATGGCATCTGCGACTCAGTGGATGACTTTGAGCAAGCTCCGGGAGCTGGTGAGAGACAAGGAAGCACGGCATGCTGCAGTCCATGGGGTCGCCAGGAGTCAGACACGACTGAACAACCGAACTGAGCTGACGAGGAGCCCTGCGTCCGTTGAGCAGGCTCTCCACGTTCCCCCCGGCTCGCAGACCCTGACGACTTCAGACCACTCTGCAGGTGACTATCTCCGTGAATCTGCCTGTAGTAACGATGATGTTCACTCAGTTGTGTCTGACCCCATGGGCTCCGTGGACGCTGGGGCCCCGTGGACTGCAGCACACCAGGCTGCCCTGTCCTTCCATCTCCCAGAGCTTGGTGAAACTCATGTCCGTCGAGTTGCTGATGCCATCCAACCATCTCATCCTCGGTCGTCCCCTTCTCCTCCTGCCCTCAATCTTTCCCAGCATCACGGTCTCTTCTAGTGAGCTGGCTCTTCGCACGAGGCGGCCAAAGTATTGGAGCTTCAGCTTCCGCATCAGTCCTTCCAGTGGATATTCAGGACTGATCTCCTTTAGGAAGGACTGGTTGGGTCTCCTTGCAGTCCAAGGGACTCCCAAGAGTCTTCTCCAACACCACAGTTCAAAAGCATCAGTTCTTCGGTGCTCAGCCTTCTTTATGGCCCAATAACCGAATGCAGGCTCTGTGGTTTCCGTGGCCTGTGTGATGCCTCGTCTGAATGGAGTCATGCAGTGCCGAGCCCTCTGCGTCTGTTTCTTTTCACTCAGCAGGACGCGCTCACGGTTCATCCGTGTGGTAGCATACGTCAGTGCATCGTTCCTTTTGGGGGCTGGATAAAATTCTATTGTATAGACGTCCATTTTGTTATCTTCCTCAGTTGACAGACATCTGAGTGGTCTCCACGTTGGGGGCTTATTTTGTTAGAGAATTCCGCACACTTGTGTTCAGTGTAATTACTGAGAAACAAGGACTGCCTTCCGCCCGCCTTGCTGCTTGTTTTCTGTCTGTCTTACGTGGCTTTGGTCTGGGGAGGAGGGAATATAGGCATACGTTTCTTATTATCTTCTCGGCTCTTCCGTGCATCACAAGTAACATCTTAATTCATAATAGTCTAGTCTGAGTTAAGATGCACAGTCTCAATAGCTTACAAAACTGTGCTGCTGCTTAGTCCCGTCCCCACCCCCATAGGATGTTTTTGTCACAGATCACAAGTGTGTGGACCATGGGGTCCTCCCGGGGCCAGGGTCAGGGTGCGAAGGGGAGGAGGGGCCTCTCTGAGGCGCTTCCTTCATCACCTGACGTCAGATCTCAACCCCACCCAGGGTCACAGATGTCTGTGGCAGAGAGCCCAGTGCCGAAAGCAAGGCAGGACGGAGCCAGAGCTGCCGGCCCCCAGGACCGAAAGCCCGGGCGGTGGCTTGTTTCTTCCCTCTGGTACCCAAGCAAGAAGACCTGGTTGCAGTAAGGAGGCATTTATTCGGGGTTGGTTTGGGGTTTGCAGCCCAGGTCCAAGCACTGGAACTGTGAGCCGCAGCCTACAAGATGCGGGCTGAGCGAGGCAGCACGTGGCTTGCTGACGGAAAATGCTTCCCAAGGACCCAGGTCGGAGCTGGAAGAAGCTCAGTGAGTGTGGGTGGGGGCTGTGAAGCCCCAGGTTGCAGCTGGCCGCTGCTCACGGGTGTCGTTTTGAAAAGGGCTGTGGGGTCCTTGAGTGTGGTGCGGTTCAGAGAACTGCAAGCGCTCGGCGGTGCAGGAAGCGTCTGGAGCACACGCACGCTGGCCTCCCGGCTGCGCTGTGGGCGCCTGGACCCTGGGCCTGGCTGTGCTCGGACGCTTCAGTCGTGTCTGACCCTTGGTGACCCCGGGGGCTGCAGCCCGCCAGGCTCCTCTGTCCATGGGATTCTCCAGGCAGGAACACTGCAGCGGGTTGCCATTTCCTCCTCCAACCCGGACCATAGCTACTCCGGTTTTGCTTTTAAGAAAGTCCTGCTGAATATGCCGCCTCCTGCCACCCCCTCCCCCGCTGCCTCCCGCCTCCCGGCCTCCTGCTCCTCTCCCTGCCTCTGTGACAGGAGTCGGGGGGTATGAGCGCCCGAGCCCTGCGGCCCTGGAGACAGGTGACTCGGGACGGTCCTGCCTGCAGCGGCGGAGGAGCGAGCAGTGTCCCACAGCAGCGGCTGCGCCCCCGCCGGCGGCAGGGCTCCTCCCCAGGGAAGGAAAGACTGCGCTTCCCCGTGAGGCGGTGTTTGCCGGGAACGGGGCGGTGGGGCCCAAGCGGGGCCTGCTCAGAGCCCAGCCGACTCGAGTCGCCAGGGCCTCGGCTCAGCGAGCAGAGCTCCTCTCCCAGCGCAGGTGCCCCCGGAGCCCCCAGCCCCGCCGGGGGCGGGAAGCCGGTTCTCCCCCGGGCCGCAGGGCGGCCCTGCAGGCCTGGATCCGCTCAGGATCTCCCGGCCCAGGAGTCATCGGGGGCAGACTGTGGTGAAACCCTCGGGCACAGAGCCAAAGGCAGAGAGCGGCCCCGAGGCGGGGGCGGCGCGGGCGCAGCAACTGAGAAGGAGCGCGGGCCGCCGGCGGGGGCGGGCTCCAGGCCGCGCGGAGGGCCCTGGCTCGCGCCAGGAGCGCGCTCGGAGAGGGACCCCGGATGCCCGGTGCCCACGGACCGGCGTCCTGCCCGGAGGCAGGTTCCACCCTGCGCCCTCGGGCGGGTGCAGCCTGCTGTGGAAGCGGGAGTCTCTGCAGATGGCAAGTTGAAGCGAGGTCCTCAGGTGGGCTCGAGCCAAGCTGGCAGACGGCCTTATGAGCAGAAGGGAACGTGGATGCAGACGCAGAGAAGCCCCTGGCGAGGGAGGCGGAGAGAGCAAGGCCGTGGCGGCCAGCCCAGCACCGGCCCAGGCCGCCAGGCACCTGGAAGCCAGAGGGCAGGAAGGGCTGCCCCGGAGCCGCTGGGGGGGCTCGAGCTCCGGTCAAAAGCATCAGTCCTTCGGCGCTGCGCTTTCTTCACAGTCCAACTCTCACATCCATGCATGACCACTGGAAAGACCATAGCCTTGACTAGATGTACCTTGTCGGCAAAGTCGTGTCTCTGCTTTCCAATATGCTGTCTGGGTTGGTCATACCTTTCCTTCCAAGGAGTAAGCGTCTTCTAATTTCATGGCTGCAGTCACCATCTGCAGTGGGTTTGGAGCACAAAAATAAAGTCTGACACTGTTTCCACTGTTTCCCCATCTATCCCCCGTGAAGTGATGGGACCGGATGCCATGATCTTCGTTTTCTGAATGTTGAGCTTTAAGCCAACTTTTTCACTCTTCTCTTTCACTTTCATCAAGAGGCTTTTCAGCTCCTCCTCACTTTCTGCCCTAAGGGCGGTGTCATCTGCACATCTGAGGTGATTGCTATTTCTCCCGGCAATCTTGATTCCAGCTTGTGCTTCTTCCAGCCCAGCGTTTCTCCTGATGGACTCTGCATAGAAGTTAAATAGGCAGGGTGCCAGTTTACAGCCTTGACGTACTCCTTTTCCTATTTGGAACCAGTCTGTGTTTCCAGGTCCAGTTCTAACTGTTGCTTCCTGACCTGCATACTGGTTTCTCAAGAGGCAGGTCTGGTGGTCTGGTATTCCCATCTCTTTCAGAGTTCTCCACGGTTTATTGTGATCCACATAGTCAAAGGCTTCGGCATAGTCAATAGAACAGAAATAGATGTTTTGTGGAACTCTCTTGCTTTTCCGATGATCCAGCGGATGTTAGCAATTTGATCTCTGGTTCCTCTGCCTTTTCTGAAACCAGCTTGAACATCTGGAAGTGCCGTCCAAAGGACCCTGACTAGGTGAGAGGCGGCCGGCGGGTGAGGAGCTGGCAGCTGCTTTTGAAAGTTTGGTGCTTCTCGATTTCCTGGGTTGCTATCATAAGATTGCATTATTTTTTATTAAGAACAGCACTATGTGAGCAGATTTAAAGAACTCGGACAGACCTGGGAGCTGCAGGTGTGGAGCCTGCTGCCGGGCAGGACCGCAGGCCCTTCGGGAGCCAGGGCCCACAGAAGGCCCTCCAGAAGCCCCTCTTTCTCACGGCTAAGTGTTCTTTTGCGCCACTTCATTGATTCAAAAATCTCGAGAGAAAACCCCCTTGAGCTGGCGTGCTGCTTCCCCAGTGTAACCAGGCAGGGTCCTGCCGAGCCTTGGGGCCCGGCCCCCGGCCTGCCTCTTGCTTACAGACAAGCTTCAGCCTCCTAGGCCTTCCCTGGATTTCAAAGAGCAAATTTAACCCAAGTGGCAAAATGCAGCAACAGAAACAGTCACCAGGACAAAATGAGAGCAGTTTGGGCGTGGAGCCGAGGCCCTCGGGTTCCTCCTCCAGGGCTGCGGTCAGCGTCCTGAGCCCTGTCTCTGAGCGGGCCTGCCCACGCTGAACGCCCCGCCCGGCGGGAAGCGCGGCACGCCCTGCCCAACAGGACATGCGCCGCAGACCCCAGGCCGCTTGGAGCCAGAAAACTGAGCTCTGAGATTCCGCAAACGTCTCCGGCTGCCTCACCCCAGCCGATCCCAGAACCTGCGGAGGCTCAGCAGGCGGCCTGAGGGCCCCCCCCCNAGACCCCAGGCCGCTTGGAGCCAGAAAACTGAGCTCTGAGATTCCGCAAACGTCTCCGGCTGCCTCACCCCAGCCGATCCCAGAACCTGCGGAGGCTCAGCAGGTGGCCTGAGGGCCCCCCCCCAAGGCTGTCCACCCCCCTTGGGGGGCTCCGTGCTGGGCGCCCGCCGGCAGACGCTGCACTCTCCTTCACCGCGACTGGGGCCGTGATGGGCTCACCGCACGCGGGCTGGGGGGTTCGGCTTGCTTCCACAAGTCCAGGGTACTGCGTGTGGGGAGCATAACAATGAACCCAGGAGCCAGGTGGCTTCTGACAACAGAGGCTGATTGTCCTGCAGTCGAGGGGGGGCAGAGGCCCGAGCTCGAGGCGGCCTCAGGGCTGCACTCCTTCCACAGGCTCCCAGGGGAGGGTCCTTGCTGCCTCCTCCAGCTTCGGAGAGTCCTAGGGGTTCCCTGGGCAAACGCAGCGGACTCCAGCCTCTGCCTCCAGCACCACATGTGCTCCTGCCTTTCTTGCCTTCCTGTGAGGACACTGCTCACGTTGGACCAAGGGCCCCCCCTGTCCTGGTGTGACTTCATCTTAGCTGTATCTGCGATGACCCTGTCTCCAGTTGAGGTCACGTCCTGAGTACCTGGAGCTTAGAACGTCAGCATGTCTCACTGCTGGGTGCAACTCACCCCTCAATACCTGGTTGGGGTCCAACATGCCAGAGGGCCTCTCCCTTCCTCAGCAGATCCATCTTCCTCCAGAGCTGTCCGTCAGAGCTGGTGGAGATGCCCCCGGCCCCAGCCGGAGATGCCAGGTGTGGAGAAGTCTGCGGTGGGCACTGGCCCGCGCGCCTTGGGCTCAGCGCCGCGGGGCGCTCCGGGGGTGCACTGCTCACAGGCGCTTTCTGTGCGCGTGGGGCTGCCCCCAGGACCTCTGCTCACGTGCCCCTTCGGTGTCGACATCCTGTATAATCGTTACCATTATTAAAATGAAAGCCATCATTGTTAAAGGCACAGACAGTTGTGTAAAACGTTCTGTTGAAAAGCCTCCAGCTCGCTAATGTGCCCTTAAACGCAGCTGTAAACATCGGCAATTTTTTTGCTCATCGATGCTCCTTGGAGCCAAGATTTGGTTTTCTTTCTGCTTTAACGATTCTTGCAGGGAGCTTGAGCGTAAGCTCCTGGAGCCCTTGCGTGCAGGAAACAGGCGTCTCCCGGCGGGTCCTGAATGGCCCCTGGGCTGGGCACGGGACTCCAGCCGCGTGCTCTTCCCCCTCGGCCTCTGGAGCTGCTGCTCAGCGGTGCTGAGGAGAAGTCTGCTGCCAGTGAGGTCACTGTCCATGTGTGGGCAGTGGACTCTGACCTCTAGTGGCTCGCTGGACGGGATATGCCGTCACAGTTGACGCATTCAAAAATCTTAATGGAGCACTTCCTCTATGCTGGGGCCGCTCCGGTGGCTGGGCTCCTGGCCAGGAAGGAGAGAGAGGAAGCCTGGCCTGTGGAAGTGCCAGGCCACGGGGCACAGAGAGCAGATCCCATCACGCAGGTGCCGACAAGGGCCAGGGAGGCGGCCAGGGAAGAGCAGCTCCGGGAGCACGCGGGGCATGCAGGGCGTCCCTCCGCGGAGGGCCTCGAGGGGCCGGGCAGCAGGGCCCGCAGCAGGCGAGGGCGAGGGCTGCCCCGCCCCTCCGCCCTGCTGCCCTCCGTCCCCTGCTCAGCCAGCGGCCCCTCCAGCCGGCGGGTCGCGGCTTGGAGTTCCGGAGGACCCCGCTCCTCCGGGCCCCGCGCCCGCGCCGCCCGCCCTGCAGCGCTCCTGGAGCTGGCTGCTCTGGGATTCGGCCTCCTCGCCTTCTCACCTGCTTGTCCCCAAGCACTGGGTTCCAGGGAAGCTCCTCTGTGTGCTTGTGCTGCTGGCGCCCTGGCCCCTCAGCCACGCTCTCCAGCCCACCCGGCTGAACCGAAGAGCCCCTGGTCTCTGTGGGGAGTGGATTCCTCGGAACGCCACGCCGCTCTGGCTGTGCAGACGGAACTCCTCCTGCTGGCACGGGGCTGAGGGCGTGGGGGTCGGGAAGGGTGCAGCGTGGCCCTAGGACGGCAGCCCTCGTGGCTGGGCACGCCTGCAGCCCCAAGGGCCCCCGGCTGCTGCGTTCTGGCCGCCTCTCCACACCTGCTCCCCTCGGCCCCCTGAAGGAAGACCGCTCCTGCCAGGGGCAGGTGCACAGACCCCGGCGGGCCTGGCGCTCCTCGGGCCCTTCCCGCCCCAGGCTCCGCTCTCCCTCGCCCCCACACCTGGCACAGACACCCTCTGAGCCGCCCCACCGTCCTCCGCGCCCGCTGGCTCGCCCACCCGGGGACCCGCCCGCCTGCAGAGCCCTCTGCGCAGCTCCTGTCGCCTTCCCGGCCTTCCTCGGGGCTGGCCCTCCCAGAAAGCGGCCTCCTCCTTCCGCCAGAGTCCATGCCGCGGGGCCCCGGGAGGCTGAGGACACGGGGCCTCTGACCAGGGGCCCAGATGGCAGGTCAGGGTTGGGCCAAAATGGAGGAAGGTGGAAGAGGCCTCCAGCAGCGCTGGGTGCCCTTGCAGTTGGTCTGCTGGGGGGCTAGGGGGCGAGGATCTTCATGACCCGGATAATCATGATGATGTGATCACTAGTCTAGAGCCAGACATCTTGGAATGTGAAGTCAAGTGGGCCTTAGAAAGCATCACTACGAACAAAGCTAGTGGAGGTAATGGAATTCCAGTTGAGCTGTTTCGAATCCTGAAAGATGATGCTGTGAAAGTGCTGCACTCAATATGCCAGCAAATCTGGAAAACTCAGCAGTGGCCACAGGACTGGAAAAGGTNAGGGACGGGGGAGCCTGTTGGGCTGCTGTCTATGGGGTCGCACAGAGTCAGACACGACTGAAGCGCCTTAGCAGCAGCAGTAGCAGCAGAGTTTCCTGGATCTGTGGTTTTCTGTCGGATGTTAATTTGGGGAAAATTCTCAGTCATTATGGTTTCAAGTATTGCTTCTGTTCTTTTCTCTCTTATTCTCCAGATTTTCTCATTATATATATGAGAGGGGCAAACCAGGACTGAAATCTAGCTCTAATGCCAAAGCCCATGATTATCTCCAGGCTGATTTATGAAGAGTTTGCTAGCAAATATTTACATTAAGCCATAAATTACTCAACCTGAAAAACTACAGTGGCATAATGGAAAGTGAGCCTGAGTGAACAAACAAAACAAAACCAACACCAGCTTTTAGGGCTATAGAAATAGACGGGGGTGGGAAAGAGACTACAATTACTGAGCGCTTGGAACACAGAGGTCCTGTTGGTCTTCATATACTTTTTCTCTCTTACTCCTTTCAATAACCTTGAAAAGCAGAGCTAATTATTTTCATGTTACCCTATGAGGCTCTGAAGCACAGGCAGGGTTAGACTGATGCAAGACCTTAATAAAGACTGATTTTTTATGCTTTCGTTCCTTTTCACCCACTTCCCACTCCCCTATCCCCAACATTCCAATCCTCCTCCTCCTTGATACCCTGAAATAGGTGAGGTTTCCTTTGAAAACTTAATCCTTGACAACTTCAGAAAAAAGGTTGAAAGAAAAATTAGATGATTTCACCTTATCTCTTGATTGGCTTGATTTTATTGTCAAAGAAATGTGTGTGTGTGTGTGTGTGTGTGTGTGTGTGTGTGTGTGAGTGTGTGAATGTGTGTATTTAAAATGGGCTCTATTTTCCTCATTCTTTCCTTTTTCTTCCCCTGCCCCTTCCTTTCGTTATTTTGTTTTGTATTTAGAAACGTCTGCCTTTTGGCTTAGTATAACATCATTGGTGTTCACACTGTTTCTTGCAGAAATTGTAAATATTGCTTACCCATCTTCTGTGAAAAAGGAGGGAGCCAGTTTGACCTTTCCCCATTGTAGGCAACTAGCCTTTTCTGCTTGGATGCCTCAGGAAACCTCTCTTTATCCCTGAAGTTAAATATCTTAATCAATGCCTATTGTTATACATCAAATAGTCTCTGGGTATATGGTGTACCATTACGATAGCGGATTCCATTCTTTCATTTCAGGGAAATTTTCCTTCATTATATTTCTGAATAATTTTTATCTCCTATTGTTGAGTATGCTATTTCAGCGACAATAATTATCTTTATTTTGTGTCATCTAGAACTGAACACCTTATTTTGTCCCTAATTATTTTAGCTTCTTGATAGTCTTCTTCTGTGTTCATAGTGACGGTTTTAAGGTGTTCTTCAATGTCAGTAACTCTTCAGTCGTGTCTAGACCGCTGTTTGATTTCTCATTTATTTGTTAGATCTATAATAGTATTATTTTGGTTCTGATGGGTTTCCTTAGCCTTGCAAGTCTCTTTCACCTCTTCATGTTGTTTCAGCACTTCGTCTTTGAGTTCCCATTTATTGATAGCATTATTTTAAAGTTTTTCTTTAGCACAAGACAGTCTGGTGAGTTTTCTTCTGTTCTTTGAGTTTTGTTTTCTTCCAGGCTGTTTCCTTCATGTTTGGTTTTCTCTCTCTCCTCCTCCTCTTTCTAACAGATTAACAAAGTTGACATGACTTTTTTTTTTTCTTTACATGCCATTTATTTTTATTTGCTCAAGTTATAATCGAGCAGTTCTGCTTCTCTTCACTTTCTCCGACCTACTGTAGTTCTCCTTGACCTCCTTTATACTTTCCCTGGAAACTACCAGACCAGTGGACGGCAACTTGGGGGCTGGATGTCATTTTCTATTTACTTTTCAGCAGTTCGAGTCTTGAGAGAGGAAGAACTCCTCTGGACCTGCCTGCAGCTCTTGCTGGGATCCTAAACCACATTCTCTGAGTCACAGTGAATGTTCCTCCCCCAGGCAGTCTTCCCAGTGAGGGCCAGGGGTCTCCTAATCCTGGGCTCTGGTTGGCTCCTCCAACTCAGCAATGACCTTGGAGAACAGCCAGGCCTGTCAGCCCCTTTGGCCTCAGCTGGGATCCACAGTGGTGTGGAGAGCAGCTCCTACGCTCAGAGTTTCCACACTCACCTTCTGGCCACTTCTAGTATCAGAATTTTTTTTGACTCATCTGTTCTCACTTCTCTTCCTGGGAAGTGGATGTCATAGTAAGCAAGATTAAGAGCTACTTTTCAAACTTTATTACATGATGCTTTATCATTTTTCTATTTTGATTGCTGCTGATGAGTTTTGGCCTCCTGAAAATCAATATTTTTGTTCATTTCCTTGGGTACTGGGGGACAAACACTCTCTGATCTGATATCCTTTACTCCAAAGTCTCAGAACAACTTTGCAATAGGCATTCTTGGTGATTCCAAGGAGATGGTTTGAATCAAATTCAGGAAAAAAGCCAAAGCATGAAATTCAGAGTCAAGGTAAAAATAAAACTAAGGATGGGATGAAAAGCAGAGGGCCTTATTTTGTAATGGCTTTAAAGAGTGAGATAGTTCCTAATTTCATATTTACTTAAAAAATATATTTGGGCTTCCCTGGTAGCTCAGATGGTAAAGAATTGCCTGCAATGCAGGAGACCCGGGTTCTTTCCCTGGGTTGGGAAGATCCTCTGGAAAGGGAATAGCAACCCACTCCAGCATTCTTGCCTGGAGAATTCCACGGATAGCGGAGGAGCCTGACAGGCTACAGTCCATGGGGTCTCAAAGAGTCGGACACGACAGCGACTTTCACTAAAAAATATACTTCTAAGAGCTTAAAAAAGAAAACACAGCCAAGATACTTTGCTTTTCCTTTCCCAATGTTAAAAAGAATGGAAGGTGAATAGGTGCAAGTTTAAAACCTTACATATTAAATACATGTAAAGAAAAAGAAATCCCAAGCACTTTTGCAATCATAGAGGTACCAGAGTGGCATTAAAAATGTGACCCAAGAATATTCTTCCCCAAGATGTCTCCTAAAAGCAGCTGCGTTGAATGTCTCTGACTTTACCATACTCTGCATTTATTTATCTTACAGAGTGTAACGAATTCTTTAGTTACTTTCAGAGATTAATTCTGTGTGCTGACTCCACCAAGACTTGATGCTTCCATTGTGCTCAGCTGCATTTTAAGCAACTCCCTGGGAGACAGTCAGTGCTGTGTACAGGGATTTCACTGCATGGTTCACATCGAGATCAGCAAAAGGGTGGATAAATCCCTAGGTGCAGTTTTAATTTTGTTGCCAGAAAAAAGAAAACACAACCAGTGTTCAGAATCCATCAGGCTTAGCTTCTCTGATGTGCCTTTGCGAAGGGCATCAGGCAGGAAACAGCCCATCTTGGAGCCAGGCCCTCCTTGAATCCCAGCTGCCAGCCAGACCCAGGAGGCTGCGTCCTTGGAGCCCAGCGATCGTGCCACCCAGGGCTGCAGGTCATCGGTTCTCGAGAGCTGCTTATCCCCATCTCAGCGTTTGGGAGATGTGCTTCACCGTTAGCTCGAGTTCTCTCTATGTTCCTTTCACAATAACTCCTCCACGTGTCACCTTAACCCAGTGAGCACATTTTGAAGAGTGGTTTATTCATTTTAAAGTGTTCAACTGCCTCCCAGTCACAATGCCTCCCAGTCACAAAGGCCAAGCTCTTCAGTGAATACCACTGATTTCCTGAAATGCTTCACAGTGCTAGTTAGGTATAGTGACGGGGCAGGGTGGCAGTGGCTGAGCTCCTGCACTCTGATCCCAGGAGCCTAACTCCTGTCTCCAACACTTCACTACCTGCATGACAGAGCTAGTGACTTACCCTCATGGGGCTCTTTATATGTGAAATGGGAATAATAATGGCATCCACTGAAAAGGTTTTTAAAAAACTAATCTACAGGGAATTCAGAGGTAAAGAATCCGCCTGTCAAAGCAGAAGCCGTGGGTTCAGTCTCTAGGCTGGGAAGACACCCGGGACAAGGGAATGGCAACCCACTCCAGTATTCTTGCCTGGAAAATCCCACGGACAGAGGAGCCTGGCAGGCTACAATCCTTGGGATCACAAAGAGTTGGACACACTAAGCGTGTAGGTTCACAGAGTTATATAGGGAATTCTTAGCCCTGTGCAAACAACGTAACCACTAAAGATGAGTAGCATCTTATTTTATTACAGAAAGCTAGCACCAAAGATTCAATTTTATACATCTTAAAGTATTATTGAGTTGCTTTACCAATGGAAATGAATAGAGTGAGAGTGAACTACTCTTGAAACTGGACGCTTTTCACTTGCAAGTTTTAATAATTTATTTTTAACTGTGTAAAAATCACCTGATTTTATGGACGAGGACACACACACAAATATAGAGACCTTCCTGGGGTCACAAAGCTGACTAGAAGTAAAGTCAAGGCTAAATCTCTAGCAACATTATTTTTTAAAATTAATCCATTTATTTATCCGGCTGTGTCGGGTCTCAGTTGTAGCACACGGGCTCTCTTTGTTAGATGTGCAGGCTCAGTAGTTGTGGCAGGAGAACTTAGCTGCCCTGCAAGCACGTGGCATCTTAGTTCTCTGAGCAGGGGTGGACCCCGCATCCCCTGCATTGGAAGATGGATTCATAACCACTGGATCACCAGGGTTGTCCCTAGTCTCAATCTGACTCCACTGCTCTGTTTCCTACATTACCTTGCCTTTCTTTGTATGATCATCTTCATCGGCGAAGATGCTCATGTTAGTGACTTCACATTTTAGCTGTTATAACAGAGAGCCTCAAAATAACCCTGAATTAAATAAGGCATTTAGCTCTTTTGTTAAAGTTTGACTGAATATTCTGAGACTGCTGTGGTGGCCCTGGAATGGTCAGAGACCTGGCTTCTGCTCTGATGCTCTGCCTGCTTTAGCACGTGGTATCCAAGAGGGCACCCCCAGCCTTTGCCATCATTCTTACGTTCCAGTAAAGATATGGAAAAGGGCAAGAGGCTCACTTCTTTGGTCTCAGAATACACTATATTTTGGCTCACTTCCCATTCACCTGGATTTAGTTATGTTTTTACATCCAGAACTGCAAAGGAGGAAGGGAAATGTACTTTTTGGTTCTATCCATCCAATAATTATATTTCTATGTAAAAAGGGAAGAATGGATGTTGGGGTATAATTAACAGTCTCTAATACACACACACAATAAGCTTTAAGTAGAGCAATATTATTTTAAAAAGTACTAATGTTTCTAGAGTTAAATACAACAGCTGGCAGATACGCACAGGTCCTAAGCTCCCACAAAGGGTTCAGTTCAGTTCAGTTCAGTCACACAGTCATGTTCGACTCCTTGCAACCCCATGGACTGCAGCATGCCAGGCCTCCCTGTCCATCATAAACTCCCAAAGCCTGCTCAAACTCATGCCCATTGAGTTGGTGATGCCATCCAATCATCTCATCCTCTGTCATCCCCTTCTCTTCCTGACTCCAATCTTTCCCAGCATCAAGGTCTTTTCAAATGAGCCAGTTCTTCTCATCAAGTGGCCAAAGTATTGGAGTTTCAGCTTCAACATCAGTCCTTCAAATGAATATTCAGAACTGATTTCCTTTAGGATGGATTGGTTGGATCTCCTTGCTGTCCAAGGGACTTTCAAGAGTCTTCTCCAAAACCACAGTTCAAAAGCATCAATTCTTTGGAACTCAGTTTTCTTTACAGTCCAACTCTCACATCCATACATGACCACTGGAAAAACCATAGCCTTGACTAGATGGACCTTTGTTGGCAAAGTTTTTTGTTTTTTAATATGCTATCTAGCTTGGTCATAGCTTTTCTTCCAAGGAGTAAGCGTCTTTTAATTTCATAGCTACAGTCACCATCTGCAGTGATTTTGGAGCCCCCAAAAATAAAGTCTGTCACTGTTTCCATTGTTTCCCCATCTATTTGCCATGAAATGATGGGACAAGATGCCATGTTCTTAGTTTTCTGAATATTGAGTTTTAAGCTAGGTTTTTCACTCTCCTTTCTCATTTTCATCAAGAGACTCTTTAGTTCTTCTTCACTTTCTGCCATAAGTGTGGTGTCATCTGCATATCTGAGGTAATTAATATTTATCCTGGCAATCTTGATCCCAGCTTCATCCAGCCCCGCATCTCAAATGATGTACTCTGCGTATAAGTATATGTGTATATATAAGTATATAATAGGTAATTAACCTATTTGAGACTCTTGAAAGTCCTTTGGACTGCGAGGAGATCCAACCAGCCTATTCTAAAGGAGATCAGCCCTGGGTGTTTTTTGGAAGGAATGATGCTAAAGCTAAAACTCCAGTACTTTGGCCACCTCATGTGAAGAGTTGACTCATTGGAAAAGACTCTGATGCTGGGAGGGATTGGGGGCAGGAGGAGAAGGGGACGACAGAGGATGAGATGGCTGGATGGCATCACGGACTTGATGGACGTGAGTCTGAATGAACTCCGGGAGTTAGTGATGGACAGGGAGGCCTGGCGTGCTGCAGTTCATGGGGTCGCAAAGAGTCAGACACGACTGAGCGACTGAACTGAACTGAACTGAACTGAACCTATTTCTAAAAATGTAGTTCAGGACAGAAGCACCCACCTAAGGATCTAGGAAGGTGGTATGGGGTTTCCCACCGTATTTAAAATACCTAACAAAGCCAATGAATAAAAAGATAAATAATAAGCATTGATGAGAGTATAAAGAAACTGTAACTCTTGTTCTTTGCTGGTAGGAGTGTAAAATGGTGTAGCCATTCTGTAAAACATTTAGCAGTTTCTCAAAATGTTAAACACAGAGTTACTGGATGACCCAAGAATTTCACTCCTAGTCAACTGTCCAAGAGAAATAAAAAGTTACATCCACACAAAGATTTGTATGTGAATGTTCATAGGCGCATTAACATAGGTAGGAGTATCCCCAAGTGGAAAAACCCAAAAGTCCATGAACCTGCAAATGGACAGACTGTGGTTTATCTATGCAGCGGAGTACTATTCCAGTAATAAATAGCAATCCAGTACTGATCTATGCTCCCATACAGATCAATCTCAAAAATGTGGTGTTAAATGAAAGAGGTCATACGAAACACCACATATTGTAAGATTCTGTTTACATGAAATACCCAGAATAAGCACATCTGGAAGGACAGGAAGTAGATTAGCGGTTGCCTAGGGAAGGGGGTAGGAATGGGAGTGGGGGTAGTGGGGTGAGATGGGAGAGTTTTGACTGCAAAGAGGCATGAGGGCTTCTGTACGTGTGTGCGTGATTCTAAAATTTCGATTGTGATAAAATTATTAAATTGTACAATTTTTAAAGGCCAGTGGAAGCAGCACATGGATCCTTAGATGGCAGGCAGATGTACAATGCATGTTTACTAGGCCACAAAATGGGCTGTTCTAGTTAGCATAAAGTTTAAGCCAAATCATGTATAAGCCAAAATGATGTCCCCATATCTCAATATATGAACATTTCTTCTGCAGCTTTTTTTCTCATTTACTGTACTTGTAGAAATAATATTTCCACCTTTTCCTAGTTTCTTTGCTTCTTGTTCTACTGTATTTAACAACATATTGAGAATCTCTTCTTTTTTTGGTTTCCTTTAGGAAAATGATAATATGTGTGAATCAAATGACTATAGATCACTTAAAAATCATCTCTAAGCAATAGTTAATCTTGCAAATAGCTCTTTCAACAAAGTAGTCATTTAGTTTAGTTATTTTAAGGTAATTTGTACACATACACCATGCAAATGGGAATTCATAGGGAATTCTTTCTAGGAATCTTCTGTTATCTCCACAATCTTATTTCTCACAATTTTTCTTAATTGCCAAATTCCATTAAAAAATATAAATATCATCCATTAAAGTGGTGCTGCTAAGTCACTTCAGTCATGTCCAACTCTGTGCAACCCCACAGACAGAAGCCCACCAGGCTCCCCCGTCCATGGGATTCTCCAGGCAAGAACTCTGGAGTTGGTTGCCATTTCTTTCTCCAATGCATGAAAGTGAAAAGTGAAAGTGAAGTTGCTCAGTTGTATCTGATTCTTAGCGACCCCATGGACTGCAGCCTACCAGGCTCCTCCGTCCATAGGATTTTCCAGGCAAGAGTACTGGAGTGGGGTGCCATTGCCATAATCCATAAATAGAATCTATTCTTTTTAAATAGCTCGTGATTTACAAATATTCACATGTAAGTTGACTATACATTTGTAAATCATGTTTTATTTCTATGCGTGGGGAATAATTGATTTTTAAAATTATTTAATTCAGTTAAAAAGTATTTTTGCTTCCTAATCTGTAAATTGGAACACTTCCAGATTCAGTTATGTCATTTTCTAAAGCATATATATGCATTATTAAAGATTATCTGCATGTATCCCACATAAATATTTTGGGATGTCTAACAATATATGTATAATGAAAGCAATTTCTATTTTAGACTGATAAGCAAGAACTTGTATCTAACTTTATACATAGTATTCCTCACTTTATGTATACATTAAAAAGGTATTATTAATAACAGCAAAAATAAGACAAAAAGGTGAATTACATTGAGATTAAAAACTCAGAAAAAGCTTGTCTGGGCTAGGGAACATGAGATTTGCAGAAAGACGAAACCCAGGGATATAATTAGTGAGGCATGCTGCTTTGTTTTAAGTGGGATTATTTTTTTAAAGATATTAAGAAAGAACAATTAATAGCAACTGACTGTAGGCTGTTAAAGAGTTTTCAGAATTAACACCTTTTTTTTTCCCCCAGTCACTTAGAAAGTGAAATTTCTTCTGGAATCGCAGAACAATTTGCATATATGGAACCGATCACTGAATGGCAAACCAATTTAAAGTATTTAAGAANCTGTAGGCTGTTAAAGAGTTTTCAGAATTAACACCTTTTTTTTTCCCCCAGTCACTTAGAAAGTGAAATTTCTTCTGGAATCGCAGAACAATTTGCATATATGGAACCGATCACTGAATGGCAAACCAATTTAAAGTATTTAAGAAAGAATAATAGAGACAAAAATTCAGAGAGAGTTCAAACTCCCAAAATAGTTCAAAGGATCATGCATGGGGCACACAAGACAAGCAGCCTCCAAGTTTGAGGAAGCAGGAAAATTAGTGCCTATCCCCGACCAGGAAGGAGTCTTAAGGGCAGAATGGCTAAATTTCTTGTTTCACTTAATAAAAGAAAATCTTATGCATTTCCAAATGTAATTTTAATCATTTTTTTCGGTGACAAAGTGCTTCAGTTCAGTTCAGTTCAGTCACTCAGTCGTGTCCGACTCTTTGCAACCCCATGAATCGCAGCACACCAGGCCTCCCTGTCCATCACCAACTCCCGGAGTTCACCCAGACTCATGAGCATCGAGTCGGTGATGCCATCCAGCCATCTCATCCTCTGTCGTTCCCTTCTCCTCCTGCCCCCAATCCCTCCCAGCATCAGAGTCTTTTCCAATGAGTCAACTCTTCACATGAGGTGGCCAAAGTACTGGAGTTTCAGCCTCAGTATCAGTCCTTCCAATGAACACCCAGGACTGGTCTCCTGTAGGATGGACTGGTTGGATCTCCTTGCAGTCCAATGGACTCTCAAGAGTCTTCTCCAACACCACAGTTCAAAAGCATCAATTCTT
>SJYV01039343.1:707270-773057 GCA_006410875.1 Neotragus pygmaeus | reverse complement strand
CTGTTTCCACTGTTTCCCCATCTATTTCCCATGAAGTGATGGGACCAGATGCCATGATCTTCATTTTCTGAATGTTGAGCTTTAAGACAACTTTTTCACTCTCCTCTTTCACTTTCATCAAGAGGTTTTTGAGTTTCTCTTCACTTTCTGCCATAAGGGTCGTGTTATCTGCATATCTGAGGTTATTGATATTTCTCCCAGCAATCTTGATTCCAGCTAGTGCTTCTTCCAGCCCAGCGTTTCTCATGATGTACTCTGCAAAAAGTTAAATAAGCAGGGTGACAATATACAGCCTTGACGTACTCCTTTTCCTATTTGGAACCAGTCTGTTGTTCTATGTCCAGTTCTCACTGTTGCTTCCTGACCTGCATATAGGTTTCTCAAGAGGCAGATCAGGTGATCTGGTATTCCCATCTCTCAGAATTTTCCACAGTTTATTATGATCCACACAGTCAAAGGCTTTGGCATAGTCAATAAAGCATAAATAGATGTTTTTCTGGAACTCTCCTGCTTTTTCCATGATCCAGCAGATGTTGGCAATTTGATCTCTGGTTCCTCTGTCTTTTCTAAAACCAGCTTGAACATCATTTATCTAGTTGTATGCAGCCTCTTTCTCTTCCACACACTAACATTTTTATAAGCACTGAGATTTCTGCAGGGTCATGCGCATATGTTGGTTATCTGAGGGCTTGCATTCTTTTCTGGGTCATATAAAAAAGTAATTGACCCTCCATGTGGCTTCTTATTGATTAAACTTCTGATACGTTAGTTTCAGACTCAAAAATGTAACCAGTAATAGGGTCACATTTCTTTACTATTCCAAATCAAGATAAATGGAGGGCTTCCCTGGTGGCTCAGTAGTGAAGATGGATGATGGAAGAACCTCTGGCTTACCAGGACCCAATAAAATAAAGAGGACTCGGGCTTGGTCCTTGCAAAGGCCCTGGTGATCGTCTGTGCAGTTAAGAAAGAGAAGTGCAGAGCATTGTGAGGGCAGATAATATGATTGGTGAGCCACTTGAGGGGGACAAGGAAACGATGTTTAACCAGAGTCCCAAACAGGAGTAGGATTTGGCTCTTAGCTACTTAATATGTAGTATTATTACAGGTTAAATATTATGCTTATTTAATAATTTAAAAATATTAAATAATATATTCAATAAATATTACTGAGTTACATTCCATTGTATATTTTTGTTTTTTTTAATTTTATTTATTTAGAGAAAAGCGGGGGCTTCTCTCTAGTTGCGGTGCTCGGGCTTCTCATGTGGTTGCCTCTCCTGTTTCAGGACACGGGCTTTAGGGGGCAAGGCCTTCAACAATCTGGCTCCCGGGCTCTAGAGCACAGGCTCAGTAGTTGTGGCGCATGGGCTTAGCTACTCTGTTGCATATGAGATCCTCCTGAATCAGGGATTGAACCTGTGTCTCCTGCACTGGTATGTGGATTCTTAACCTGAAATCAGCTGGAGTCACCTTGGAAGCCTTGTTGCTTTTTTTAAATTAATCTTTATTGGTGTATGGTCCATTTTATGTTTATGGTTGTTTACTTATCCATTTACCACTGGATAAGCATTTACATATCTTGTTTTCTCTCGGGTAAATACCTACAAGTGGGATGGCTGGGTCATAAGAGAAGTGTACATTGAATTTTTAAATAACTGACAAATTGTCTTCCAAAGTGGTTGTGCCATTTCATGTTCCCGCCAGTGATACACGGGAGTTCCAGTTGCTCTGTATCCTCACCAGCATTCAGGGTTATCAGTGACTTCTTTATGTCTTATTGGATGGGTATTGGTATGCTGTTATGGTTTTAATTTGCATCTCTCTGATGACTAACAATGCTGAGCAACTTTTCATATGCTGAGTGGCTAGTTGGTTTAGAACTATATTAGTTGCCATTTGTCTCGAATTTTCATTTGCTTTATAGCCTTTAATAGTTTGCTGGACAAATTAAAATAACATTTGGTGATAATTTGAGACCTAGAATGATGTTATTTTTTTCCACAAAGTATTTTCCTTTTTTCCCCTACCAAACACCCAAGTAGATGAGCAGTATAAGACCAAGATTTGAGGGTTTTGTGCAGGCTAGATGAAAATCCAGATCCCGTGGCTCCGGGATGTAGCCCTTGAGTGTTTCAAGTCAGAAAAGGGGATATTATATTAAGGCCTCACTGTTTTTGAAGGAGATGGATACAATCCCCAAATCTTCATGTATCTGAGTTCTCAAAAGCTTAGCTCTGTGTCTTAAATGCTTCCAGCAAGTTGCCTCAGAGCCAAATTTCAGTCCGTGGGCTCTGGAGCACAGAGTGGGTCGTTTCCTAAGGTCTCAGTGAAGTCCTGCCTTTCACTTTTCTTTTCATCATTAGTAAATCGTCCTGTTCAAAAGGGCTCTGATTGTTTCCTTGTTCTCTCTTAATATCTCGTTAGGTCTCTGATGCTTATGAGAATGTGTGTGTGTGTTTCAGTTTTTTAAATTGTCTTCAAGTGGGAGGCTTGGTTGGAATCATCTAGCATGCCATTCCTGCAATCTGGAATATAGGCTAATATTCTACTGGAGAAAATAAACAAACAAGTGAATATATACTCTGTCAGGTGGTAAAAAGTGCTACAGAGATAAATAAGGCAGAATAAAGGATACCGGAAGTCCAAGGAGGAGGGGAAGAATACTCAGGGAAGATATTTTCTAAATGATAACACATGAACAAATAACCTTGAAAAGTGAGAAAGGTATTTGTTCTAGGAAATCTGTTTTAGGGGTATGTCTGGAACAGAGTATGTACAAAGAGGCAAGAACTCAGGGAACAAGAAATAAAAGTATGGGATGAGAGAGGTAGCTGAGGGAACGGTTATGTTGTTGTTGTCGTTGTTGAGTTGTTCAGCCGTGTTGGACTCTTTGAGATACAAAACATTGTCTACTGGAGAAGGGAATGGCAAACCACTTCAGTATTTTTGCCTTGCGAACCCAATGAACATACTAAGAGGCAAAAAGGTTATAGCCCAAAAAGGTGATATAGGGCAGGTCATATCATCTTTGGATTTTACTCTGAATGAGATGAGGAGCCATTAAAAGTTTTGAGCGAAAGAGTAACTTGATTTTACCTGCAATTTGAATAGATTATCCTCATCTCTAAGTGGAAAACAGAGTGTAGTGGGGGAGGAAGAAGAGAGTCCAACTAGGAGTTTTTGAAATAATTCAGGTGAGGGATTAAAATACATTAGAAGCCTAGACCAGGTAAAGAGTAATGGAAGTGGTGAAAAGTGCTCAGATTTTTTGATAAGTAGTATATTGAAGGCAAAATTAATAAATCAGTTTCATTAAAATGTTTAATTTAGCAGTTTAACTAATTGCAATGATACAGCCAGTTGTGCGTGAGGACACAGACAGTGAGTATGTCTGGTTTTTTTTTNCAAGAATACTGGAGTGGGTTGCCATTTCCTTCTCCAATCCATGAAAGTGAAAAGTGAAAGTGAAGTCGCTTAGTCATGTCCGATTCTTAGCGACCCCATGGACTGCAGCCCACCAGCCTCCTCCGTGCATGGGATTTTCCAGGCAAGAGTACTGGAGTGGGGTGCCGTTACCTTCTCCTCACTTACATATACACACTCATAAATATATATCTACACTTCAATCTAGTTTTGCTATCTACATTAATTAGATCAGAGGATGTCTAGCCATTTGTGGCTTCATTTTCTATTAAAAAAATCCTTTGTGCACATATATATCTGTGTTGACACTCCACTATATTTATTTTTTATTCATGCATGTATTTATTTTTGGCTGTGCTGGGTCTTCGTTGCTGTGCTTGGACTTTCGCTAGGTGTGGAGCCCGGGAGACACTCCGGCTGCTGTGCACAGCTTCTCATTGCAGCGGCTTCTCTGGCTTCTGAGCGAGGCTCCAGGTGCGCGGGCTTCAGTGGTTGCAGTGCAAGGGCTCATTCGTTGCAGCTGAGGGCTCTAGAGCTTGGGTTCAGAATCTTCTTGGATCAAGGATCAAACCCATGTCCCCTGCACTGGCAGGCAGGTTCCTACCCACTGTGCCACCAGCCAAGTCCTTGCTTTTCTATTTTAAGACTTTCCATGGGCTTCCCTGGTGGCTCAGAGGGTAGAGCATCTGCCTGCAATGCAGGAGACCTGGGTTCNCTTCAGTAAAAAAAAAATTAGGGCTTTTAGTATCCTAGAGAGAGATGTACCTTTATTTAAGAAAGAGAGGGCAAATTTTAGAAAAGTAAATCCAAGCAATAAATGCATTTGACAATATTGGCATTAGAATGACATTTGTTCTTTGGGGCAAAACTGAAGAAAAAGAATTTTAATAAAAAATAAAACTCTCTTGGCAATAGCAAATAACAGCCTTGAATGGTGTCAACTCAATAGATAGAATTTCCTCCCCAACCCCACCGTGAAAAAAGCTCAGTGGTTTATCCCTTTAGTTATATGAAATATTTCTTTTGCCTCAGAAATAGAATTGTTTACTTTAATTTCTCATTTTTTTTTCATATTCTCAATTTTCTCATATTTATTTAACATTCTTACATCCTGGATTATGATAGCAAGTGAGTATTATATAATTTTTGCACTCTTATAAAAAAGTAACATTTGGAATTTAAAAGAACACATTCTTCTATGTCTATAAATTTTTGAACATTTTCATAAACCTTAAGTACTACAATTATTTATAAATTGTGTATAGCTCTTTTAGTTCTTTTAGACTTTGGTTTGAAGATAATTTATTTTCTCTTCTCCATGGAATTACATTTATTCTCTTAATTTCCATGTAGAATAAGAAACTCAATTTTCTTTCATCAAAATGATTTCCTGATTGTCTTATCAGTTAAAATTTTTGTTTCAATATATCAAGTAAGTTCAGACTATAAAAGATATTTAAAGTTGGGAATGGTTCCTTTTTCAAGCACATTTTGACACAGAAAATCTTTTGGTTTGAGGAAAAATAAGGTGAACTAATAGATAGAATGGATACAATGTAACATAGTGGTTAAGCATGATAGTGTTGGAGACAGGCCTGGGATTAAATCCCAGGTCTTCTGTACCTAATTTTATAATCTTGAATAAGTCACTTATTTTTTCCTAACCTCATTCCTCATCTATAAATGTTGATGATAATTCCTGCCTCATGGAGTTATGATGATATATGAGATAACATATAAAAAGCACTTAACACAGACTGTGTGCTAAGTCACTTCAGTCGTGTCTGACTCTTTGCAACCCAATGGACTGTAGCCTGCTAGGCTCCTCCATCCATGGCATTGCCATAACACAGGGTAGGTGCTGAATAAATGATACGTTTTCATTAAGGAATTCTCTGGTGGTCCAGTGGTTAAGACTGGACAATTTCACTGCTGCGGTCCAGGTTCAATCCCTGGTTGGGGAACTAAGATTTTGTAGGCTGAGCAGTATGACCAAAACAAAACAAAACAAAACAGATAAGTATCCATCATCATCATCATTATCACCATCATCATCAAAATTGGACAATCTCCAAAGTCAAGTAGTTAAACAAAATTCTAGACTAAGCATGATCAGTTCCAAAGGTTGGAATTCGATTTCACAAGAAAGATATTTATTTATACTAAAGCTTTAATAATAAAACACATTGAAGGGGAAAAGTTAGCATGACTTGTTGCATTACTTGTGCTGGAGGCCACATGCACATGACAATTAACTCTGACATCAACCCCAGAAAGGAATTTGTATATGCCCATTTTACAGATGAGGAAACTGAAGCTCAGAAGGGTAAAGTGATTTGGCCAAAATCATGCAGCCATTAACTTGAAGGGTCATGGCTCAACTTCAACTCATTTGTCTACAAAGCCCTGATTCAACTGAACTTTCAAATGAGAGTTGTTTTGGGGACTATTTAAACTGGACCGCTCATCTTCATCCAGACTAGATCTGAATCAAAAGCATAAGCGTGTAGGTAGCACAGGCTTTATCAACCCTCAGCTCTTATTCTCTTTTTCATTCACAATCTAATCACACCAAAGGAACCCCAAAATTCAGAGGGCTGGTACCATACCTGCTGCCTGCATAGCCTCACTGCCGGCTCTTCTCTGCGTGGACCTGGGTCTGGGCTGAGTGAACCTAATACAGTCTCATGAATCCAAACACAATTACCAGTCAGTTTTGGGTTGAAAAAGTTGCTTGACTCAGCAAGGCTGACATTTCCCCCTGCACAATTCTTCCCAGTTCATTGGCAGTGGTATTCAGGAGTGGCTGGACAATTCTGATAACAGCTTGCTGGTTGGATTCCAGGAGAAGAGCCCAGATTCTGTTGAAGACTCATCAGAAGGTGGAGAAATACTGACAAAAAGAAGTTAATGATGACTACTCTGGAAGCTCTGACTACCTCCTTGATGCCTTCACAACTATTTAAAGCATCACCTTGGAGCTAACTGAGATGCCAGAAAATGAAGCAAATTCCATGAATGGAAATTAACAGTCAGGCTGTGACCCACTTAGTAAGTGTTATGCTTCTTACCAAAGGCCTGCTAGAGACTGCGCCCTGGATTAATGGCTCAGCGCCTTGGTTTTCATCACTTTTAGATGGAAGCAACGCAGTTGTCTCCTAATCCCCTTGCAGAACTGTGCCCTCTTGTTTCCTTACCTTCATTCCTGGTAGCTTTTTCCAACTATTTAACTACTTCGTAAAACACAATAAGCAAAAAAAAAAAAAAGAAAGAAAGGTGACTGCTCAAACAATTGTGGATATTGACCTTTAAAAAAATATTTATTTGCCTATGTCGAGCCTCAGTTGTAGCATGCAAGATCTTTGTTGACGTGCACAGACTACTCTCTAGTTGTAGCATGGGCTTAGTTGCCCCACTACATATGGGATCTTAGTTTCCCAACCAGGAATCAAACCCACATCCTCTGCATTGGAAGGTGGGTTCTTAACAACTAGACTGTCAGGGAAGTCCCTGGATGTGGTACTGTTACAAGTTACACTTACCAGGCAATATACAAGCTGTGAACCTTTACTAAAGACATTATACTAATATATTCCTATAAGCTGTAGGCAATATTGGCACACTATGGGTAATTCATAAATTGTTCTTCAAGACCTTCCAAGCTTGGAATCCAATCAACTTTCCCAGTTGCATCACCTGTGGATATGAAACATCTGTTGTCTCACACTGTCCAATAGAAACATAGTGGGAGTGGCTTACATCATTTTAAAATTTCTACTAGCCTTCTTAAAAAAAAAAACAGGTAAAATAAATTTTAATAATAAACTTTAACCCGATGCATCCAAAATATTTCAACATGTAATCAATATAAAAAGTTCAAACTTATAAGCAGGTAATTTGCACAGTAGCCTAAAACATAGGTTTTAGATTGTGAGAGATATGGGTTCTAGTTTAGCTTTCCTAGTTACAGGAATTTCTACTTTGAACAATCTGTTCGACTCTCTACATATCATCTGCATGATAGAGATAATATCTATCACTCAAGGTTGGTGAAAGGATTTAAATAATGTGCAAAGCTCCTGCAAAATTCTCCAGAAATGTTAGTGATTATACATGCTACTTTGCAGTTTTCATCATTCTGGTGCAGCCATTCCCATCTAATAAAATCTTTACAATGGATTCTTCACGTCGGTGGAAATTTTCCTTATTGCAACAGCCAAATAAATGACTACAGAAAATAGCATTTCTTTCAACTCCAAAAGGCCCCTTCCCCAAACAGCCCATTAGAAATAAGAGCTGCTGAATTGATGCCCTTCCTTCTCAGCCCGTAGCAGAAACTAGCTTGAGTTGCAACATCAGCATGAGCTAAGAAGAGCCCCAGGGACAAACTTTGCTAAGGGGTTCCCGGTGGCAAGTCCTACAGACTATTCTACAATGTGCTGTGGGTGAAACTCAATTCTAAGCTTTAGTTGTGTGACAAACAGCCTAAAGGAGCCAACACACACACACACCCCTCAAACAAAACAAAATAACAAACAACAAAACAAACAAAAAAACTGCCTCAGAATCCTGTCTCCTATTTTTCTTTTTATTTGGCTGCCTAGGGTCTTAGTTGTGGAACGTGGAATCTTTCACTGCAGAGTGCATACTAGCTGTGGCAAGCGCAGACTCAGTAGCTGTGGTGTGTGGGCTCTCCAGTTGCGGCGAACAGGCTCTGGAGTGCACAGGCTCTACAGTGCACAGGCTCTGTAGCTGAAGTAGCTGTGAGCTCCCTAGCTGTGCCATGCGGTCCCTGAGCATGTGGACTCGGTAGTAGGGGTGCACAGGCTTAGTTGCTCCACAACATGTGGAATCTTTGTTCCCCAACCAGAGATCCAACCCATGTCCCCTGCAGTGCAAGGCAGATCCTTGACCACAGGACCATCAGGGGAGTCCCATCCTGTCTACCTTGAAAGACCTTCTGGCAACAAGGTTATAGCTCCAAGAGGGCCAAAGGGGTCAAGAGAGGCATTTCCACTTTGTAACTCTCTTACTAGCCAAACATAGAGGAGAGATTTTCAAAGAAATGTACATTCATGAAGAATAAGAAATCTCAGTAGGAAAAAAAAAGAAACACACACTTGATGTCCATCTCTCCTCAGCAGCACACATTTAGGGGTCTTGTCAGAAAATGATATGTGCTCATAAGACCCACCTTCCTCAAAGTCTCAACCTTACATGACAAGCTTATTCTGGAAAGAATACTGCTCATTCCCATGGGGTGCTTAACATTTCTAAGCTATTGCACTGGCCAGAGCACTTTGATTAGCTTCATTGCTCAGGATCCTGGATCCTCGACTGATAGGCGTTACCTAAGGAACTGGTGTACAAAAGAGGTAACTTAGAGGTCAAAGGCCTAGCTTCGAGCCAGCCAGATTGACCCTTAGAATTCTTGCCCCACCAACAGGCCCATGTAAAGATGCGCAATATCACTAATCATCAGGAAAATGCAAATCAAAACCACTAATGAGATTTCACCTCACATCTGCCAGAATGACCATCATCCAAAAAGCAAGAAATAAAAGATGTTCGAAAGTATATAGAGAAAAGAGAACCATCTTCTACTATTAGTGGGAATGTCAACTGATAACACCCACTGTGGAAAACAGAATGGCGATCCTTACCAAATGAAAAAATAGAATATCATACAATCCAGCAATTCAACTTCTGAATTTATCCAAAAAAAACAGAAACACTAATTCAAAAAGATATTCACCAAGTATCCATCACCAAATGAAAAAATAAAATATCATACAATCCAGCAATTCAACTTCTGGGTATTTATCCAAAGAAAACAAAAACATTAATTCAAAAAGATATATGCACACCAGTGTTAATTTCAGCACTATTTAGCCAAGGAATGGAAGCAACTTGCATCTATCAATAGATAAATGAGTAAAGAAGATATGGTACTATATAAACACACATAAAAAAGAATTGGAATCATGACATTTGCAACTACATGGATGGACCTCCAGGGTATTATGCTAAATGGTAATAAGTGAGAGAAAAACAAATACCATTTGATATCACTGATACGTGGAATCTGGAAAACAAAACAAAAGAACAAAGGACAGTAACAGACTCGTAGATACAGAGAACAAAATAGTGGTTAGCAGATGGGAAAAGAGGCAGAACTGGCAAGACTGGCGAAGAGGATTAAGAGGTCCAGTTATAAAATAAGTTATAAAAACCGAGTTACAAAATAAATAAGTCATGGGGCTGTAGTGAATAACATAGAAAATAAGTCAATAATATCGTAAGAACTTAGTATGGTGAGAATGATAACCAGATTTACCATGGTGATCATTCCCCAATGTATAAAAATATTGAATCATTATGTCGTACGTCTGAAGCTAATCTTGTAAGTCAATTATACTTCCATTTTAAAAAAAACCTAAAATATGAAAAAGAGAATTCTGGCTCCCATCATAATTAGCTTGTGATCTTGACAAATTATTCTCTAAGCCTCAGTTTCTTCTTACATAAACCATGGAATAAAAGATATCTACGTCATAAGATTGTTGTAAGAACGCCTATAGAGTGCTTAGCAAAATGCCTGGTACATGGTAAGATTTCAATAAATGTTCAGTGTTTTCCCATACAAGATTGGTGGGAGTATGTCTTAGAAGTTTATAGAAAATGAAAATAGAAAATTGCCAGGTGATAACAATCTATCCAGTTCCAACAAACAACACAACCAGCAGCAAGACAGCATCCCTGGTTCCAAACAAACCTCCCGAAGAAGAAAAACTGTGCTGAAGAGGCACAGTCTGGAAGAGCTGGAAGAGCCCTGAGAGACAGTTTAGCCCAAGCTTTCATTTTCCAGATGAAGAAAAGAGATCCTCTGAGAGGTAAGGTCACTTACCCCATGTCAAGAGCTAGAGGGAAGTCTGGAGTTCAAATCCAGGTTTCTTGATTCTTAATTCTGTGATAAGTTCAAGTGCATTTGTGGTTAAAACAGCTCCTAAAATGTCAGGACAAGAATCATCATTGGAAACACTCCCTGTATTTCTAATTCATCCCATTAACTGTTCACCTGAGATTGTATAACTGTATCCCAAGATGCTCTCTCAATAGCAAAGAGCAAGTGCTTATAAGAAGTGAGTGAGTGACTGTTTGCGACCCCGTGGACTGTAGCCTACGAGGTTCCTCCATCCATGGAATTTTCCAGGCAAGAGTACTGGAGTGGGTTGCCATTTCCTTCTCCAGGGAATCTTCCTGACCCAGCGATGGAACCTGGGTCTCCTGCATTGCAAACAGACACTTTTACCATCTGAGCCACCAGGGAAGCTTATAAGAAGACACCTTACAAAAAAAAGAAAAGTAATAAATTGGAAACCACGCAATTTTAACAGTTTACATAGAATGACCAAAAATTGCATTTATCTTAAATAAATATTTTTAAACAAGCAAAAATAAGAAGACGCCTTAGAAAGAAGTGTCTCTTCTACTGGTTCTGCAGGCCATCATGGATTGCCTGAACTAGTTTGAGACTAAAGCATAATGTAGTGAACAGTTCATTAAATGCCTGTGATCATTTATGCCAAAGAATTAGGGGAAATCATGGAAATCTATACTGTGATCTGTAAACTAAAACACATTCAGGGCAGGTAAAAAAAAAAAAAATTACCCCAGACAGTCTCTCCAAGATGGTGCCCAATAATCCCTACTTACTGATATTCACACACTGGGGTAACTTCCTCCCCTAGAATGTAGGTTGGATCTATTAACTTGCTCCTAACAAACAGAATACTTCAGAAGTTCTGGGATGTCAGTTATGATATTGGTTATAAAAGACTGTGTTTGTCATCTTGGACACTCTCTTTTGCTCTCACTCTGGGGGAGTCACCTGCCATGTCATGAGGTTGCCTGGCTGGCAGAGAGGGCCACATGAGTGAACTTGGGAGCAGATCTTCTGAGGCCTGACAAGAACCATCTGAGTGAGTCTGGAAGCAGGTTTTCAGCCACAGTCAAGCCTTTTAGGTGACTGCAGCCATGGCTGACAGCTTGATGACAAATATGTATGAGACACATTGGGCCAATGACACCTGACTAAGCTGCTCCTAAATTCCTGACCCAAGGTGAAATATTCAGTACCTGCTGTTTTAATCTGCTAAGTTTGGGGTAAATTACTACACAAAAATAAATAACGAATACAAAATGCAGCCAGGGTTGGGAGATAGCATCTCTGAACAGAGGGCGTGATGCAATGGTTCCTCAAAAAGCAAGCATCTTTATTCTCATTACAGATAGCCCAGAAAAACACCAACTCATTTTCTCCAAGGCTTCTCCAAGATTCTATGAAAATCGATTATATCTGTGGTTGACCTCAGCGCTAGTATCTGGACTCTGAAAAGTGAGAAAGTGGTTTGTTGCCATCACTGATGCCTGGCCTCCGTTGGCTGCCTCTAAATATCCCCAAATGCATGAATGAAAGATCCACCCTAATGGCATAACTATGGATCTTAACCAGTGCCTTTTGGATAACGTATTGTAAGTATCTTTGATCATTTCTTTAGCAACTTCTCAGTAATTAAGGTGTTATTTTTTTCCCCTAAAGATAGGCCAAGGGTCACACTGTCCTAGGGAATGAGGAGGTCAGTACCACATCAAATGTCTTTTTAAAAATTTGATAGCCAGAAAAACTTGAAAGCCAAAGGTTGCAGAGAAAAAAAATTATAAATCCTAAAATCTCCCTTTGAAATAAGAAATGATGCTTATATGTCTGATAAGGCATAGTTTTTTTTTTTTTTTTTCTACATCATGGTTAGAGTGGACTCAGAGGTAACCCAAGGAAAGTTCCGATAAGACAGGAACAGAAAATAGAAGAAGAAAACATGAGCGAGAGGTCAGATGCTAAAGCCCTGACTTCCCCTGCCCAGCTTTGCTTCACATGGGCACCTTAAGGGCTGTGAAAAAAAAAAACAAAACTCCAGAATGTTTGGGAGAAGGAAAACCAGAGACATTTGTATCCCAGTCTGAATTTGAAATTTGAAAGGAGATTGCCTACTAGAATATGCCGTGTCGACATGCAGTCTGACAGCAGCACAGAGGAAGACGAAAGGGAAGTTGTACAAAATAAAGGAGCTATACTCGTTGCACGGCTTGGTGTGTATTTTTTGTCAATTTTAACCTCAGTTCACAACTAGGTCTGCTGAGGTTTGTCTGGTTTCAGGAGTACCGCTGAGGCCCGGGTTTATTTTTTCTATAGCCTGTGGGAAGAAATGTGGGAAGGACTGTTGTGTTATACATGTGGCTGATTCTCACTTCCTTCTGCTCCTGATGGACAAGCTTCTGCCCAGAATTGACTGCTCCACAGTAGTGTAAGTCAGTCAGTTCTGTCTTTGCTGTTGGTGATCTCAGAGTCCCCACGCTCATCTCTCCTTTGCACCAAGTATGGTAGAACCATACGCAGACACACCTGGGTGCTCAGCTTGGCCCAACCAGTTAGCTGTTAGCTGTCTGACCTTGGGCAGCTCTTTCTGAGCCCCCAGATTTTATTATCATAACAAAATAATCATGAATAGTTATAACAATTCAGGGTTTACCAGGTGAAAAGCCCTTTACAAAGCATGTAATATGCATTATCTCATTTAATTCTCATATTCACCATGAGTGAAGTGGGAACTATTTTTAGCCTCTTGGGTTTTTTTCTGTAATTTTTAAAATATAAATTTATTTACTTTAATTGGAGGTTAATTACTTTACAGTATTGTATTGTACATCAACATGAATCCGCCACAGATACACACATGTTCCCCATCCTGAACCCCCCTCCTTCCTCCCTCCCCGTACCATCCCTCTGGGTCGTCTCAGTGCACTTCTTGTTATAGAAAAGAGTACCTTCCCAAAGCCGCACTGCTAATAAGTAGCAGTAGGACTTGAAACCAGGTCTGAGATCGGTGGCTTAGCGGAAGACCCCATGATAGGGACCCCAAGCATCTCAAAGCATAGGTGTAATTTCCCTGCTAGTCTACATCAGTAATTGGTCCTGAACAAGGTCAGCATTGATACTTATGTGATCAAGGTAACTCTTTTCCTGTGTGTGTACACAACTTTTAAACAAGTGCCATATTTATTCTGACAAAAATATTTGGATGCATAGCTATGACATCACTTTCCATTAGGTTCCATACTGGGACTGGGGTCACATCACTCCGAGCTCCCCTAGATTTGGAGACAGATGCCTGCTGGTGACTGCCTGCGGCAGCGTATCTTAAAGCCCATGACAGCCTGGGCACACTCCCAGTTGCTGAAATTAGCCTGCAGGATCCTTGCAGGCAAAGGTGTATTTTAGGACCACAGTACCAAATAGCATCACAGAAAGGCAAGTGCTCAGAACACAGCCCCTCCTACATCCCCTAACATCCAAACAGCCCATGTTCCTGTTTGACACAATCGCATAGATGGCTGATACAGAATGCAAGCATCTATTTACTTGTTAAATCAACAAATGTTCATCCAACAGAATTCAGAAACTGAATGATAATGACCTTTTTTAATACGGTTGCTGCTGCTGCTAAGTTGCTTCAGTAGTGTCTGACTCTGCGCGACCCCATAGACAGCAGCCCACCAGGCACCTCCATCCATAAGATTCTCTAGGCAAGAATACTGTAGTGGGTTGCCATTAATATGTTTAAATGATAATAAAAAACTAATTGTCTTCTTCATAGGACTGTATTGCATTTTAGTTAACAAATTCATTTATTGTCAGTGAATTTCCTAAGCTGCTAAATTCTTCCATGGGAATAATTTAGAGTTACTGGCAATAATGCTTCTTAATGAATTACTATGCCCAAAAGTATGACTCAGTAGCCCACTATATAAAGAACTTCTTATCTACACTGGGAATATTCAAGACAGAAGAAAACTCAGAATGTATTTGTTCCACACCAGCAACTGCCCTGTGGTGCAATTTACAAACCAGAAAGTAGGCTCAGAGTCAATATCATTTTCAACGTCACCCAGTGGGGTTTTTTTAGAGGTGCAGCCAGGAGTCTTGCCTTCTTGGGCAACAAAATTACATCACTTCACCACTCTGCCCCATGCATGTTCTGCCACACAGCTGCAGCAGTAACTGTGAACAGCGCACTCACTACTTCATATTTGGGGTATGGATCTTAGAAGTTGTTACTCAGG
Organism: Neotragus pygmaeus; assembly: GCA_006410875.1. Lineage (NCBI taxonomy): Eukaryota > Metazoa > Chordata > Mammalia > Artiodactyla > Bovidae > Neotragus > Neotragus pygmaeus. The sequence goes on along the minus strand of SJYV01039343.1, from coordinate 758,450 downwards.
CTATATTCACAGAAAGAATTCAATTTACTGAATAGAAAGTAGAGATGTGCTATAAATCCAAATTCAGGTGGAATCTATTGGAACTTCAACATGCCAGACATGCAAAATCTTATTCATCTGTACAACTGTTCATGAGATTGATTTAACTGCTCAATTTCACAGAAGAAGAAATGGGCTTAGAGAGGGTATGAAGTGACCTAGTTCACACAGTAAGCGATGGATCTAGGATGTGATATTGGACTCTGGGACTCCAGTTCAGGGCCTTTCCTACTGCCTCACAGTAACAGCTTGTTAAAGCTCCCATAAGTTCCCCCCAAGGGGGAGAACTAAGGCAACTCTTTAGCTCTATCAGTGTCTGGTACTGCATCGTATAATGTTTCCAGCACCCCTTAAGGTAAAGGCACAGCATTCAGCTCGTGGCCCTCATCACTGAAGAACTATTCTTCCCTCTGGCTGATGAAATTTTCAGAAAGCTCTTGGGTAAAGTGTGACTGCTGGCACAAAATACAATGCTAGGTAGAATAATAATAAATTACAAACTCAAGCATCTTCCCCACTGTTCCAGCTTGGAGAGCCTATTACCACACAAATAAATCCTCTAACTAGCTCAGAAAAGAATATAAACATCAGCGCCTCCATTTTACCCATACTGATAGCTGGTCACATGCCAAATGGGTTTGCAACTGAGTGTGCGATATTAAAATCTCTAAATCTACCATCCTTGGCTTGCATTTGATTTCCCTCAAATGTTCAAAGTCTCCACCATTCATTTTCATGCCAACTGGGAATTTGTAACCTCTGCTAATCTCTCCTGCCTCTTACAGATCAGTTTCTGTCCCTGCATCAGCTCGTTGTGTATGCGGGAAACCTTTAAATATTTAAAGTTGTAATTTAGCAAACTACAGAGAAGCCAGAAATAAAAGTTTGGATTTAAAAAAATTTTTATAAGAAAGAGTTAGAAATATATTAACGTAAAAAAGAAAAGTCAAATCTCCTGCACAGGTTTGGGGACTTGCTGGATATTCTTCTCCTGTGAGGTGAACTCTGTCACCCACTGCACACAGAGGCAAAGGGCATATCATGGATATGGCCTCATGGTCCCTCCTTCAAAACTACTCCTGCCCTTCTCATCTGCTTTTCCATCTTAACTTCCCATTCTTTCTGCACATCCTGTGCATTGCAGTTCCGGTCACACCTCCATTCACTGGTGCAGCTCTTACCATGACCATTGGTGGCCTTCCAGCTGCTGCATCTCTTGGGTATCCTTCAGCCCTTGTTATACCTGGCCTCTGTGCCACACTGTTTATTGCTTCCTCCTTCTTTAAACTCTCCTTTAGATCAATAATACTTATTATTATTGTCATTATTGTTATTATAAATTTGCATCAACAGAGTGCTTATAATACATAACTCTTTGTGACCCCATGGACGGTAGCCTACCAGGCTCCGCAATCCATGGGATTTTCCAGGCAAGAATACTGGAGTGGGCTGCCATTTCCTTCTCCAGGGGCTCTTCCCAACCCAGGGATCGAACCCGGGTCTCCTGCATTGCAGACCGATGCTTTACTGTCTGAGCTACTTGGAAAGCCCTGTAATACATAAAACAGTGTGTTAAACACTTGCTATGCATTCTGTCCTTGAATACTCTTAATCCCACAATGTAGCTATTATTATTATGTCTGTGCTAAGATGAAGAAATTGAGTCCCTTGTCTTAGGTGACACAGCTAGTGAATGGCAGAGCCTAATTTTGAACCCAAGTTTTCCCAACTCCAGAAGTCACATTCATAAGCATTATGCTACATCATCATAAAGTTTTCAGGAGAGTGACTCTATGGAGACATCAGAGCCATTAAAGGTGGCTCTAGATTGCAGTTCATTTTTCCATTTTTGAGCTGGAGCAAGGTTCAGAAAATAAAATATTTTTTTGTGTGTGTGGGAAGAACATTAGACAACGCTGTATCAAAAATGATAAAATGTGAGAATAAAAGTAGACAGTAAAAGTACCATCAAATGAATTCTCGTCTTTTAGAAACAAAGTAAAATGAAAAAAGAGTTTCACTCCGTACAAGATTGTCCTCCACATCCTGTTTAAAAGGGTATTCAGTTTGCAATCTGTGGCAGACTCTGAGATGTCGGCTTCCCCGCCATGATCNATCAAATGAATTCTCGTCTTTTAGAAACAAAGTAAAATGAAAAAAGAGTTTCACTCCGTACAAGATTGTCCTCCACATCCTGTTTAAAAGGGTATTCAGTTTGCAATCTGTGGCAGACTCTGAGATGTCGGCTTCCCCGCCATGATCCCTGTCTTTTGGAGCTCACGTGTTTGGATAGTCCTCTCCCACGGGGTGTGGACAGGACCTGTGGCCTGCTTCTAACCAGTGGAATATGGCAGAGGGATGCGATGGCAGTTCCACGACTCGGGCACATTTGATGAGACTGCATCAGGCTGGCACACTCGTCTTAGAGCTCCTGCCTGCTTGCTTGGAAAAGTAAGTGGTCATGGTGGGGAAGCCCATGACCCCTTGAGGGTGGCCATTTGGAAGTGTGGGCACCCTCCAGGCAGGAGCTGAGAAGAAGCTGGAACCCTTAGTCCTACAACTGCAAAGAAATTAATTCTGCCCCAAATCTGAGTGAGCTTGGGCAGATTCTTCCCCTAACAAGCCCCCCAGATGATGCCTTGACTGTAGCCTGGTGATACCATGAACAGAAGACACATCTCAGTCAAGTTCTGACTCAGAAGCTATGAGATAATAAATGTGCATGGTTTTAAGCTGCCACGTTTGTGGTAATTTGTCACGTCGCAATAGATAACTAACACACAGCCTCACTCATAACTTTTATTAAAATTTAACAAACATTTTTATAAANCAGGGTCATCCCAGGGCACCAGCCCTGAGCTTGAGTTCTTAACCTGTATTGCCTCCCAAACCAATCAGCTCTTACCTCCCTTGGAAAAAAAGATGCATACATAGATATATTCTGAGAAAAGTTTAGAATTGTATGCATACAGAAAAAGCATGTAGTAAAGCAAACATGTTATACACAGTGGAACCACAACCAGGCTGGGGTCCCCCTTCTCTTTTGCCAGACTAAGTGCAGAACACAACGTAGTGACATCTTCAGAGTTTTTAGGAGAAAAATGCTCCAACCCAGATTTTTAAAATTCATTCAGATAGATGTAAAGGCAATCGAGAGACAATTTCATGTCTATGGGGAACTAAATGATTTTACTTACCTATCCTCCTAAAAAGTAAGAAGCAAGCAATCAATCATCTTTAAGATTGAGGTGAACTGAGATTTAAGGGAAAAATAGAAAGATGTAAAAGAATTAGCAAGAGCATTGGAGACATTCGGAGATAAATCCAAAGAATTGTAAACTTTGCTACAAAAGGGAATATTCTTGTTAAACTGTAATTCTGGAAGAAAAAAGGATACATAATATAAAAACAATTTTGTTAAATTCCAAATTACATTAACAAAGACTAGAAAGGGAGATGAGAAGAGGAAGTGAATGTTAACTCCTCATTCACATATAGAAAAAAATCTGAAGATGTCGTTTCATTTCTTACTTTGATAATTAGAAAAAATAATGGTTAACTGTTTTTGAAAAAGTTAAAGGAGAACTATTAGTGATCTTCAAAAACAGAAAATAGTAAAAGGAAATTATAAAAGAAAAAAGACCATAAATACTTACATTTCTCTATGACTCACTTCCCCCATCTATGAATGGGACTAATAAAACCTATCTGAGGAGTTGTTAAAATTCAAATTACTGGGACTTCCCTGGTGGTCCAGTGGCTAAGACTCCAAGGTCCCAATGCAAGGGGCCTGGGTTCAATCCTTGGTAAGGGAATTAAATCCCACATGCTGCAACTACACACCTGGTGCAGTCAAATCAATAAATATTTTCTAAAAACCCAAATGGTTAATGTATATCAAGTGTTTAGAATGACGTCTGGCATATTATAATTAATATAGCTATATTATAATATTCTTTTAAATTTTTTATTTTAAAAATTTTAGTAGTAATACAATGCTATCATTTTAGAAGTCCTCTACAGTAAGCAGATGTTAATTTTAAAATTGNCAAGTGTTTAGAATGACGTCTGGCATATTATAATTAATATAGCTATATTATAATATTCTTTTAAATTTTTTATTTTAAAAATTTTAGTAGTAATACAATGCTATCATTTTAGAAGTCCTCTACAGTAAGCAGATGTTAATTTTAAAATTGAAAGCAAAAAAAGAAGGTTACTTTAAAAACATAGACTATAGTTTAGGGCAAATTTTCCTTTCCTTCTCTTTTACATACAAAAATAGTCAACTTTATACAGTATATATATTAATGGAGTGGCTAAAATTTGGGTTTGAATTTGTAGGAGAATCCTTTCTCACTGAAATTGCAAAACCTCAATTTATTTACCTCTACAGTATGTTTCTACATTGCCCATGTTGAGATTCCATTTTTCCTCTTCAAATTGCACCCCAGGGATTACAGGTACCAAATATGAGTTCCTAACTCCAAGAATTATAAAATATGCGTTAGTAATACTGACACTTTGGCATTATGTTAAGGTTCCCCAAATTTTGCCATGTCCTAATATCAACATTATTCAAAGAGGAATATAATCTTCAGATTTCAGCCCAGAAAATCATCTTGTAGGGTAACTATAAATGCTTGGAGAATCAGTTTGATAGCAATAATGGTGACATAGTCAGTGTACTTTCCACACTTCTCTTTTCCAGATTAGGTTCACAGAAATAAAGCAGTGGAACTTTCAGACAGTATCAATGCAAATAGGTGTGCACTTACACCCCCCCTCCCCAGCTTAGGGCCCTTGGATGGAGACAAACATGTCCTCTGTTTCTGGCTGGGCTGCACACTTGGTGTTTTCGTTTCCAAAGTATATACAAGGAGAAATGATGGGGCAGGTATGGGGCAGATTCCACAACTCCACCTATCACACAAAACAGCCCCCTTACAGAGACGGGCAGCTACCTGTTTCCTAGTAGAGACATTTCAGATTTATGGAAAGCGAGAGAGTAAGAGGTAGCTAAAGTCCGTCTCTAGCTTTATCATTGGGTTGAGGGGGCACATTCATCAGTGTTTCTGTTCACGGAAATTCTCTCTAGTAGAAATTCCCACTAGACCACAGCATATGGTGTTCTCTTTACTTTCTGGTGTCGTCTTTTTTTGTGCCTTTTCTTAGGCATTTTATTGGAAAGCTTTTGGAAGGTATATAAAGTTCAACTCATATGAGATCATGGATACTCATGACTTCATTTAAAAGCCTTTTTTCACAAGGTTCAAACTTTAAATGACACAGACTAACTATAAAATTGCTGTTTGGAATTATACTTCCTTTTTTGGGTTCTAAGCTTTAGCTTAGCTCTAATATCAGGAGTTGGGGAACTATGCTAACATTCTTGTATGCTCCATGCCTTTAATGATTTTATTGATTAAAAAAAAAATTGTCTCTCAGTCATCATTTTTCACATTGAAACCCAAGCTTTTCAACCTTGTTCTCTGTCACCAATGCCCTGCTGTCTTTGATCACAAACACACTTCTCCCCAAGCCCTTGCTATATGGATGCACTCAGGGGGTTAATCATTGGGTGCTCAAAGAGATAGTCTAAAATATTAGTTCAGAGTTTATTTCACGGCTGCAGGAAGAAAGTGGCTTCTATTAATAAAACCCCTTGCTTTATATTAACAAACCACTCACTTCATATTGAAAATGTAACACCATCCAAAAATATAGAAGTGCAGCAGCTGACAAAATATTAATGTCTGAGTAGTCACAGCCTCTCCCACTTCTTCTTCTAAGGAGGGTGACTCTGACTTGCTGGATTGGCTCCCAGGCTCTCCTTTGCTCTGAAGCACGTGAGAAACAGGCAGTCATGGGGAAGAATCAAAAGGAACCAGAGAAACTTGGTTATTCTCTATAATAAAGGGCTCAAAAAGAAAGGGAAGGAGAGAGGGGAAGATCAAGCACAGGGTTGGTATTAAAAATAGTTGGAGGGAGAAAATTGAGAGGAATCATTCACTTCATAAGGAGAAGGAAATGGCAACCCACTCCAGTATTCTTGCCTAGAGAATCCCATGGGCAGAGGAGCCTGGTGGGTTGCTGTCCATAGGGTCACACAGAGTCGGACACGACTGAAGTGACTTAGCATGCTTGCATGCCTTGGAGGAGGAAATGGCAACCCACTCCAGTGTTCTTGCCTGGAGAATCCCAGGGCCGGAGGAGCCTGGTGGGCTGCTGTCTATGGGGTCGCACAGAGTCAGAGATGACTGAAGTGACTCAGCAGCAGCAGCATTCACTTCAGAAGTCACTGATAGGGGTGTGTGTGCGTGTGCCCGTGTCTACATTAGGAGACAGAGAGATATGAGAATGTTTTCTCTTGGGGCTTTTACTATTTATTAAGCATATTCTCCCACCTTAGCATTTCACCAAAAGAAATTGAAAAAAGTTGGCTTAAAACTCAACATTCAGAAAACTAAGTCATGGCATCCAGTCCCATCACTTCATGGCAAATAGATGGTGCAACAATGGAAACAGCGGCTGACTTTATGTTGGGGGGCTCCAAAATCACTGCAGATGGTGACTGAAACCATGAAATTAAAAGATGCTTGCTTCTTGGAAGAAAAGCTATGACCAACCTAGACAGCATATTAAAAAGCAAAGACGTTACTTTGTCAATAAAGGTCTGTCTAGTGAAAGTTATGGTTTTTCCAGTGGTCATGTATGGATGTGAGAGTTGGACTATAAAGAAAGCTGAGCACCAAAGAATTGATGCTTTTGAATTGTGATGTTGGAGAAGACTCTTGAGAGTCCCTTGGACTGCAAGGAGATCCAACCAGTCCATTCTGAAGGAGATCAGTCCTGAATATTCATTGGAAGGAATGATACTGAAGCTGAAGCTCCAGTATTTTGGCCACCTGATGGAAAGACCTGACTCTTTGGAAAAGACCCTGATGTTGGGCAAGATTAAAAGCAGGAAGAGAAGGGGACAACAGAGGATGAGATGGTTGGATGGCATCACCGACTCAATGGATGTGATTTTGAACAAGCTCTTGGAGATAGTGATAGACAGGGAAGCCTGGCGTGCTGCAGTCATGGGGTCACAAAGACTTAGACACAACTGAGCAACTGAACTGAACTGAGAGATATTTCCCCACCTTAGAATTTCATCAAAGGAAACTGAAAAAAGTGCTTCCAATTATACTTTTTGTCTTAACCCTGGGATACATTTTTTCACTCAATAGCACCATAGGGTGATGGGTCTAGGCGGGGCCCCAGATACACACGGGTTACAAAGACAAGGCCCTTAGTAGATACACTGACTATAGAAAACAATTAAATGTCTTTGTAATAACCCTCATTTACATCTCTTATGATGAGACAGCCATCTGCCAGGTGATCACTAATAAATCAGTCCTGAATATTCATTGGAAGAACTGATGCTGACGCTCCAATACTTTGGCCCCCTGATGTGAAGAGCTCACATTGGAAAGGACCCTGATGTTGGGAAAGATTGAGGACAAGAGGGGAAGGGGCCGACAGAGCATGAAATGGTTGGACGGCATCACTGACTCAATGGACATGAGTTTGAGCAAAGTCTGGGAGATAGTGAAGGGAAGCCTGTCATGCTTCAGTCTATGGGGTCACAAAGAGTTGGACACGACTGAGCGACTAAACAACAGCAAAGATGCAGTTCCAAATTTGTTTAAAAACTTGTTTTTTCAGTTTTCTGATGGTAAAATATTTCCTATTTTTTGGTAAACCTTTTTTTTTTTAGACTTCCTTTGTGACCTTTTGAAACTAGACAGCTTTTTGAGAGGCATATTTTAAACTTATATATCTTCAAGGCAAGTTTACAAACTTTAGGTAATAAAATGAATTCCCTATTCCAAATAAAGAGCACCATGCCATCTGTCATGGGTTTAATTTTGTTCCCCCAAAAGATATGCTGCTGTTAACCTTCAAGACCTCAGAATGTGACCTTATTTGGAAAGAGGGTCTTTTCAGAAGTAATCAAGTTAAAACAGGTCATTAGACTGGGCCCTAATCCAGTATGACTGGTGTCCTTATTTTAAAGGCAAATTTGGACACAGAGAAAGACACACACAGAGGGAATTATGTGAACAGGCGTGAAGGACAGAGGATTGGAGTTCTGCAGCTGGATACAAAGGTACATCTGGGGCTACCTGAAGCTGAAGAGGGTAAGGAGAATCCCTACACTACAGGTTTCAGAGGGAGTCAGGCCTTGCTGACACCTCAGTTACAGATTTGTAGCGTCCAGAACTGTGAGACAACAAATTTCTGTTGTTCTAACTCACCTATTTGTGGTAACTTGTTAAGGTAGACCTAGGAAATCACTTTTCACTTTCATGCATTGGAGAAGGAAATGACAACCCACTCCAGTGTTCTTGCCTGGAGAACCCCAGGGATGGGGGAGCCTGGTGGGCTGCCGTCTATGGGGTCGAACAAAGTCGGACACAACTGAAGCGACTTAGCAGCAGCAGCAGCAGGAAATAAATACATTACATAAGAAACAGTTTTAGCATTTTGGCTGATGACAATGCCTGTCATGAGGACTAGGGCTGGATGCTTCCCCGGACTGCAGCGGTCCCTCACTGCACCAGGCAATTTGCAGCCACTCACTGTGAAGGGATTAGGTTGGCCAAAAAGTGCATTTGGCAGAGGGGAGGATGCGGGAAGGGATAGTTAGGGAGTTTGAGATAGACATGTACACACGGCTATATTTAAAATGAATAACCAACAAGGGCCCACTGTGTAGCTCAGGGAACTCTGCTCAATGTTATGTGGCAGCCTGGATGGGACGGGGGTTTGGGGGAGAGTGGATACATGTATGCGTATGGCTGAATCCCTTTGGTGTCCATCTGAAACTATCACAACATTGTTAACCAGCTACACTCCAATACAAAATAAAGTCTTTAAAAAAAACTCTATAATGCCGTATGGGTAGTGTAAACACCTTTAATAACAAAATATTTCTAATTCCTTTCTCCTCTCCCTTGTATTGCTGTCATTTCACTTATATATACATTATAGATGTATGCACAAAGATATATATACATACACATATGTATGTATATAAGCATACATAATTGAAAAAAGAAGTTCATTCGGGCTTTTCTATAAGATGTTATGGAAAAACCTGAATGAATTATTTGGTCAACCCAATACTTGACAGGGGCTTCCCTGCTGACTCAGACAGTAAAGAATCTGCCTGTAATGTGGGAGACTCAGGTTCAATCCCTGGGCCAGAAAGATCCCCTGGAGAAGGGAATGGCAACCCACTCCAGTATTCTTGCCTGGAGAATTCCATGGAGCCTGGAATTCTGAGGAGCCTGGCTGGCTATGGTCCATAGGGTCACAAAGAGTTGGACAGGACTGAGCAACTAACACATATATAATACTTGAAAAGTCAGTGACTTCTCTATGAGTTCATTTCCTCTTCCTTCCTTCATTTTTAGATTCAACTTGATTATATTATCTCTCTCAGCAAGAGCTGATCAATTACATTTTTCTAGTTATGTAATAAAAAGAGTTGCTTATGGAAATTGAAGTTAATACAAACTATATTTTCAATGTATTATAACTTCATTTTAGCATTTCATCCTGAAGCCCAGGATGCTTCCCCCTCACCCCCTCATCTCATCTCTGAGGCAGGACTCAGTAATAGTGGGAATATCCATTCTTTCATTACCAATTTTTTCTTAAACTGAAATTTTAATTGCTGTAGTACCCAAGAAAAATGTTCCTGGCTTCAATGTGGATATATCACAGTGGCTAAATAAGAATAACTTGATCCCTATGTTAAATACTTGCCCCAAACTAGAGCGGTGTAATAGCGAGATAGAAACACTGGTGTCCAGAGACACGGGGATGATCCAGCTTCCAACACCACCATGTGTGCTGCCTGAAGGGCGTGGAGGAAAGCATTTTGTGAGACGCCCTTTGGGATCTTCCTCTACTGCAACACACCTCCTACCTCACCCCCAGACAACTCCAATCCTGAGATCTGAAGGGAAGACTTACATGGGGCTAGAATTTTGGAAATCCAAGTTGAAAAGATCAAGACATAGGCAATGCCCTATTCTAATTGCACTCCAAATTAGTGCTACTGAGTGGTCCCACCAGAATAGTTACAAGGCAATAAGCGATTAAGTGTCAGATGGATTCCATTTTGATCTTTGTTCAGCAGTTTGGGTAACAACTCCACAGTCTTTACCAGAGTCTTCTACAATCTGCACTTTTTCTCTCTCTCTCTTTAAAAAATATTCATCTTATTTTTGGCTGCATCGGGTCTTAGCTGTGGCATGTGGAAACTTCACTGCAGCACACAGGCTTCTCTCTAGTCGTGGCACTGGGGCTCAGGAGTTGCCGCACACAGGCTTAGTTGCTGTGGGAGGCATGTGGGATCTTAGTTCCCCTCAGTCCAGTTCAGTTGCTCAGTCGTGTTCAGTTCAGTTCAGTTCAGTCGCTCAGTCGTGTCCGACTCTTCGCAACCACATGAATTGCAGCACGCCAGGCCTCCCTGTCCACCACCAACACCCAAACTCTTGTCCATCGAGTCAGTGATGCCATCCCTAGTAGGGATCAAACCTGTGTCCCCTGCATCGAGAGGTGGATTTTTTTTTTTTTGGAGGGGTTTCTTTTTATTTTTTTATTGAATGATAATTGTTTACAGAATTTTGTTGTTTTCTGTCAGACCTCAAGAGAGGTGGATTCTTAACCACTGGACCACCAGGGAAGTCTCTGTACTTTTCTTTAAATCAGCTTTCATAGTAGATCAACTGCAACATGTCCATAGCTCTTTTCCCCTCTCAGCATTCATGCCCCTTGCAATGTGACTTTGTAGCTCCTCCCATTTGGAGAGCCTGGCCTCGGGAGTTGCTCCAACCAATAGAATGCAGGAGGAGTGATGGTGTGACAGTTCCCAAAGGCCTCAAGAGACTCTACACATATCTGCTATATTCTTGGACCCCTGCCTTTGCCATACAAAGAGCCTGGCAAGCATAATGGGGGGTGATGGACTATGTGGAGGGAAAGGAAGGGCCTCCAGCTGACAGCCAGCAAGCCCCAGTTAGCAAATCTGCAGCAGACCACACGCACATGAAGGAACCCAGCTGACTTCAGTCCAGCTGAACCCAGCCCGAATTACCATTCGTAAGTTCAACAAAATATCCTTCTTTAAACTATTGTGTTGGACTAGTTTGTTTTGCAGCAGTAATGAACTGACACAACTTTCAATTAAATTACCTTAAAAAAATGAACTATGAAATCATGAATCTAAAATATTAGTAATATATTTCTCTTAATATACAATAAAATTAATATACAATTATTAGATTATCTAACAAATATTAAGGAAGTTAGGAGAAAGGAGAAATTGTTTCAGGCAAGGCATGCAGTCCAGAGACACTTAGAAAGGAAAAGAATTTAACTAGATTTGGAAAAATACAGAAATATGCATAGAGGTCAGGCAGGACCAAAAGTGTGGAGCAGGACATTCTACAAATATGAAGCGTATCTCTGAGACAGTGAATAAATCAGTTTGGTTGAGACATTGTTTTGGTTTTGTTTCTTTGTAAGTTATAAATTTTGGGAAAAAAGAAATTATGCTTTGAGAAAAACTTTAACGGAGGCTAATGCTTTTAGTTGAAGAGCAAAAAAATTTCACCATGTTCTTTCAAGCTGAGACCAATGCATTTCAACACATCCTAACCCTACTTTTAACCTAAAAGGATTTTTTTTTAAGGATCATAACTCTCTTTTAAAGTCTTTTTTTTTTTTTTTTGTCATAAGGAACAGAATGACTTGCCATTCCCAAATGAGGTGCTTTAAGATCCAGCATAAGGCATATTCTAGAGCTGGTAATAAGATAAATAGAAAATGCAGGTGACAAGAGTTGGACCATAAAGAAGGCTGAGCACCCAAGGAATTGATGCTTTTGAACTGTGGTGCTGGAGAAGACTCTTGAGAGTCCCTTGGACAGCAAGGAGATCAAACCAGTCAATCCTAAAGGAAATCAGTCCTGAATATCCATTGGAAGGACTGATGCTGAAGCTGAAGCTCCAATACTTTGGCCACCTGATGCGAAAAGCCCGCTCACTGGAAGAGGCCCAGAAGCTGGGAAAGACTGAAGGCAGGAAGAGAGGGGAGTAATAGAGGATGAGATGGCTGGATGGCATCACCGACTCAATGGACATGAGTCTGAGTAAACTCCGGGAGTTGGTGATGGACAGGGAAGCCTGGCGTGCTGCTGTCCGTGGGGTCTCAGAGATTTGGACATGACGGGGCAACTGAACAACAGCAATAAGAAGAACTCAGGACACCGGCTAATGCTCTTATTCAGCAACAAAACGAGCTGTGTTAATTTAGGCAAGTGACGTGTCTCTGGACCTCAGCCTCCTCATCCATCAAACACGTGAGGTTAAACCAAATGAGCTCCAAGATCCCTTCCAGTTCTAAAATTCTGTCATTCTCTGTCAGAGATTCGGCAAAACAAGTTGTCCTCAAGAGATGGTCAAACTCACTGCTGACTCCGCCCACAGGGCACTAAACACTTCTGAGTCCTTAAGGGCAGAGCACAGTGTGGAGACCTGGTGCGCCAGGGATGCTCAATGTGCAACAGCTCAGTATAACTTGAGCTCTTCCCTTGGGCATCTGTGTGTTTCTGTGTACCTGGGGCGAGGGTGAATAATGAAGAAGTTAGGGTCTTACAACTCTATGATATTCAGTCGTTCCAAAAGTGTCTCTAAAAAGCACTTAGGATATTACCAAAGGTTGATTCACACTTTGCCTGCAAAAACTGTGGTTGGAGTCAGCAAATTTCCAAAGCGAGAGCATCTTTTGGGGGGCTCCTGGTAATCCTGACTTGGAATAAGCTACAGCATTCAAAGCAGAGCTTAGAGTCCCTGCTGTGAATGATCCGTGGGAAAGGAGAAGGAGAAAGCAAGCTGCCTCACAGTCACCATTTGTGCAGCATCCATTCCTTCCATCTAGTTCTTCCCAGGCATGGGGAATGGAATAAGGAACAAAACCAGCAAACTTCCTGCCCTTACAATCGGTTCCCAACTATTCCTTCGGAGGCAAACAAGACGTGTATGGTATGCACACAACTGTTCTGGGGTGTTTGTTGTTTCACACTTTTGCTTTCTTTTGTTTTCTTTTGGTGGACAGTAAATTTTGGCAGGGTTGTGTTTCCAGTGGGGCTGATTGAGGGACTGAGAACGTCTGAAGGATACTTACTTGATTCTCAAAGCTTGACTCAACTCATCTGAGTTTAATCACTGACAGAAACATAGTGAACCAGGTACAAAGAACCAACTGTACAAAAGCTAGGCAACTCATTGGAAGAGATCCTGATGCTAGGAAAGACTGAAGGCAGGAAGAGAAGGGGACAACAGAAGATGAGACAGTTGGATGGCATCATCAACTCAATCGACATGAGTTTGTGCAAGCTCCGGGAGATGGTGATGGACAGGGAAGCCTGGCGTGTTGCAGTCCATGAGGCTGCAAAGAGTTGAAGACGACTGAGCAACTGAACAAAAACATTTTAAAAAAGCAAATGAACCAGATCCCTTGCCCCAAAGAAGTTCACAACGTAGTTTTCTCTGGTGAGAGAAAGAGATATGAAAATACATGATTACAATTTGATATGATTTACCTCCAATGGCATGCACCAAGAGTGGACTTCTAAAGAGGAGCAGTGAACTCTGCTGGGGAAAAGTCCAGGGACTTCTTCACAGAGGAGGTTCAGTAGTGTGGGTTTTGAAGGATGAGGAGAAGTGTTGCTGCAGGCTGAGGGGAGAGCAGGGCAGAGTAACACCAGGGAAGGCGGCAGCATGACATCTGTAAGGTGGTGGTGATTCTGTGAGGCCAGGGCAGTCATTTTCCACCTTGCTATGTATTCACATAATCACAGGATTGTATCCATACTGGTCACCTGGGGAGCTTTTAAAGCGACAGATCCCTTGCTCCTTTCAACAGTTTGATGAAATCAGAATCTTTAGGCGTGGAGCACGGGCCTCCATGAAATTTTAAAATTAAGATTGTGAAGCTATCCAGGTGATTCTAAGGTGTAGCCAGAGTAGAGAACTATTAGGCCAGAATGGTACGTCTCAGATTTTAATATCATATGAATCACAGGAGGCTCTTTTTCATGCAGACTCTGATTCTATAGGTCTGGTGTGGGTCAGACTACTTGCATGTCTAAGTATTAAGAGCTCCCAGGCGATGCTGCTGCTGCTGCTGCTGCTGGCTCAGGGAACAATCAAGCATGTGGCTGGAACCGTAGTGTTCAAAATATAGTGCCCAGACCATCAGGCTCCCCTGGGAACATGGGAGAAATACAGAATTTCAGGCCCCACCCCAGATGTATTGAATTAAGACTCTGAGAATGGACATTGGCATATAATATACACTATCATGTGCAAAATAAATAACTGGTGAGAAGTTGCTGTATAACACAGGGAGCCCAGCCAGGTGCTCTGTGATGCTCTAGAGATGAGGGATGAGGGAAGGGGAGGGAGGCTCAGCAGGGAGGGGATATATGTATAATTATGGCTGATTCGCATTGTTGTGTGGCAGAAACCAACCCAACATTGTAAAGTTTCCTCCAATTAAAAAAAAAAAACCCTCTGAAGATGGGGATCTAGAAATCTGTTCTTTCAAGACCTCTAGACAATTGCGATACACATTCATTCAAGTTACAGTACTGTTGGAAAACCACTGGGCTAGAGTATGAAAAGGTTGGGTAATGGTGTTGAAAAATACTAGAAATGCACAGGGGAGCACAGTTACAAAGAAGGGTTGGGGGGGCTTCCCTGGTGGGCCACTGGCTAATACTCCAAGACTCCAGTGCACGGGGACCAGGTTCGACCCCTGATCGGGGAACTAGATCCCGCATGCCACAACTAAAGGCTCTGCAGGCCACAATTAAGACCTGGTGCAGCCAAATAAATAAATATTTCAATAAGCAAAGAGTTAGAACTCTGTCCCATAGGCAACAGGAAGCCCTTGGACAGTTTTAAGGGAGTAGTATAATTTGAAATTATGTTTTAAGAAAGATCTTTCAGGTAAAAAATGTCCCAATTACAATATAAAATGTCCCAGTTGCCTTGATGTCACTGATGGGCCTTTCCACCCACACATCCAAGGTCTCAAGCCCCTCCAGAAAGCCCAGCCCAAACTCCTGGGTTTTGACCTGCTGCTTGTCCATGGATTCTCCCTCTCTCCTGAGTCCCTTTTGATGATCAAGGCCTCTGGTTTCCACCCACCGTAACTTGACTTCTCCTGGGGCTGGGCCTCTTGGGTCTTCCCTCCTTGAGTTGAGCACTCCATTTCAGCACCCACAGCCTCCTCCCACCCCAAGCAGAGCACAGTGCCCACCAGGGCCTTGGTTTGTCTGGGGGGAGGTGCTAAACAGAAAGAGCTGAGAGTCAGTGACTGAGTCCGGCTGGCAGTGACTTGCTAGGTGGCCAAGGCCAAGTCAGTTACCTCTAGGCTTCAAGTGTCTCTTTTATTTAATCCAGTCTCAGAAACTAAAATTAAATGATCACTGTGAAGGTGAAGTCGCTCAGTTGTGTCCGACTCTTTGCAACCCCATGGACTGTAGCCTATCAGGCTCTTCCGTCCATGGGATTTTCCAGGCAAGAGTGCTGGAGTGGATTGCCACTAAGGACACCCAATAGAAAGCTGTGTAATTCCACTCAAAGTATTTGCTGGGTGGGATCACATTAGCAAAAATATATTGTGCAATGATGAGCATTTTTTTCCTGGACATAAAAGAAGTTTACTTTTATGAAATATAGACCCTACATTAAAAACTCAGTATCAAGGTAAAGAAGGATAATACTTTAGAAATATAATGTTTTGCCCCCAGATTTCTCCCTTTTTCCCTTCTTTCCTATTCTAGTAGGTAGGCAATCCTGTGTTTATTGTCCTGGGGACAGCAGTGACATATCCAAGAACAGAAAAAAAAAAGGGGTGGTGGTGGTGTTGTCCTTGCTTTGGTTTGCATGCAGCCATAAAATTAAAAGACACTTAGTCCTTGGAAGAAAAGTTATGACCAACCTAGATAGCATATTCAAAAGCAGAGACATTACTTTGCCGACTAAGGTCCATCTAGTCAAGGCTATGGTTTTTCCTGTGGTCATGTATGGATGTGAGAGTTGGACTGTGAAGAAGGCTGAGCACCGAAGAATTGATGCTTTTGAAATGTGGTATTGNCAAAATTACTGCAGCTGGTGACTGCAGCCATGAAATTAAAAGATGTTTACTCCTTGGAAGAAAAATTATGACCAACCTAGATAGCATATTCAAAAGCAGAGACATTACTTTGCCAACAAAGGTCTGTCTAGTCAAGGCTATGGTTTTTCCAGTGGTCATGTATAGATGTGAGAGTTGGACTGTGAAGAAAGCTGAGCACTGAAGAATTGATGCTTTTGAACTGTGGTGTTGAAGAAGACTCTTGAGAGTCCCTTGGACTGCAAGGAGATCCAACCAGTCTATTCTGAAGGAGATCAGCCCTGGGTGTTCTTTGGAAGGAATGATGCTAAAGCTGAAACTCCAGTACTTTGGCCACCTCATGCAAAGAGTTGACTCATTGGAAAAGACTCTGATGCTGGGAGGGATTGGGGGGAGGAGGAGAAGGGGATGACAGAGGATGAGATGGCTGGATGGAATCACTGAATCGATGCGTGGGTCTGGGTGAACTCCAGGAGTTGGTGATGGAGGGAGGCCTGGTGTGCTGCGATTCATGGGGTCAAAAAGAGTCAGACACGACTGAGCGACTGAACTGAACTCAACTGAAACTTTAAAGAACCAGAAAGACTTCTCAAAAATGAAAAGAATTTATGTCCCTGAGTTAATAATGAAGCTAAGAGAAAATAATAACTCATTGATCACCTTGAAAAATATTAGAAAATCAATCCTTGTATTGAAAACTGATAAATAAAGAAAAATAATTACATGTTTCTTTTTAACAGTACAGATGAAATTGTTGGAGCAAATGAAATGACATTTTAATTAAAAATATAATGTCATCATTTGGTAACTTTTTAAAATATCTCATATATTTGCATAAACAGTTGACCATAAATAAAATTGCACACTATCTAGAAAATCACAATATTTAAAACAGGTTAAGAACCAGAATTACATGTTTATTCTGACTTTCTTATATGATAAGGTCCTCAGAACAGCCAAACAATTAGTTAGGGGGAGATTCTCTTTACATAGTTATCCCTATTTATAAATAAAGGAAATAGAATTTGAAAGCATTACTTTGCAATGTTTTATGGATTAATAGATCTAAACAATAATTATCAGAGGCTGATAACAGAAATAGAGGTCATATAGTACATTCCAGAAGCTAAAGGATGGAGAAGGAAATGGCAACCCACTCCAGTACTCCTGCCTGGAGAATCCCAGGGACAGGGAAGCCTGGTGGGCTGCCATCTGTGGGGTTGCAGAGTCGGACACAACTGAAGTGGCTTAGCAGCAGCAGCAGCAGAAGCTAAAGGGGAGGCGGATCATGTGAAGTAGGAAAAGGGAAAATATTAAAAAGAACAAATTCAGACTTCTAGTAACAAAGGCCATAATGTCAAGATGAAAAATATACTGAATGGGAATAATGTAGGTTAGATATTACAGACTAAAAGATTTATAAATTTTGTAAACTTGAAGATATAGCAATAGGAACTATCCACAATAAAACACAGAAGAACATTGCCATTGACGATAAAAACGAGAACAAGGATGCTGAACAGTTTTAACTCCATACACTACTGGTAGAAATGTAAGCTGATTCAGCCACTCTAGGAAACTGCTTGGCTGTCCATTGCATAATTAAACACACGCCTAACCTATGATCCAGCCTAGGTGTTTACCACTGCTACCTCGCAAGTGTTTACTCAACAGAAGTGTGAATCTCTCTCCAAAGACTTGCATGGCGTTTCTCCAGGCAAGAGTAACTGGAGTGAATTGCCATTTCCTTCTCCAGGGGATCTTTCCCACCCAGGGATTGAACCCCAGGTCTCCTACACTGCAGGTGGATTCTTTACTAACTGAGCCACTGGGGAAGTATATAAATATTAATAGCAGCTTTATTTGTGATAATGAAAAACTGGAAAAAATAAATAGCCATCAATAGATGAATAGATAAAGTGTGGTATATCATTACAGTGGAATGCTAACTGGCAATAAAAAGGGGAGAAGTAATCCAAACACTCAATAAATGAATGCTATGCTATGTTAAGTCACTTCAGTTGTGTCCGATTCCGTACGACCCTATAGACAGCAGCCCATCAGGCTCCGCTGTCCCTGGGATTCTCCAAGCAAGAACACTGGAGCGGGTTGCCATTTCCTTCTCCAATGCATGAAGGTGAAAAGTGAAGATGAAGTCACTGAGTCGCGTCCAACTCTCAGCGACCCCATGGACTGCAGCCTACCAGGCTCCTCCGTCCATGGGATTTTCCAGGCAAGAGTACTGGATTGGGGTGCCATTGCCTTCTCCACAATAAATGAATGAATCTCAAAATAATTATACTGGGTAGAAGATTTTAAAGAATATGACACATATATAGATTTTCCTCATCTTATAATTGTCTTAAATCCTTATAAACCTATTTGTTAGTTGAAAATATCTTAAGTCAAAAATGCATTTAACAGTCCAGTGGTTAAGACTTCATATTTCAACGTAGGGAGTGTGGGTTCAATCTCTGGTCAGGGAGCTAATATCACACAAGCCTCAAGATCAAAAAACTGAGATATAAAACAGAAAGAAGGTTGCAACAAATTCAATAAAGACTTAAAAATACTCATAGTATACCTAACTTTCCAAGCATCGTAGCTTAGTCTAGCCTAGCTTAAACGTGTTCAGAACACTTACATTGGCCTACAATGGAAAAAAATCACCCAACACAAGCCTACTTCATGATGAAATGTTGAATATCTCATAGAATTTATTCAATACTGTAATGTAAGTGAAAAACAGCATTGTTGTCTGGGTACAGAGCAGTGGTGAGTGAGCTGGTTGTTTACCCTCGTGATCTCATGGCTGACCGAGAGCTGGGGCTGCCTTTGCTGTCCAATATCAAGAGAGAGTACCGTGCCAGGAATCACTAGCCCAGGAAAATTGGAAACACATACCTTTTGTACCTCTATAAAGTCAAAAATCACACCATTTTAAGTTAGGGATCATCTGTAAAACCATTTACATTAAATCCTAGGAAATGCAAATAAATCTACAGTGACAGAAAGCTGATCAGTGGTCCTCTGGAACCAGTGTTGGGGAGGGAGAAAGAAGGAGATTACCAAGCTAAACAAAGAAACTTTGAGGGGTGATGGATGCGTTCACCATCTAAATTGTGGTGGTGATTTCACAAATATACACATATGTCAAAACTACCAAATAACACAATCTAAATCCATTCAGTTAACTGCATGCTAATTCTATCAATAAATCTGTTAACAAATACATCATAAATATAAACATACAACATAAATATAAACATCATAAATAGAAACATAAATATAAACAACATTATCACTCCTATGATTGTATTTATGCATGGGATTTGCCAAACTTTTAGCAGACCTAAAGCAATTTATTAACCTTTCTCCAAGTTTTTTCCTTCTGATCTCATAGTGAATGACACCACCAACCAGCCAGCTTTCCAAGTAGAAACCCTGGGCTCATCTCAGCCTACTGCTGCTGCTGCTAAGTTGCTTCAGGAGTTTCCGACTCTGTGCGACTCCATAGACAGCAGCCCACCAGGCTCTTCTGTCCCTGGGATTCTCCAGGCAAAAACACTGGAGGAGGTTGCCATTTCCTTCTCCAACGCAGGAAAGTGAAAAGTGAAAGTGAAGTTACTCAGACGTGTCTGACTCTGTGCGACCCCATGGAGTGCAGCCCACCAGGCTCCATGGGATTTTCCAGGCAAGAGTACTGGAGTGGGTTGTCGTAGCCTTCTCCGCATCCCAGTCTGGGCTTCCCTAATGGCTCAGATGATAAAGAATCTGCCTGCAATGCAGGAGATCTGGGTTTGATCCCTGGAGAAGGGAATGGCTACCCACTCCAATATTTTGCCTGGAGAATTCCGTGAACAGAGATGCTTGGCGGACTATAGTCCATGGGGTCAAAGAGCCAGACACTTCCACGTTCATCCCAGTCTGCTCTCTTCCTCAGACTCTCCTTGTCCTTCCTTATGGCACTAGTGTGCACACTTTAGTCCAAGCACATTATTGCAGTGCTCTTTTCATTGTTTCTTTTGCCTGGAGTCTCACCCCTGCAGACATACAGATGGCCAACAGGCATGTGCAAAGATGCTCAATATCACTAATCATTAGTGACATACGAATAATAGATGCTGGAGAGGATGTGGAGAAAAAGGAATCCTTCTACAATGTTGGTGAGAATGTAAATTGCTGCAGCCTTTTTGGTTTTCCATTTTAAATACAGCAGTGTGTACATGTCGATCCCAAACTCCCTAATTATGCCTCCCTTCCCTCGACTCTTTCCCCCTCTGTGAGTCTGTTTCTGTTTTGTAAAATAAGCTCATTTGTATAATTTCTTCTTAGATTCCTGTAAGGGATATTATACAGATATTTCCGGAGATTCATTCTTCAGTCAGAATCACCACACCTAGGAATGTCTGCATCCAATAAAAAAAGAGATGACTGGAGTGGATAATAGATGCTATTTCTGGTTTTCTTTTTCTAACTCCAGATTCTATAGGCCAAGACATGGATTTAGTCTCAGAATCAATTCCTCGAAAGTCTGCCCAAGATTCAGTAAGAGAGTGAGGAGAGCTTTAAAGCAACCAGCAGAGGCACATGGAAGGGGAAGAAGAGTTTCTGCAACTTGCAAAGCTTTGATTCAATGGCATATTGGAGAATTAATGATAGCCTGAGGTCCCTGGAAGGAAGGGGGAAAAAAGAAACAAAGTGACAATTACACATCTGGTGGCGGGCACAGCTGCTCTGTTTAGGAAAGCTGCCCCCATGCCTATCTTCCCAAAATTAAAGCAAATGTTCAAGAAAAAAGAAAGGAAAATATCACATTTAAATAAATATCACCTACTTCGCATTTTATAACTTCTCCCTTCTAACCTCTGCCCCATCCACTGATTCAGAATTCCACATATAGCAGCAAATGCCCAGTTAATTTATATTACACATACTTGCTTCTGTAGCCAAAAAGAAAAAAATGGTGATTGCCAGAAAAACTAAATGCAAGCCTGTTATTAAAATTAAACTGATATTGATAAAATTAAACTAATAAAATTAAACTCAGATATTGCTTTAGGGAACTAAAGGCGACTAAAGGCGACTTTCTAAACCTCAGCTTAATCCTTCGACTTTCTTTTTCACAGCTTCACGGAGGCGGTTTGTTTACTCCAGCACATAAACTCCTTAGCTTGTGAGCCAAATTAACCAAAGCTAATAAGGGTTGTATTGGGAGGGGAGATTAGAAGGAAAGACCAGAATAGGTGGCCCTGGTCTGCCTCTAATACGGGAGACCTGGGTTCGAGCCCTGGGTTCGGGATGATCCCCTGGAGAAGGAAATAGCAACCCACTCCAGTATATCTTGCCTGGAGAATCCCATGGACGGAGGAGCCTGGTGGGCTACAGTCGACGGGGTCGGAAAGAGTCAGACACGACTGAGCGAAATAGTATAAATAGTACAGGATGGTTGGCTAGGCGATGTGCTCGTATTTGGCCACAAGGGGGAGCCAGCCGCCTTGGAAAGCCTCCACGATCAGCCTGAGAGGTTGTACCACCCGACTTTGCACCACCCTACACCCATCCTGCAGGAGCCAAAGTCTCTCAAGAAAAGCTCTTGACCGATTAAGGTCCCTTTAGGAAATGACTTCTTCCACAACAAGACAAGGAAAATCAGAGTTCCTAGATAGCTCTATGGTTTCTAAGTTTTTCGTCTGAAATATTTTTCGGTTTAGGTTATAATTATTATGTGGTCTCTAGCTATATGAGCTGAAGAAATAAAATCAATGATCAAAGCAAACGTGGCTTTTGGGAGTTCCAGGTGTCCAGATATACTGTACTGTATCAGACAAGGATAATACCTCAGCATCATTAACAAACTTCATTTACAATAATATTATATTAAATAGGATGGCTCTGTACCTTATCATTTTAATGGAATATGAGATTTTTGGGGAAACTATGCAGCTTATTTAACTTATATGCAGAGTACATCATGCGAAATGCCAGGTTGGATGAAGCACAAGCTGAAATCAAGATTGCTGGGAGAAATATCAATAACCTCAGATATGCAGATGACTCCACCCTTATGGCAGAAAGTGAAGAACCTCTGATTTAAGGAGCCTCTTGATGAAAGTGAAAGAGGAGAGTGAAAAAGTTGGCTTAAAACTCATTAATTCAGAAAACTAAGATCATGGCATCTGGCCCCATCATTTCATGCCAAATAGATGGGGAAACAATGGAAATGGTAGCTGACTTNCCTCTGATTTAAGGAGCCTCTTGATGAAAGTGAAAGAGGAGAGTGAAAAAGTTGGCTTAAAACTCATTAATTCAGAAAACTAAGATCATGGCATCTGGCCCCATCATTTCATGCCAAATAGATGGGGAAACAATGGAAATGGTAGCTGACTTTATTTTGGGGGGCTTCAAAATCATTGCAGATGGTGACTGCAGCCATGAAATTAAAAGATGCTTGCTCCTTGGAAGNTGGGGTTTTCAAGGCAAGAGTACTAGAGTGGGTCGCCATTTCCTTCTCCAAGGAATCTTCCCAAACCAGGGATCGAACCCAGGTCTCTCACATTGTAGAGAGATGCTTCACCGTCTGAGCCACCAGGGAAGTCCAGACCACCAGGGAGGTCCCCATATATAACATTTTGATTTCGTTTCACTCGTGCGTCAAATATTTGGGGGGGACATTGCTTCTTTATACTACACTAGCATCTTGCTGTTGCTTAGTTGCTAAGTTGTGTCCAACTCTTTCGTGACCCCATGGACTTAAACCAGTGACACCTGCCTCCCCAAACTGTGGCAAATAAACTGCTCACACACATAGTAAAGGTCCACTTGGACAGCAGTACCTCCCTCATCTGAAAGAAAATGTTACCGTGTGAACTTTACTATTAGGAGTTTCATACTTCTCAGGGTTCCCAAACATAAGCTCTCACATTAGTCTTCAGAGGTAGTCTGAAGTCTTGGCTGGACACCTAGAGACCATCTACTCCAACTCTTCAGGCCAGCAATTCTGGCCTGGAGAATGATGGGAAGGAGGAAAAGGAAGAGGATAGCTGGAGATGTATTCCTGGAAGTGCGTGTGAAGGGCTGGAGGGGGTATGTCTGAGTTTCCTAATTAAAAAAAATATATATATATATATTAGNCTTCAGGCCAGCAATTCTGGCCTGGAGAATGATGGGAAGGAGGATAAGGAAGAGGATAGCTGGAGATGTATTCCTGGAAGTGCGTGTGAAGGGCTGGAGGGGGTATGTCTGAGTTTCCTAATTAAAAAAAATATATATATATATATTAGGGTGGTGCAAAAGTAATTGCAGTTTTATATTGTTGAAATTTGCCATTTGATATTGAAATATATTATTAAATAAATGTGGTTATGTTTATACATCATTTTAATGCACATTTCTTGCTTTCTTACTTTTTTTGCTAATGATTTATTACTTGGTGTTTATTTTATATTTATTTTTGACTGCTGTTACTGCTGCTGCTAAGTCGCCTCAGTTGTGTCCGACTCTGTGTGACCCCATGGACTGCAGCCCACCAGGCTCCCCTGTCCCTGGAATTCTCCAGGCAAGAACACTGGAGTGAGTTGCCATTTCCTTCTCCAATGCATGAAAGTGAAAAGTGAAAGTTAAGTCAGTCAGTCCTGTCTGACTCTGTGCGACCCCATGGACTGCAGCCCACCAGGCTCCTCTGTCCATGGGATTTTCCAGGCAAGAGTACTGGAGTGGGGTGCCATTTTAGACTACAGACTATTTATTTTCTACTATTTGCAGAATTAACACATTTTATAGGCAGCGGTCAAGCTGTTTCTTTGGAAAGACAGCATTATCCTCTTACTTGAGTGAGAGGTAGAGTGTTCGATTCTGGACAGAACTCACTAAGAGAGACATGGCCAAACTGAGAGGTGGGATGGGGGGAGTTCGAAAGCAGCCCATCACATGAAGCACCTCTAAAGGAATAGACAAATCTATACCTGAGAAAATACTCAAAATGAGACAGGAAACTGGCCTTCTAAGATACTGAGGACACAGCCACCCAGGAGTCGACTTGGAAGTACTCTCTATAGCTAGAATGGGCAGAACCAGGTTGAGAGAGGCACAGGGAACACTTGAACAGTGAGGGATGCCTGCTCGCAAAGGAAGCCGTCTGGAAAGGCAGTAAGTTCTCTGCTGCTGGAGGTATCCAAGGACTCCTGAGCAGGGGAAATGGGTTTGAAGCTTAGTCTCGCAAATGTTCTGAAGCAACACAAACTGGATGAAGTTTTAGTGCCTCATACAGGGCTAAGAGAGAATACATAGAAACGGACGGTTGTAAGCTATGCTCGGTTTCTATTAGAATAATGCTAAGGGGACTTCCCTGGCAGACCAGTGGCTAAAACTCCATGCTCCCAATTCAGGGGGACCAGGTTTGATCCCTGGTGGGGGAACTAGATCCTACATGCAGCAACTAAAAGTTTGCATGCTACAATAACTAAAGATCCCTCATACCGCAATGAAGATTGAGGATCGAAAACCCCAATCATAGCCAAAAAATAAATTTAAAACATAACAATAAATTTTAAAAAATAACTGCAAGGTAGGGCCCCTTCCCCCCTCCACCCCAAAAGCCTATCAGAACATGAGTGTGAGACACACTATTGTAGGATAATCTTGAATCTGTTCCAATTTACAAGGAAAAAAAGGAAATCTTTAAGAAACGTTCATACTTTATTGATAATGCAACACTTTTGTGAAAACAAGTACCTTAAAAGTAACAACTTGGTAAAGAACTGCTGGCCTAAGAGGTTGCACTGGGTGACCTTTAAGATTTGTCCAACCAAGATTGAGTCTAAACCTACATCATGGGCTTGAGTTTAGCAAGGAGGATGTTTTGCAATCTACCCACAGGAAGTCAGGCGAGAATGGCATGCACTGTTGTGCTCCTGACCATCTCCCAGGCAGGCAGAGGCCCATAGATGTCCAAAGGTTAAAACGAAATGTACTTTACACATCACACTAGAACTGCTTGGGGAAGTAGTGGCAAGTTTTACAAAGCAGTTGTGACCTCACTGTGTCACTCCTTTGTCTGAAGAAGTACAGGTTTAGACAGCTCTTTGTGTAAGGGGTCATCTCTTTCTGTTAGCTGAACTCTGAGATGGAAAAGACTTTTGCCTCTAGCAATGAAGCCACTTTAAATCAGAAATGCTGTGAGATTGTGGGACCATAGGTCAGCTATTACAGAGACTGGAAAACTCCCACATTGCCCGGAAATGCCCTCACAAGGACTTCTCCAAACTTTGATCTTCAAAGCCAGGAGCCAAGCTAGGTGGTCATTGCATATTTTTGTGACTTCAAGTGGAAAACTTGTTTCTATTTCATCCTCTAGGATTTGGCATGAATTCGAGGTCTCTGCTTTGGTTAAAATGCAAAAATGCCACTGATCAGAATGATCATCATCAAAAAAAAAAATCTACCAACATAAATGCTGGAGAGGATGTGGAGAAAAAGGAACCTTACTACATTGCTAGTGGGAATGTCAACTGATACAGCTACTATGGAGAACAGTATGGAGATTCTTTAATAAGCTAGGAATAAAACTACCATGAAGTGAAAAAATGAAAGTCTTCATTGTTTAGTTGTGTCTGACTGTTTGTGACTCAATGGACTGTGGCCCACCAGGTTCCTCTGTCCATGGAATTCTCCAGCTGGAGAGGGTAGCCATTCCCTTCTCCAGGGGATTTTCCCAACCCAGGGATCAAACCCAGGTCTCTTGTACTGCAGTCAGATTCTTTACCATCTGAGCCACCAGGGAAGCCCCAAACTACCATATGACACAGCAATCCCACTATTGGGCATATACCCTGAGAAAACCAACCACAATTCAAAAAGACTCATGTACTCCAACGTTCATTTCAGCACGGTTTGCAATAGCCAAGACAGAGAAGCAACCTAGATGTCCAGCTACAGATGAATGGATCAAGAAGTGTGGTACTACATACAATGGAAAATCACTTAGCCATAAAAAGGAATGAATTTGAATCAGCTGAACTGAGGTAGATGGACCTAGAGCCTATTATACAGAGCAAAGTAAATCAGAAAGAGAAAAACAAATATTGTATATTAACACACATATATATAGAATCTAGAAAAATGATACTGATGAAATCATCTGCAGGGCAGGAATAATTGAAAAGCAGAGACATTACTTTGCCAACAAACATCTATCTAGTCAAGGCTATGGTTTTTCCAGTAGTCATGTACAGATGTGAGAGTTGGACTATAAAGAAAGCTGGGTGTCGAAGAATTGATGCTTTTGAACTGTGGTGTTGGAGAAGACTCGAGAGTCCCTGCACTGCAAGGAGATCCAACCCATCCATCCTAAAGGAAATCAGTCCTGAATATTCACTGGAAGGACTGATGCTGNATTGATGCTTTTGAACTGTGGTGTTGGAGAAGACTCGAGAGTCCCTGCACTGCAAGGAGATCCAACCCATCCATCCTAAAGGAAATCAGTCCTGAATATTCACTGGAAGGACTGATGCTGAAGCTGAAACTGCAATTGTTTGGCCACCTGATTCAAAGGATAGACTCACTTGAAAAGTCCCTGATGCTGGGAAAGATTGACGGTGAGAGGAGAAGGGGACGACAAAGAATGAGATGGTTGGATGGCATCACCGACTCCATGGACATGAGTTTGAGTGAGCTCCAGGAGTTGGTGATGAACAGGGAAGCCTGGCATGCTGCAGTCCATGGGGTCACAAAGAGTCGGACACAAATGAGCAACTGAACTGAACTGAATAAAGATGCAGACATATAGAATGGACTTGTAGACACAGCAGGGGAAGGAAAGGGTGGGACAAATTGAGAGAATAGCATTGAGACATATATTAATACATCACTATAAGTACTAGCTTGTTGGAAGTTGCTATATAACACAGGGAGTTCAACCGTTGGCTCTGTGACAACCTAGAGGGGTGGGACAGGATGGGGAGTGGGAGGGAGGTTCAAGAGGGAGGGGATATATGTATACTTATGGCTGATTCACATTTTTGTATGGCAGAAATCAACACAACATTGTAAACCAATTATCGTCTCATTAAAAATAAATTTTAAAAATAATAAAGTTCTCCTTTCAATGCAAAAATGTATATTTCCATGGGATACCAGGTACATTAGAGATTGTTGGGATCAATGTGCAGAAATGTGAAAAATGGGACTTGGTCTTTGTCAAGAGGCCATAGCCATGGTCTATGGCTTATTCTTTTTGTTGTCAAGAAATTAAGAAACGCATACCTTGCTGCACTCACAATCCCTTGCTTCATATCAGGAAGGCCATTTTATTTTTCCATGATCAGAATGAAGTGGTGTCACTGCTGCTTAGTTGCAAGGGCTCATGGGAGCAAACACTCTTCTTAATAGATCTCTGGCCTTCTAGATGATGCTATCCCCAACCTTGTTGCTATGGTTAGAGCATATGCTGCCCTTCTGTTTCTAACCTGCTGCAGTACAATCATCAACATGTATTTGTGCTATTCTCAAGCTTACTATAAAACTGAGCAAAATGAATATTCGCCCTCAGGCATTCAAGAAATACTTACTGTGCATCAATATGTGCTTACTTAGTATCTCAGGTTGATTTCACTTATCTGAAAAATTCTTGCTTGCAGATGGATTACCTTTGTATCAGTTACCAAATGTTCCAAATAAATGTACAGATGGAGGCTTCATGAAAATTATAAAAGTGGAAGGATTCCTCAGTCAACCCTTTTTCCTTCCCCTTCTCACTCCATTTCTCCCTGGAGTATAAAATGTCCTTTTATGGTTATAATTATCATCTAAAGTCTATATCACCTGTCCATATATCNTGAACAGGGAAGCCTGGCATGCTGCAGTCCATGGGGTCACAAAGAGTCGGACACAAATGAGCAACTGAACTGAACTGAATAAAGATGCAGACATATAGAATGGACTTGTAGACACAGCAGGGGAAGGAAAGGGTGGGACAAATTGAGAGAATAGCATTGAGACATATATTAATACATCACTATAAGTACTAGCTTGTTGGAAGTTGCTATATAACACAGGGAGTTCAACCGTTGGCTCTGTGACAACCTAGAGTGGTGGGACAGGATGGGGAGTGGGAGGGAGGTTCAAGAGGGAGGGGATATATGTATACTTATGGCTGATTCACATTTTTGTATGGCAGAAATCAACACAACATTGTAAACCAATTATCATCTCATTAAAAATAAATTTTAAAAATAATAAAGTTCTCCTTTCAATGCAAAAATGTATATTTCCATGGGATACCAGGTACATTAGAGATTGTTGGGATCAATGTGCAGAAATGTGAAAAATGGGACTTGGTCTTTGTCAAGAGGCCATAGCCATGGTCTATGGCTTATTCTTTTTGTTGTCAAGAAATTAAGAAACGCATACCTTGCTGCACTCACAATCCCTTGCTTCATATCAGGAAGGCCATTTTATTTTTCCATGATCAGAATGAAGTGGTGTCACTGCTGCTTAGTTGCAAGGGCTCATGGGAGCAAACACTCTTCTTAATAGATCTCTGGCCTTCTAGATGATGCTATCCCCAACCTTGTTGCTATGGTTAGAGCATATGCTGCCCTTCTGTTTCTAACCTGCTGCAGTACAATCATCAACATGTATTTGTGCTATTCTCAAGCTTACTATAAAACTGAGCAAAATGAATATTCGCCCTCAGGCATTCAAGAAATACTTACTGTGCATCAATATGTGCTTACTTAGTATCTCAGGTTGATTTCACTTATCTGAAAAATTCTTGCTTGCAGATGGATTACCTTTGTATCAGTTACCAAATGTTCCAAATAAATGTACAGATGGAGGCTTCATGAAAATTATAAAAGTGGAAGGATTCCTCAGTCAACCCTTTTTCCTTCCCCTTCTCACTCCATTTCTCCCTGGAGTATAAAATGTCCTTTTATGGTTATAATTATCATCTAAAGTCTATATCACCTGTCCATATATCAGTGCTAAAATTCAGATCTGTATGTCCAACTAACCAGTCATCTTCAGAAGTCTGGCAAGAAACCAGATTCATGATGTTCCCAAACCAGAATTCACTGACAACCCCCGGCCCCTCCTCCTCACCTTCCCTGCATCCTGCATCCTTTCCCTGCCAACAAACCAGTTTCCCTCCTTGGACTCCAGGTCTTAGCTGGAGGTGCCACCATCCAGCCATCAAAAACACTGCTATCTCACTAGACCGCTTGTCCTTCACCCTCCACAGCAGATCAAACAAAAAGTACCGCTGAGGAAACCTCCCAGACAGTCCTCACAGCTCTCTTTCCCTTTCATTCCACAGCTATCACTGAAGTCTCAGTACCTCTCACTTGGACTCTTTCCCTGACTGGTCTCTTTCCCTTGGAAAGGAATTCCTTGGTTTCCCAGTGGTTAAGAATCCACCTTGTAAGGCAGGGGACTGGGGTCCGAGCTCGTTGGGGAACTAAGATTCCATATGTCAGGGTGACTAAGCCCACTTTTGCCGCAACTACTGAGCCCACTGGGGCACCAACAGCTAGAGAGAAGTCCACACGCAGCAACGAAGACCCCATGTGCCACAGCCAACCTGACACAGCCAAACAAATAAACATTAAAAAAACAAAAACCTCGGCGATCTTCCTAAAATGCCAGTCTGATCGTGTTACCCTCTACCTGGCCCCACCCTCTCTCCCACCATCCTCTGCCCAAAATGCTCAAACCTTCCTCACCACCTGTGCAGTAAAATCCAGGAGAGATCTGATCTCTGTATTTTCTCCCACTCCCCCTGTACTTAATCTGTGCTTCAGGTCTACCCATCTTTAATAACCCCTACACGGCCAGCATAGTCCTGGCCACCATATTGCTGCCCTTGCTTCCTCTGCCTGAAAGCATTTTCCATTTCATCCATCTTGTAAACCCTCGCTGACGCTTGAAAACCCACTGGTTGTACTGCCTCTTCCTGGAAGTCTTTCCTGACTCTCTTGCCCTGTTTTGTGTCTGCCTCTTATACCCACATCTACTATTATTATCTAATTGTTGTCACTGGGGACCCCCTAGGAAGCCATGAGCTTCTTAAGAGAGGGATGTCTTTATCCCCTCAGCTCTGGGTACTGTGCCTCACGCACCATAGAAGTAAATGACTTAGAAAGCATAAAGATGCTCTCAACTGGATTCCCAAGAAGACGGAAGTCGGGGAAGGGGAGAGATCTTTTTTAAACCATCAATAAATTGTCTTGTCCTTTAAAGATGGAGGTTCGTATTCACTTCTGAGGGCACACTGTTCCTTTGTTGCTCTAAGACTTTAATGATCCCATATGCAGAAGTGAAGCTATGATCCTCAATTGTGATGGAGAGCTTTTACAGATGATGAGAAGCTACACTCCTCCACATGAAAATATAAAGAGTAGTCTTTCTTGATGATGGAGAGGCATCCTGAGATGATTACACTGTTGAAAGACTGGTATGGACTAAGAGTAAGGGGGGCATGGGAGTAGTGAAGAGGAGGAAGGGTCTGCAGCAGAGAGGCAGGAACCTGGCTAGAGTGCACATTGTGTAGGGATGCAAACCAGCCCAGCAGCAAGGCCAGGGTGGGGAGAAGGAGGAGGGACGACTGGGAGTGGATCCCCATGAAAAAGCATGGCCAAAGGGCCTGAGAAAAGACACATGGTATCCAGTTTTAAGGAACCCGTGACTCCCTATATCATCCCTTCCATGACCCTACTCTTCAGTAAAGCTTTATAAAATTTCACAGCTCCATCTTAGTTGAAATTTGGGAGAATTAACAGAGCAGCCAGTGTCCACTGTCACACAATCAACACAAAGACCATCAAAATAGTCTAAAATGAAGGCAATGCTTTGTTACCAAGCAAGCAAAGGAGATTCACGTTCCTTAAGAAAAGTCGGTATGCTGTGCTTAGTCGCTCAGTCATGTCTGACTCTTTGCGACCCCATGGATTACAGCCCTCCAGGCTCCTCTGTCCATGGGGATTCTCCAGGCCAGAATACTGGAGTGGGTTGCAGTGCCCTCCTCCAGGGGATCTTTTCAACCCAGGGATCGAACCCAAGTCTCTAGCATTGCAGGTGGATTCTTTACCAACTGAGCCACCAGGGAAGCCAAAAAGTCAGTGGATCTCCCCAAAGCTGGAAGTGAAATGGACTGATAAAATGTGGGAAAGGGGAAGTTTTTCCAAACTTCTGTTTGGTTCAAAGTGGATTGTAATGTACCATGCCAGACCCCCAAAACTGGTGCTCTGTGACAACCTGGAGTGATGGGGTGGAGAGAGAGTGGGAAGGAGGTTCAGGAGGGAGGGGACACGTGTAATGCCTATGGCTGATTCATATTTATGTATAGTAAAACCCATCACAATATTGTGAAGTAATTATCCTCCAATTAAAATAAATTTTAAAAATCACAAACGAACAAAAAGAAACATATAGGAGATCACATGGTCTAGGGAAGGGTTAAAAAAAAAAAGTGGATTGTAAAGTCTCCCTTGAGGCACAGGTGCAGTTCTCAAACAGATCCAGAAGGGCTATGCAAGGCTCTAGGGGGTTCCGCATTACTCTGTGTCACTTGAATGGGCATGCTCAAGGCTTGGAAATATTGTTCTTCAATATTTTTCTTGGAGTAACAGTAAATCATCTGAGCCACCAGGGAAGTGTCCCCGTGGTAAAGAACCCATCTGCCAATGCAGGAAACACAAGAGATATGGGTTTGATCCCTGAGTTGGGAAGATCCCCTGGAGGAAGAAATGGCAACCCATTCCAGTATTCTTGCCTGAAGAATCCCCTAGACAGAGGAGCCTGGCAGGCTACAGTCCATGGGTCACAAACAGTCAGACATGACTTAGCGGCTAAACAACAACAGTAAACAGGTAGTTTGTCACTGTCTGAGCTTTGACACAGAAAGTGGCCATAGTTCAAGGCCAGACGTCAGGCCAGGGTGAGAAGCAACAACCAGGGTACAATTTGAAATGTGTGGGTGTTTCTGAGAGGATCCATGGGCACCCTCTCCAGACTATTGCTAGACTATTAGGGACTTATACAATGGGTATTTGGCTTTTAAAGGGGAAAGGCTCCTCAACTTGGAACAGCTAGGGCCCTCAGGGTTGTATATGGCACTGCTGCTGCTGCTAAGGCGCTTCAGTCGGATCCGACTCTGTGCGACCCCATAGACGGAAGCCCACCAGGCTCCCCCGTCCCCAGGATTCTCCAGGCAAGNCTTTATAAGATTTAGTGATAGCGATGGGTTGCACTGGTGGTACGTATTCCCGTGCAACACAGCAGGGCTTCAAATCGCAGTCAGTATATTTGTATTCCCATTGGCCGCATGAAGTCTTGCAAGCACCACGAACAAGATAACACTGTCTTTTTCTTTCTTCGATTTCTTTTGTTTTTTCTCTTATTTTCCTCTGTAAAACTAGGAAAAAGTGTTTTTGATCATGAATCAAGGTTTAATCACCTTGTGTAGGTAGATGGATAAATAGGTAGATAGATAATAATAAAGTTATTATAGAATTAAATCATTTTGTTTCTGAAATCATGTCCAGGAAGCTATATTAAAATTTTTGGATTTTATTGCCTATAAGATTGAAGACAGGAAGAGAAGAGGGCAACAGAGAATGAGATGGTTGGATGGCATCATCCAATGAATGGATGTGAGTTTGAGCAAACTCCAGGAGATAGTGAAGGACAGAGAAGGCTGATGTGCTTCAGTCCATGGGGTTGCAAAGAGTTGGATATGACTTAGTGATTGAACAACAAACAACGTAAGTACTTATTTACCCAGCGATATTTCCTTTGCCATTAGCTTTTTTGTTTTTGTAAATAGAATATTCATAAATAATCTGTGCACATTTTCTCAAGAGTAAAGACAAAACAATGTGGATAAAATAGTCTACATATTTTGTGTTCTACATAGTCATCCACTCCAACACCTCTTTCCCTTACCACAGTTACTCTACCAGTAGTAGGTAGAAAGCTTGGGCTTCCAAGGTGGCTCAGTGGTAGAGTCCACCTGCAATGCAGAAGTAGTGGATTCTATGACTGGGTTGGGAAGATTCCCTGGAGAAGGAAATGCAATCCACTCCAATATTCTTGCCTGGGAAATCCCATGGACAGAGGAGCCTAATGAGCTATAATCCATGGGGTTACAAAAGAGTAAACAACAACAATTGAAGTAGAAAGCTTAATTTTGACAAAAACTATAATATAATTTCCTTAGACTGAATTTAAAAAGACAGGGTATTATGAAGCATATAAGGAGTCATAGTCTCATCAAAAACAGCAATGAACAGATTTAATTGTACCATGTTGGTAACTGGTTTCCTTTTATATTCCTAACTCTCAGCTCCACTCATTTCTTCTCCCACACAAAATAATTAGTGAATCACATTGTGAATTCATATAGGGTCTCCTAACTTTAATTTGGTTTATTTTCCAGAATAAAGCACTTATTTAAAAAAAAATAAAAGAGTTGTCCTTCCCTCTTTTCCCATGTTAAGGAAAATTACCTGCTGGACCACAGGATACTGTCAAGATAAAGGTCAGGAAAATACAAAGTATCTTCATTGCTGATATTGTTCCTTGAGTGAAGTTGAGGCAGAGCTCAAATGACAGAGGTGTGCTCTTCTTTGATAAAAGAAAGATGAACTCTTGTTTTTATAGCTTTCTCAAAGTGATTATTATGCTGATTAATTCTGCCTTTCAAGATTGAGCAGATATTCATTAAGTATTGTGAAACAGCAAAAGGAAAATAGAGGACTTCTCTTATGACCTCAAAGAACCAAATGTGAACTCATTTTCAGTTGTACAAGCCAATAAAGAGGTTAAAGCCTCCCTCACTCTTTAATTGAAAGCACATTATCAACATTTTCAGCCACATGCTTTTTTGAGTACTTACATGCTAGGCAGTATTCTAAGCACTTTATAGGGATTAATGAGTTGAATCCTCATGACAATTTCCATGACATAGAAACTTCTCATTTTGCAGCTGAGGAAACTGTGGCACAGAGGGATTGTGTAATTTCCTCAAATCATACATGTGATGATTGGTAGAGTAGAAATGGACTCAAGTAGTATGGTGCCGGGGTCCACACCACCAAATCCTGACCTTCTTCACTCTCATAACTGACTAATGAGTGTTCACCATGTAAAGTCATATGGCTTGAGATAGACATTACTTCTGGAATTTTTCTACAAACAGAAAATATTTCTAGAACACAGTTCTAGTACTGTTACATTAAAAATTATCATAGTTATACTACAAGAATAGTGTAATTCTTTATATATCATATAATGATTCATTCACAGGAATAGCTCACCCATAGGGGAAAGTAGTACATTAAAAATGGAAAGAGATACAGAGAACCAATCTTGAGGTCTTGCTCCTCTGTTTACTAACTATATAATTGGGATAAATATTCACTAGATGAGCCTCAAGATTTTCTCTTTGAAGACTGGATTAGTAGGACCAATCATACTTAGAGGTTTATGCTAAGGATTTAATAGGTAACATATGTGAAAAATATTATCTAAATATATTTAAACATAAACCATATGGCTAGATGTGAAAATAAAAAAAAAACAACAAAAAATGTATTCTTATAACTGAATGAATTATGGTCTAACTTCCTGGGTCATTGAGGAAAAACAAGTTATTAGGGTATTGTATCATCTGAGTTTTAAAAACAGCAATCTATTATCATTACTTCTGTGCTCCATTCTTTATCTCAAAGTTGCTTATATACTATAATCAAGCCATGAATATCATTTTCTTAATATCTTTCTAAAACATCAAAAATAACCCTTTAAACAGCTGGAGATTTAATAAGAACTATTGTATGTAAGTAGAACAAATTAACAAGTATGAAAAATACAAAAGATGATTGTAAAGCCATGTGTTGTTATAATGGTATGGGTAAGAAAATGATCTAGGACCAAATANTTCCCCTGCTCTATCATGACCCTTCCTTCCTAAAAATATAGACCCAAGACTTCAAAAAATATGTTGGTTTTCCTTGTTATTTAATGAAATACAAATAAAAAAAAACACTGATAGGTTTTTTCATTGTAACTAGTCAAGATAATTCTAATGTTTAGATGAAAAAGCAAAAATAATGACGATACAAAGAAAGGCTGGGGTGGTCCTCGTCAGATACCAACATTTATTATAAAGTTATGGTAATTAAAACTATATAATCCTAGCACATGACCACATCAACAGATCAATAGGATAGAATACAAAGTCCAGGAATGGACTCAATGTTTACAGGCACCTGAGATCAGTGGGGAAAAGTTGAGTCATGCAATATAGAGAATTGGGACACTGGCCAGCCATGGAGACAAAAGCAAGGTCGGATCCATTCTTAACATCTCATGCCCGAACATAGTCCAAGTGTTCTTAGCAGACAAAAGATTTAAGTGCAATAACTGAAATTGTAAAAGCACTGGAACAAATTGTGGAGGAATTGTTTCACAGTCTTGAAGTAGGAAAGACCCAACTATAAGAAAACGTCAGAAACCATAAAAGAAAAAAAATGATAAATTTGATCCTCCCTCCAAATTTAAAGTTTCTGCATGACAAACCCCAACATGAACAAAGTTGACAAACAAGAAAAAAGGGTTTGCAACTCTTATCACAGAGGAAGAATCAAATGCTGACTATAAAAGAGCTCCTACTGGTCAGTAAGGGTGGGGGCGGGGGGACTGAAAATGCAATAGAAAACAGAGAATAAAGGGTATATGATCACACCACAGTAAAGGACACATAAATGTCTCTTAAAACATCAGAAAACATAACCAACCTCATTCATAATAAGAGAGAGACAATTTATACTGAGCTATCACACAGAGGATGTGTAGTAGACTGCTCTGTGTAGAGAAAAAGGGAGGTGGGAGGACACAACAAGGGCTGGCATAGACATTCCTGAAATATATCTGCAGTTTCACTCAGGAGAGGTCTAACCCTGTTGCTTATGGGGAAGCTGGGTGGTTAAGAGACTGGGAAGGAAGGGAGACATCACTATATTTCTATACCTATAGAATTTCAAACATGTGAATAACATGGATGTGTGTGAAAAAGATAAAGAAATAAAATTGCGTCTAAAAAACAGATTCTCACTATTTTCTGGCTGTCGTGCCTGGCTTGGCTCTGGCTGGCCTCTGCCACTGCCCTCCCTCTGGCTTCCTGGGTTCCCTCAAGAACTGCAGCGGCTGCTCAGAGTCTTCAGGATGCCTAGAGCTGGCTTTGTAGCTCATGAAATAAAAGTGGTCTTCAGAACACTGCCAAATGGTTTCAGAATACATTTTAATGTGATGTTTTTGACAGAGCAGCTGTGGCTTCATCTAGCAGAGTATTTGAGCCTTTCTGTCTAAATGCAGCGGTCGGGTTCCTAGAACAAAAGGTGGCAAAGGGATAGAAGTGTGAAAAATGTGGAAAGAGACTGATTTTTCTATGTGGCACATATTACATTTCAGAACTGCAGTTTTATTTTTATATTGTTCTTCTGATTGGGTTTTCTTATACTGTAAATGTCATTTATACTAATTCTGATATATAGAGGTGAGTTTTGCCTTTGATCTCTTATCTTTCGTCTCATAAAATCTGATTATGCTCCTCACAGCCCTCAGTGAAGTGCGGCAGAATATTAGAGCTAGAAGGGACTGGAAAGATCATTTAATGGTGCTTGACATTTTTTACAAAATCTCTTTTCAGGGAATCAAGGGCGTACCAGGCAGCCTCCTTCCATCTGTATCTGAACCATTGCCCATTTCTGATAGGGCTTAAAACAACCATCCATTTCAGATTCTGAAAAGACCTGTGGGTCCACGATAGTTTCTTAATGGATTAAGCTCCACCGGAGGGTGATAAAGAGAACTAAGGGGAAACTCAGAACTGCAGAGTCTTGCCTGGCTTAGAAAATCATAAGAAATAACAAGAGAGCCTGCCAGCACCATGGGAGCAAGTAACACAGACTCAGTTCAAACAAACGAAAGTGACAAGGATACAGGTTAATCCTCCTTCGACATGACACCATCATGTTATAGCTCAACCTCCTCTCATTAAGAAAAAAAACAAAACAAAACAAACCCTCTAATGCAGTCTAACCCTCTAGTGTAACCATAATAATCCTCAACCATTCCTCAACCAGTATGGAACACAGGAAGAAAGGAGAATGAAAACCACAAACACGAGCTTTACTCCCAAGGGGTAGGAGACACATCCGGTCGTTCTTCTTGTGGGCATCTCGCATCCTCTGCTATTCAGTACCTGCCTTTGACGTTGCAAGGATCCTGAAGACCTTCCTGACGATTGTGACACATATCCAATGTGTCCATACCAGCTACAGAATGTCTTCTTTGATGTTCACTTCTCATTTCTACGTCCTCATTGTTTGAGAAAACAATCTGCAAATGACCTCAGCCTGAAGCTGATTGATCTAGACCGCAATAGCACTAGCATGAGAAGGTGGATTATGATGGGAGGGCCTCACCCACCAGCAGGGACCTGTGGGACCTTAGAGAGCTCCACGCGTGGAAAAACACAGCTGGCAGAGGGCTTGAGAAGCCCTTCATCGCAGATCCCCCACCCTGAGGCTAGGTGCTCACCACTGTTCTCCTCCTGAGCCTCTCCTTAACCTGCTTCGAAAAGTTTCCAGCAGGGTGAACCACGCTTCGCACTGCTGGGAATTCCATTCTCGCATTCTCATATGGATCGTCTTGAGAGGAAGCCATGGGGAACAAACGCTGCCGGCTCTCTCTCCCCTTACACTGGTGCCTCCATGCACCTGGGATGAGATGCGAAGACCCCGATTTCCACAGTCCGCATTCCCCAGAGCGGGGGGCAGTGGCGCTGGCCTTACGCTCTCACTGTCTCTACCTGTGTCAGACCTGCTCTGAGCTCGTGCCTGGTGGGTGTCTGTGCCACTGGTCCACATTCAGTAAGCAGCCAGGTGCCTCTCTGTTCCCTGGCTTTAGCTCTCCAGCTGGCCTCTCTCACTCTGCCCCACCCCAGCCCCACTCTTTTTCTGGGGTGCTCTCTCTTTTACTTGCAGTTGACAAGATAGGAAGTCAGCTTCCTTCAGGCAGCTGGCAGGGTACGGGGCCTGGAGCTCGCTGTGCAGATTCCTCCTGTTCCCCTAGATGAGTTCTCTGAAGTTCTCTGATCTCCTGTTTCTTCATCAAACATGAGAGTGATAATTCTCTTCTTGCGGGTTTTTGGTAAAGATGAAACTCAGTCATCAGTGCTCAGCACACAGTCAGTGCCCAACAAGTTGAGCCTGTTAACATTTCTGTGTAGCTGCAACTGGCAGCACAAAGTGTTCTCCCTGAATCTGCAGGACTATCCTGACTACAAGAATAACACAACAGCTTAGGCTGTTTCACAGACAGAGCTGCAGCCGTGGAAGGCCCAGCCTCTGTGACACAGAGGGCTGGGACCCACTCAAGTACAGAAGGCAGCAGGGGGTGGGGGAATGGAGTCACGTGAACTCTGAATCTGCAGGTCTTCGGGTGGTAGTGGGGCTCCTCAGAGAGCCTGGCATGATGAGAAGGGGCTGCTGAGCCAGGGACGGCCCTTGACAGCAGCTTCCCAATCGAGGCATGAGAACAGATGAAGGGGAGGCACTGGCAGCCGTGAGGTGTTGGAGGACAGATTGGGCATCACTAAGGCACCAGCCAGTACTTCTGAAGCTGTTGTGCAGCAGTCTGTTTGACAACTAAGGCAGTGCTGCTGAGATGGCTCAGCACAGACGCATCTGCAGAGGACCCCAGCTGCAGCACGGAGATCCTGGACTGGTGCAGGAGCAGTGATGAGGACCGCTGACGTGAGTCCTCTCTGCGTGGTCCACGGGGAGGACAGCTCAGCAATGCAGGTGTGGTGGTGACGATCAGCAGCCCCTAATTCAGTTTGCGAGTGTATCTGTTTCCTGGGGCTGTCATAACAAAGCACCAAGAGCTGGGTGGCTTAAACAATAGGAGTTTATTTCTTCCTGGTTCTGGAGGCTAAAAGTCCAGGATCAAGATATCAGCAGGGTGTTTGCTCCTTCTGAGACTCTGAAGGAAAATCTGTTTCATTCCTGTCTCCCAGCTCCTGGTGGTTTGCTGGCAATCTTTGGGGTTTTTGGCTTGTAGACACATTATCCTGATCTCTGCCTTCATCTTCTCATCTATCTCTGTGATGAAAATTTCCCCTTTTATGAAGACACTAGTCATATTGAATGAAGGCCCACCCTGATGACCTCCTTTTAACGTTATTATCTCGATAAAGACCCTATTTGCAAACAAGG
The DNA here is from genome assembly GCA_006410875.1 of Neotragus pygmaeus. NCBI lineage: Eukaryota > Metazoa > Chordata > Mammalia > Artiodactyla > Bovidae > Neotragus > Neotragus pygmaeus. The sequence continues at coordinate 718,881 of SJYV01039343.1, read as the reverse complement.
TCACATTCTGAAAGACAGAGGGTTAGGACATCTTTTCTGAGGGCCACAATTTAACTCACAACAGTGAGCCAGCCTCACATAGAGCAGAGGGGTCATTCTTGGAAGTCTGTAGGGTTACTGTTTAGTCCATCACTGCATCCTGCAGGGTTTCATTCCCATCTAAGTGGGGCAAGAGTGTACCCGGGCATTTGGACAGGCATGTGCCTGTGAACGCTCATTAGCAGCTCTGACCTCCACCCATCTGGTGCTAGTAGAGCCCCCTCCTCAGTGTCGACAGTCAGAAGAATCTGCAGACATCGCCCCCAACAGAGAACCACTGCTTTAGATAACAACAGAATGAAGCTATTCGAACCATCAAGACTTAAGAACGATGTGAACCAGACAGAAAGAGTGGCCCTGAACAAAGGTAATTCTAAATGATCCCCACTTCCAATTCTAAAACATTTATTGGCAGATGAATTCTTATGCAAAGGATTCATTTGATTGTTGATGTCTACAATCACAGCAGCCTTAGACAAAAGCGGAGCCTAGGCTCTGCTCTGGGAACAAGATGGAGAAATCTGTGTCGATCTCCTGATAGGCTCTGATGAGTTGGGAAACCACATGTCATGCCAATAATCAGGTAGAAGATACATGCTTCCCTGTGGCTCAGTGGTAAAGAATCTGCCTGCCACAAAGGAGATGTGGGTTCGATCCTGGGTTGGAAAGATCCCCTGGAAAAGGAAATGGCACCCTGCTCTAGTACTCTTGCCTGGAAAATGCCATGGACAGGGGAGCCTGGCAGGCTACAGTCCATGGGGTCACAAAGAGTCAAACATGACTTAGTCACTGAGCACAGGTGGACCTAGAGATATCATACTAAGTGAAGCAAGTCAGAAAGAGAAAGAAAAATATCACAATGTTGTTTGCATGTGGAATCTAAAACATGACACAGATCAACTTACCTACAAAACAGAAACAGACTCACAGACTTGGAGAATAGGCTTGCGGTTGCTAAGGAGGAAAGGGCTGGGGGAGGGATGGAGTGGGAGTTTGGGATTAGCAGATGCAAACTGTTATATATAGAATAGATAAACAACAAGGTCCTACCATACAGTACAGGGAACTGTACAGCATTCGATATCCTATGATAAATCATAACAGAGAAGAATATGAAAAAGAATATAAATGTATACCTGAATCACTTTGCTGCATACAACAGAGATGAACACAGCACTGTAAATCAACTATCCTTCAATAACGTAAATTTTTAAAAAAAGAATCAGGCAGAGGAAAGAGTATAGACAGGTGGAGGGCTTCTGGGTCTTGCTGGTGAGTCTTTCTCACAGGGCTGCCCAGGTTCCCTCCATAGTGAAGTCCTGGAAAATCAGAGGGACAGCTTACCAACCCAGCAACCTAACATTTACTGAGCATCCTAAATCGGTGCAAGGCATTTCATAGACAGCCCTTCTACTTCTATTTTCTTGCTCAANTTCTCACAGGGCTGCCCAGGTTCCCTCCATAGTGAAGTCCTGGAAAACCAGAGGGACAGCTTACCAACCCAGCAACCTAACATTTACTGAGCATCCTAAATCGGTGCAAGGCATTTCATAGACAGCCCTTCTACTTCTATTTTCTTGCTCAATTCTCACAAAAACCTTAGGAAGTGGGTACTATTATCATCACTTGAAAGATAAGAAAGCCGAGGTTCAGATAGATTAAATACAAGTTCCTACGGCTAGTAGTGGCAGATCCCAGATATAAATCCAGATGTTCTGGCTCCAAACCTCGTGCTCTTCCTGTTACACAAAACAGACCGGGAAAACTGGATGAACCTACTTCTACAGGATCACTCTTCAAGATAGTCTGAGTTGACTCCTATGTGTTTTCACTAGGCAGGGAGAGAATCAACTTTCATAGGCAGGCCTGGGTAAGAAAATTACATGTTCCAGGGTAGGCAGGCTTCAACAAGGTCCTAATATCTCCACCTGAGGAAAGGGATTGGTACAGTCTCCTTAGAATCGATTCTCGAGGGATCTGGGGCAATGTAGGACCAGCAGTAACCTTCTTAAGGAAAGGTCCAAGCACACAGCGGGCCTTCTCCAGGGCCTTCTTCTGAGGTTCTAAAAGACAGGATTTTTGTACAATGCTATCAGCCAATCATTACTGACATGGGCAGTGAATCACGTAGTCATGTTCCACCTGTTTGAGTAGGTCAGTGGTTCTCACACTATGGAGTATATCAGAATCACCTGGTGCTTAGTCATTCAGTTGTGCCAGACTCTTTGCGACCCCATGGACTGTAGCCCACCAGGCACCTCTGTCCATGGAGGTTCTCCAGGCCAGAATGGTGGAGTAGGTCGCCATGCCCTCCTCCAGGGCATCTTCCCAACCCAGGGATCAAACCCAGGTCTCCCACACTGCAGGCAGATTCACTTCTGTCTGAGCCACCAGGGAAGTGCAAGAATTCCAGAGTGGGTAGCCTGTACCTCCTTCAGGGCAACTTCCTGGCCTAGGAATCGAACTGGGGTCTCCTGCACTGCAGGCGGATTCTTTATCAGCTGAGCCACTAGAGAAGCCCAAGAATCACCTGGAGGGCTTGTTAAACAACCAATCGCTGGGTGCCACCCCCAGAATTTCTAATTCAGTAGGTCAGGGTACACCTGGTAATGTCTAACAAATTCCTAGGTGATACTGATGCTGCTGGTCCAAGGAACACACTGTTTTGAATTACCTTATTAAGCCATGAATAAGGAAAGCCAGTCCATGGTACTTGGAGGCAAAGTACCTTTCTCCATGCCAGACTCACAGTCATACAGCATCGTTTTATGAGTCCAGGTTATGCCTTCACAGCTCAACGGAATCTGGTCAGGAATTCAACAGATCAGGATAAGGAGAATATAGGGCCATGACTCCATCCTAACAGGAATGACAACCTTCTCAGAGTGGGATTGGGGTTCTTCTCTTCTTTGGGGACCCAGAAAGCCAAGAAGTTCTTGCCCAGCCACAGAACAGCATTTCCCACTGGCAGAGCCCAAAGGCCACATCACAGTCTTTCCCTGCTCCCTGCCAGCGGCGCCCACCAACACCCCATCACCTCCCAGGCACCGCTCCTCCCCCTAAACCCCTCCCCAGCAGCTGTCTCCTCAGGAGCAGGGTGCTGTTCTGATTCACTGCTCATCTTGCAAGCACACAGGGGCCCAAGGAGAGAGCTGGGGACACGGAGGCAAAATTATTACTGTGAAAGACAGGCTGTTTGTAGGCTAAATCCTTGCTGAAAAGATAATCGTCCAGAGAGGCCAGCCAAGCAAGGGTCAATACTTAGGTCCAACTCAGGACTCAAGAATGCTATCCACAGAACGGTATTTAAATATCCCCATGGTGAGTCCCTTGGCAGTTCTGGATCTGGTCGTCAGTCTGTCCTTCTCTCTGATAAAATAAGGACAAGATGCCAAGCTGATACCTGAGTGGTTTCTGATGGAGTAGAGATCCAGGTGTCCAGGGCTGAATAAAAGCCCTAGACTTTTCTTTCGATAGGACATCAAGGCTACCCTCAAAATGTCGCATCATAACCTGCTTGGCTTGTTAAAGATACTTGATCATATTATCAGAGACTCTGAGTCTGCTCAACTGGCAAGTGACTTGCAGACAAAAATAACCTAGAATCTCTGTTATCTGGTATCATAACCAGTCTGGTAAGCCAGGGAATTCTTCCTTCGGGTGATACATCTTGAAGGCTGAAGAACCAGGTAAGAATGCCAGAGGCTTTGGTAGAAACTGTTGCAAAGGTGGGGTATGTGTGTGCTCAGCCACCAGAAGATGGAGAAGTAAGCAAACTCCGCAAACTGTAGTTTCAGCTCTAGTACTGGTCAAGCCAGATTTTAGACTGATGCTGACCCTTGCGTCAAAGAAAGGTTTCTGACCACACACTTCCAGGTCTACATGTGGGGGTCTGAGGTGGGACAGCTGGGGCTGAGTGTAGGTACTCCCCCCACCCATAGTGTGGAGCACCACAGAGCATCCAGTTCCCACAGACTGCAGGAAGGACTCAGAGATAGAGGAGAGAAGAGAAGAGAGGCTGCCTAGAGACTAGTGATGTTGGACCAGGCTGTAGTTTAGAATCACTGGGTGCCTTTAAAACCCTTCATGCCTGAGCCTCACTATGCAGGGATTATCTCAGGATCCTAGAGGATGGCCCAGGCACAAGGACTTACTTTGAAGTTCCCAGATAATTTCAACAATCAGGCAAGACTGAGACACAGTGGGGCTGGGCTTTAACCCATTTGTTTTTACCAAAAGGAGAGCTGAAGCCAGACAAAGAGACTGTGTGTGGGTCCACATGGGCGGAACCCAGAGATGGGGCCAAGACACAGAAGACACATTTCCTCGGTGAGTTTCCCTGATCAGGTAAGTCCGTCCTGCCAAGAGGGGGAAGAGACAGGCAGGAGCTTTGTCTCTCAAGGTTTCTGTTGGCAAAAACTGCCTACTCTGTGGGCTAAGACAAAAGTGTGGGGAGACAAGTCATAACAACAGCTATATTTAGTGACCTCCTACTGTGGCCAGGAGCTGTTCCATCTACTTTCATACATTTAAATCTTGCAACAGTCCTGTGAGGTGGGTCTAATTATTCCCATTTGAGAGATGAGGGAGAGAGGCTCAGAGAGGGTTAAGTCACTTGCTGAGTTGAGAGATTTCTGGCAAAGGATCTGCCTGCCAGTGCAGAAGATGCAAGAGAGATGGGTTCAATAACTGGGTCAGGAAGATCCCTGGAGAAGGAAATGGCAACCCGCTCCATTATTCTTGCCTGGAAAACCCTATGGACAGAGGAGCCTGGTGGGGTACTGTCCATGGGTCACAAAGAGGCAGATGCGACTGAACACGCACAGCACAAGTTGAGAGATTAACTGAGCCACAGTGTTGCTGTGTCTGGCTGCAGAGTCTGTGCTTGTCCTGTCATATCTGGCTACTTCTTCTCCAGACAGAGAGGACCAAATCCCCAGAGAGTTGTGTGTGTGTGTGTGTGTGTGTGTGTGTGTGTGTGTATGCTTCATTTGGGCACTTCAAATGCTGCAAATGTTCTTTTAAATACCCACACATATACCACTTATGGATACTGTCTTTCCATGAAAAGAGGAACATAAAGTTCTAGCATCATAATCTACGTGGAAAACTGCAGTGATGCCCTGGGTATGGAAATCTCTCTGATCTCAAGTGATTGGCTATGTCTTTCTAGACCTAGGAACTTAGCCAACCAGAAGCCATTAGATTGGCAGTTTTCCTCTTGCCTTCAGAGGATGCAAAAGAAATGACATTTTTACAGACATTTTCCCCGAAGCTTCTAGAGTGTGAGTCTTGGTGTTTGGGTAGCAACTTCATCATTCTTGCCTGGATAATCCCACGGACAGAGGAGATTGGCGGGTTACAGTCCATGGGATCACATAGTCAGACACGACTGAAGTGACTTAACACTTCATCATCCCAGCTCCTGCCAACTGCAGGGTGTGAGAATTCCTTGTCAGGGACCCGTGGACAGTTTTGCTGAGGGGTATGCCATTTGCCGGAGAAGGTGATGGCATCCCATTCCAATATTCTTGCCTGGTAAATCCCATGGATGGAGGAGCCTGGTAGGCTACAGTCCATGGGGTTGCGAAGAGTCGGACACGACTGAGCGACCTCACTTTCACTTTTCACTTTCATGCCTTAGAGAAGGAAATAGCAACCCACTCCAGTGTTTTTGCCTGGAGAATCCCAGGGATGGGGGAGCTGGTGGGCTGCCATCTATGGGATTGCACAGAGTCGGACACGACTGAAGTGACGCAGCAGCAGCAGCGTGCCATTTGCAAGTCAGCAGAAGGAAGGTTACTGTATTTCTTGACCATCTCATTAGAAATAAAATCTCTATGAAGGAGATGCTGTGTGGGATGACTTGAGCTACCCACTTGGCTTTCTTACAGAAGAATGGGCGTGTAGAGTATCTGTGTCCCTAACCAAGTCATCCTAATGTAACTGATGCATCTGACAAAGACAGAGTGTGAGGCAGTGCAGGATGCCATGGTCCTGGAGCTTACAGAAGATAGCTTAGGCTCAGGATGTTTACAGTTTTCAGTAGTCGCCCCATGATCTGAAATTCATAATAATGCTGAGTTGAGAGGATGTGAGCTTGGAGATGTGAGTCAAGCATGAGTCAAAGACCGTGGAAGCTCCCATCAAACCTCTTTCTTTTGTCAGGAATCCTTCAGAATGCCCCAGTTTCATGATGTCATTTCAGTGGAATTAAGTTTCAAATGGTACAAATTATAGAATTGCTTACTTTAGGCTTTAGTTACAAGGCCAGTCTCTAAAGACGCAAACTCATTAGAGGACCCTAGAGGTAATCAGGGCAAACAGCAGGAGGCAGGTTAGAAACTCCAGCTTCTTGGTTCAGTGGAGGCATAAAGCGATTAAGTAGTGAGCCTTCAAGTTAATCCTCACCGCCTACTCCCAGGGGGATGTGTAATTATACCACACGGCAAATGTGCAATGAAAGATCAGTGTTCTCTTCATTTCCTAACAAAATACGACTCTTTCCCCCTGGAGAGGTTTGGAATGCCCCTTCCACTGACATGGTGAAGAGAGAAGGGCATCGATGCTGCAGAGAGAAGGCAGCTGTCCAAGGGGACGCACAGAACCCTCCCCCTGGAGGGAATGAAACAGGAGGCTGCTCCTTTTCATTCCCATTAGTGGCAATAGAAGTCTGCAGCCTGTTACCAAGAATACAGCTTGGAGACGGCAGTGGGAGGAGCAACTTCATGGAGCACCTAAAAATGGTACTTTCAGCAAATTGTAGGTAAGGGGTTAAGGATTAAATATCAAGGACAGTGGAGAAATCAGCAAATGGTCAATATAAAAATTATATAGGGCACAGTATTGCAGGACCCAGAAGAATTCCCCAAACTTGAAGAAAAATAATCCAGACCATCATTACTGGGCTGTCACTAGTTTCCTAAGGAGATGCTACTAAAAATTGGCACCAGAATCCACTGTGTATACTTTGTAATACATCAACACTTTATGAAGTTCTAATTAAAGAGTCATTCTGAATACACAGGTTCAGGTCTTCAAAAATGACAAATTAAAGAACCCCTTCAGGTACCATCAGGTGGAGAGGCTCCTAACCTGAGGAAATCCTACCTTAACCATAAGAAATCTTACAGTTAAGTTGTTGGTACTCAGTCAAAATGGGTAAAGCTAAGAAGACAACTACCTAAAAGATTGTTTCCTAGCAAGGTTTGTTTCTGCTTCTCTGTGATACACATTAAACTGGTTAGCTAAATTGTAAGACCTAAACATTGCAGGCAGGTTGACTCTAAGGTCAGGAGGTAGCCTGCCCATGACCACATGTGATATATGCCCAGGGTTTAAGATGAACTCCAACAGGCATCCAGTATGGATTCAGACAGATTACCTATTAAGCTCCGTGATAATTCAGTTCAGTTCAGTTCAGTTCAGTCACTCAGTCGTGTCCGCCTCTTTGCAACCCCATGAACAGCAGCATGCCAGGCCTCCCTGTCCATCACCAACTCCCGGAGTCCACCCCAACTAGTGTCCATTGAGTCGGTGACGCCATCGAACCATCTCATCCTCTGTCGTCCCCTTCTCCTCCTGCCCTCAACCTTTCCCAGCATCAGAGTCTTTTCAAACGAGTCAGCTCTTCGTATCAGGTGGCCCAAGTACTAGAATTTCAGCTTCAACATCAGTCCTACCAATGAACACCCAGGACTGATATTTAATTGATCAGTCTTAAAGATAGTTCCTTTTAATATTTTATTTATTTTTAATTGAAGTATAGTTTATATACATCGGTAGCTCTTAAAGTCACCAAGTGATGGGACCCAAATCCTATGGCCAATCTGAAATAGGACAGCTGAAATATTGGGAATAAAGAATCCCGCAAACTCTAGTCATCCTTCAAGTTTGTTTAGGCACATTCAGCTAGGAGATGGTATATACCAAACACTGGAGATATTTAGTATAGTCTTTTCTTCTGCTTTACTGAAGTATAATTGGCAAATAAAATTGTTATATATATATATATATATATATATTTTTTTTTTTTTTTTGGCTGTGCCACACAGCATGTGGGGTCTTAATTCCCAGACTGGAGATCAAGCCCATGCCCCCTGCAGTGGAAGCACAGAGTCCTAACTATGGACCACCAGGGGCATCCCTGTAATATATTTCAAATGTGCAACATGATGATTTGGTATATATACACATTGTGAGATGACTTCCACCGTAAGTCAGTTAGTGCACCCTTCATCTCACATAGTTACCTTTCTAAAAAAAAGAAGAACACTTAAGTTCTACTCTGTTAACAAATTTTAGTTTAGTTAGCCTTGTGTTTCTCTGAATGGGCCAATTTAGTCACTAGAGTATATGGCAGTGACTGGTCTGCAATTGTGAACTGGTTCATGGATGGTCATCGATGTCTACTAATTCCACTGTCTTGTTCACCCATGGGCATGTTTTCATTATCTGTTTTCTCTTAGTCTTATCTCTGGGTGTGTCTGGTACTTTGTAATTTAATTTGGATATTTTCTATTTTTAAAAAGCTGGAGAGGCTCTGGAGAGGCTAGCAGAGAGGCTAGAGGCAGATCTCTTTAACTAGGGCCTGAGTTTGTTTCACTTTCGTGAGGCCTGACCTATTCCTGGCTTGCTCTTACTCTGTGGATACAGTTCGTGAAGATCCTAACTAGCAAGCACCTTGGAGCCTTTATCAGGGTCTCCTCTCCTTGGCAGAAACTGAAACCCAATTTTTATTTCCCCAGCACCACAAAAAAGCTTTGGTTAGCAGCCAACTCTTTCTGGTCAGTGAATGCGTCTAGGATAATGGTTCAGACTGTCTCACTTCTCTGCAGGATTTTGGGCTCTTGAGTTTTTTGCTATCTCTGTAGCCCTAAACCCCATTTTTTGTTTCCCTAGCCATGAGAAAAGGATGAAAGCTCTGATCAAATTCTTTGCCTCTTAGAAGTCACTTTTTGCCTGGTTTCTCAAATTCTTTGTCCTTGCTGGTTAAGAATCAAGAAGAAAAGTCGTGAAGGGAAAAGAAGTCTAAAACATCAGGCTCACCTCAATGAGTTTGCTTCCTATTCAGAATTTTCTCCAGCCCTTGTTATCTTCATATCTCTCCAAAGGCTTCAAATATTTCTTTTTTAAATTCACCTTCTCTGGTTCTTTTCCAGTAAAAGATCTGATTAGCAATACAATAGCTTACCATTGGAGAAGGCAATGGCAACCCACTCTAGTACTCTTGCCTTGAAAATCCCATGGACGGAAGAGCCTGGTAGGCTGCAGTCATGAGGTCGCTAAGAGTCGGACACGACCGAGTGACTTCACTTTCACTTTTCACTTTCATACATTGGAGAAGAAATGGCAACCCACTCCAGTGTTCTTGCCTGGAGAATCCCAGGGACGGGGGAGCCTGGTGGGCTGCCATCTATGGGGTCGCACAGAATCTGACACGACTGAAGCGACTTNGACTTCACTTTCACTTTTCACTTTCATACATTGGAGAAGAAATGGCAACCCACTCCAGTGTTCTTGCCTGGAGAATCCCAGGGACGGGGGAGCCTGGTGGGCTGCCATCTATGGGGTCGCACAGAATCTGACACGACTGAAGCGACTTAGCAGCAGCAGCAGCAGCAGCTTACCATTACCAGAAGCAGAATTCCTAAGTCTTTGACATTACATTTCACAAGTGCTTTACATTGCAGGATTCTGTAGAGCAAAGGTTCTTGACATAGAGGACTGCAGATGGAGTTCAACAGACCCAGGAAGTCTTCAAATTGTATGTAAAGTGTGTGAATGTGTGTAAATGTCTTCAAAAGGACCCACAACTCCAGGAGTTAAGAACCACTGCTGTAGTGTATCTACAGACACTTAATCCGGATTCAGTAAACTTAGTAATTATCTATATTAGATATCGAATGTATTAAATACCTAATTTACTTCTACACTGACAAGGTCTTGTCCTAGAAAATGGTGCTCTAGGCCTAGTGTCTAAATACTCAATTCCAAGCCAGTAAATATTTTTCTATTATAATATTTGTTTTTCTACCATTAAATAACACCATGATTATAATGGCATACTGCTGCTGCTGCTGCTAAGTCACTTCAGTCGTGTCCGACTCTGTAACCCCATAGACAGCAGCCCACCAGGCTCCCCCGTCCCTGGGATTCTCCAGGCAAGAACACTGGAGTGGGCTGCCATTTCCTTCTCCAATGCATGAAAGTGAAAAGCAAAAGTGAAGTCGCTCAGTCGTGTCTGACTCTCAGCGAGCCCATGGACTGCAGCCTACCAGGCTCCTCCATCCATGGGATTTTCCAGGCAAGAGTCCTGAAGTTGGATGCCATTGCCTTCTCTGTATAATGGCATAGACCTCTCTTATTTTAATTTATTTTTAATTGCAGGATAATTGCTTTACAATGTTGTGTTGGTTTCTGCTGTACAACAACATGAGTCAGTCATAAATATGCATATATCCCCTCCCTCTTAAGCCTCCCTGCCCCCTTTCCAAATTTTCATTTTTCATTCATAAACTTGTTCTGCTTTGAACCTTCTAGAGGTAGCATAACTAAACCATTGTTATTGTTTTTATCTGAAGAGTGAAAAAACATTACGAATACATTTCATCCAAGAACCAACATTTTGTGCTACCATCTACCTTTATCCAGATCACTCAGCCTTTGCCCCAAGCTCATAGGCATCAGCTTATTATATCCCTGGGCTCCCCAAATCCTGCCATCATTCTGGGCATCTCTAACACCAGGGACCATTAAAATTCCCCTGCTTCCTTCCTTTCCCTGAACCCAACAATCTTTAAAGCCGTGTGACTCAGGGGACCCAGTCCCGTGGCTACATATATACTTCACATATACTTGGAAATGTAAAAACAAAAATAGATTCCTCTACTCCTACCATACTACCCCCATTTTTCTCTTCTCCCATTCTATCAGTTCTTCGGCTTCATGGGATGCCCCCCACCCCCACCCAAGTTTATCCAGTTCCTATCTCCCCATGCAGAGAAACAGCCCGAGACCCAGTGATCAAAGCACCTTCCTGCTTCTCCATGGACTTCACTCCGATAGTCAGTCCCCAATCCTGGACGACTCCAGCCTGGGCTTTCTCCCCTTCACTGCCACATGGCTCAGGGCAGCAGGGGAACCTGTTGTCAACACATGGGATAGATTTTAAATCCCTTCCTTAACGTTACTGACAGACAGTGTCCTTCATACCGTGACAAGAGGCTGCCACTTACCTATTTCTATGTGTGTCAAAATGCCACATGGTGAACTTCTAGGGCAGAGGAAGCCCAGCAGCATCAGCGGCCCTGACCAGAATCTGAAAGCAGACATGCTCTCATTACTCCCTGCTCCTATGGTGACGAGCAGTGCCCAGAGCTGCGGCAGCACGAGTCCAGAAGCCTGGCCCAGACCAGCCGCTCTCCCTCTAACCAGGTCACTGACACGGGAAACCCTGCCTCATTTCAAAATAATATCATTTCCCAGTGAAGTCAACTGTTTAACTACTGTTTAACTTCACCAGGACAGCAAACAAACTCCACCTGGGAGAGGAAAGGAAAAAAAAAAAAAA
>SJYV01039343.1:696082-706801 GCA_006410875.1 Neotragus pygmaeus | reverse complement strand
CTTAGCTGTATATTATTTCTCTTTTTCCCTACCTGCTAAGAAACTCCAATTTGAAACTCAACTGTGAAAACTCTGTTGGTCCCTAGGCTGGGGCTATTTTGCATGTCTTTTTTTTTTCACCCCTTTGGTTCTGATTCTTGAAGTAAACTACTTGATTATACTCTTTGTGTTCTTCCATAAGAGGTCACAAATCACTGGCTGCAACGGCATAAAGTAAACACGTATACTCAGCAAAACCTTTTCTGAGTTCACCTTTGACTTCTCTCTCCCCTATACCCAGACCATCCAATCTGTCAACAAACCTCCTCAGTGATGCCTCTAAAATATGTCCCATATCCGTCTGCTTCCCCCACCTCCACTGTCACCTTCCTGCCCAAGACACTGAACAGTGACAACACCTTCCTGGCGGTCGTCAGGAAGACGATGTCTACATCTTCCTACACCTTCTCTCATCCCTCCTCTGTTCCACTGACTCCCTCAAACTGTGCTTTTGGCCACTGATTAAAAGCGGCCCTCACGCACTCATCCTCCATCTTGCGATCCTACGTCACTTCCGTTACAGCACTTAGGATGCCGGAAATCACCTTCACGTGTTTACTTGTTTGTTCTTCTCTCTCCCTTCTCCATCCCTAAAGTAAAAGCCCCACCTTGTTCCCTGCTGTATCTTCAGTGCCCAGGACTGCCTGGTGCATTGCAAACCCTCAAAATGTATTGGAAAAATGAAAGCCTGGCTCACCTCCAACGTCCTTTTAGCCATTTGTACTTTCGCCAGGGTCCTAACTCCCCACGCCCATATTGTATTTGCAAACAGTGAACAAATGTCATCCAACTAGCCCCTTGTGGCTCTCAGCATGGGGATCTCCTACCCTGTGTGCATGCTGGCAAAGGGGTAGACAGCTGCCAAGATGCCATCTACCTCCTGGGAGGTGAGAAGGAAGGGCTGGGAGGGAAAAAGACTGTAGGGAAAGAGACTGATGAGAACCTGCCCAAGACAACGGTCGCAAGATCAGGGTCATTGCTGAAAGGTCTAGAGAGCCCTGCGGCCCCACGAATTGTCTCCCAAGAGTTATTCTCCATCTCTTCAGATTACTTCATTGGCCAGACATTCAAATACCACATTAAAATTCTTTGCCCTGGAGAAGCAAAGCTTCCCCAGAAGACCTCACACACTCTAAGAGAAGTGTTCCTGGAGATGAATTTTCTCCTAGGCAATAAGAAACCAGGCTTTTCTTTTCTCTGCCTGTGTCCTCCCTATGAACTGGACCCACGGATTCAGCCGAGGTCAGAGCTTGTGCCTTCACATTTGCTTTCTTTCAAGAAGGCTTGCTGTCTCCCCAGCCCACAGGAACTCCTCTCTACTCTTCACTGCCACGGCCCCAGGAAGGTCTCAGTGGCGCCAGAAAGACACTTCCTGGCATGCAGGGTAGAAGCCCTCACCCCTTTCAGAAGAGCCTCTACCCAGTTACTCTAGACACTGGCGTTGTTATTATTCAGTCACTAAGCCATGTGCAACTCTTTGCGACCCGATGAACTTTAGCATGCCAGACACTGGCAATGATCCCTATTTCCCCTCTATTTGGGTCACCAAGGTAAATAAAGGTCAAGGAAGAGCCCGGGGCAGGGGGAACCTTATGGTTTCCAAGCTCAATATGCAAATCACTCTGCTTCCTCCAGATGGGTAACTTCAACGGAAGGTTGCTGGGGTAGGGATAGGGTTGGGGGTGTGCAGGCCCTGGAAAAATACCCCTCCCTCTGTGCTCCAGCAATCCTATCACTCAGAGAAAAGACAGAGCAACTGGAGGCGAAGAAAGTGCCAGATGGAACTCCAGTGAGGGTGTAAAGGTGGTGGGGTGGGAAAGGGCACCTCCTCACCCAGGTGGGATTATGACTTGACGAGTGTGAGTCTGAGACATTAGTTTATGAATCCCAGTCTCACGGGGAAATCCCCAAACCTGCCTTCAACCTCCAGACATTGCCCAGAGTTCCTGGGACTCTGGGAAGAGGGCCCCAATCCAGGCTGATTTGGGGAGACTTCCAAAAACTTCTAAGAGACTAGTCATAAACACCCTTTTATCACATTTTACAACTAATACTCATTGGAACGACTGATGCCGAAGCTGAAGCTCCAATACTTGGGCCACCTGAAGCAAAGAACTGACTCACTGGAAAAGACCCTGATGCTGGGAAAGATTGAAGGCAGGAGGAGAAGGGGACGACAGAGGATGAGATGGCTGGATGGCATCACTGACTCAATGAACATGAGTTTGAACAAGCTCCAGGAGATAATGGAGGGCAGGGAAGCCCAGTGTGCTGCAGTCCATGGGGTGGCAGAGTCGGACACAAGTGAGCGCAGCAACCCCAATCAGAAAGCCGAAGCAGAGAGCAGCGCATGAGATCAGCCCATCCTGCCCCCATCCGTCACACTCCAAGGCCGTGCTGAATCTGGGTGTAGGATTCCCATTCCCCTCCCACTTCGGGCAGGGCCCAGCTGAGATCTATGTTGTACTCCAGTATAAAATATTTAAGCCTCTCCCGAGGAGCCTCGTGTCACTTCTAAATCAATTTATTCTAATCTAATCTTCATCTGCCATGGTTTTCTGGGCCAGGGCCATCAAGGAAACCTCTTGGCAGGTGAGAGAGGCTGAAAACACAGAACATTTGTTTTTAACAGTCCCTCCACAGCCAGCAGTTTCCAATATGGCAAAGTCCGCACAGACCGTGAAACACAGTCCTTGGAAACGAACCCTGATGTGCCCCGAGATCCACGCAGATGGGTGTTCGCCAAGCTGCGAGCGTAAAGTTGTCAGGAGCCCCCGAAAACCCTTCACAAGCGCTGAGGTGAAGTCAGGAAGGGCCAACTGCCGAGGGAAGGCCGGGAGGAATCCTGGCAGGAAGGCAAGCCTCAGCCAGCCACCCTGTTCCTAAGTAGACTTTTAATAGCTTCGGCCATAAACGGCCGTTTTCTCCATCTTTGCCTGGGCTTCAACAGTATTCGCTTTTTCCCAGCTCCTTTTATTTTGATAGGAAAGTTCCAAAACACAGACACTGGCCTTCCTTTGCTTCTCCATCAGGCTCAGCTGTGGAACTCCAAAAGAAACTCCAGAAGAGGCTGGGAGCAGAGCCCAGGAGGCCTCTGGAGTGGCTGCGGTGCTCAGACTGTGATGTGCCAAGAGGGGATTCATAGAAACCTCTCCCATGGGATGCAGGGTCCTTCACCCTCTGTCTGATGCTTTCCTGCCATACCAAACTGCCAGCTTCCTGCTTGTTACCAGCTCCTCCCAGCCAGAATTCCCACCAGGCCCCCTTCCCTGGGCCAGCCATGACCAGGGCAGGAAAGATATCCTGGCTCTGCTCCAGGGGGCCTTGGCCTCCAACCTGAGAGCCTGGAAGCAATAAGCTGGAACTTTAGAGTCTACTTTCTATGCTGGGTCAGCCCTGCCCTGGAGCAGTGGGGTTTCTCCCACACTTCACCCACTCTGAATTCTCCATCTCTGGGCTAGGGAGTGAGGTCTCACCTTGAACCCAACCTGAAGGAGTGGCTGTGTCTCTGGCATTCACTCTTGCAGGCTCAGGGACTGTCCCAAATGGTCAGGAAACCGATGTCTCTCGTCTGCCTGGGAATCTGGTGTTCAAGAACACAGGCTTAAACAGAACAGAGCAAGGCAGAAAGGTGTTCAAATTCATCTCTGGCACATCCTGGCCGTGTGACATCAGAAAATCAATTTACCTCTATGTGTCTTGGTTTGCCTATCTGGAAAATGGGTATAATAATGATAATGCCCCCATCGCCACTGCTACCCATCCGTCTGGCTGACAGTGCTGAGGGCTATGGCCCAGATCAGGTGAGGGTAATAGGAGAAGCCAGGGAGGGAGAGAGCTCTCTGGAGCTCTAAATGTCTTGGAGGGCAAGACATCTGCTTTGACTCAAAGCCCAGGGTGGCAGAGGTGCCCCACACAGGCTGGTTGCAGCTTCAGTCCCCCTGCCCTCTCCTCTAGCTCCATGGTCCTAAACTCTTTTCCAAGGAGATGCAGAAAATGGTTGCCCTAACATCATGTTCCCCCTGAACTGGCCAGATTCTCACTCTTCTGGAATCTGGAAGCCAAACAGGCCCAAATTTCCATACAGCTGTAGAAAGTCAGAGGTGGAAGGGCCATTCGCACCAACTTCACTGTACAGAGCAGGAAACGAGGGCTGGCCTTGCCCAGCAGTACATCAGGTCATGACAGCTGTGAAACAGAATCCTGCTCTCAGCTTAGACGCTGAGCACAAATGTCATCAGATTTGATTCCTCTGGAATCTGATGTCCCCTGGCCCCAGCTAAGCAGTCTGGCCAAGGAGGCAGCCTCCACCAATCAGGGGTGCCCATTTCCCAGAGAACAAAGTCTCCTCTTAGAGAGGACCCAGAGAGGCTGCCCGCGTGTCCAGGGTAACCAGCAGGTGGTGAGATTTCCATGTGCACACGGAAGGGAGGCCTCCCTGCAGCTAGCCACGGCCTCTCATCAGCCTCCACCCAGGCTCTGTTCTTGACCCAAATACAGAAATGAAAGACCTCAAGGATCCAAGAGTCTGGGGCAGGAAGAGGCCATGAAGGCTCGGGTAGATGACCACACCTGGGCCCTCCCCCTGAGGGGTCGTCCTGCTCCCGGTGACAGCCCCACTGCGTTGCTGGAACGGGCAGCAACCCACCTCCCACGGCAGTCATTTCATCCTGAACTTTGTCTCCGTACTCAGTGAGACGCCTCCCTCTGCCCCAGATCTGCCCTTTGGGGCCATGCTGAACCTCCAGATCCCATGGCAGCCTTTCTAGAATGGGAACACCCACCACCTTCACGAACCCTCTTCTCTCTGGTATGAACTGTCCAAGGGGATCATGGAACCTGGCATCCTCTCCCCTCTTTTCCCACCCTCTTCCTACTCAGTATGTGCTCCAGCCCGTGGACATCACCTGAGAAATGCAGAGAATCAGTTCCACCCCAGACCTATGAGTTCCACGTGAGTTGGAACCTACATGTTTTTAACAAGATCCACAGCCGCTTCCTGGGCACTTTAAAGTTTGGGAAGCTCAGGCCTGGACATAGCCCACACTGTGCTCCTGCCTCTTAGAGGAGAGGACAGAACTCGGGGGTGTAGGACAGGACTCCAGCCTCGCTCCTCCCCAGCCTTCTTTACATCTCCAGGGCCCTGATAACACAAAGGATCCTGGNCTTTCTCTCTCCATTCTTTGTCCTGTTGTGGCCTTACAGCCCTCCCAATCCCTCTGTCTCCCTCTCCATCAGCTGGTCCCCTTCCAACTGCCCCAGTCTCCAAAGCTATGGTTTTTCCAGTAGCCATGTATGGATGTGAGAGTTGGACTATAAAAAAAGCTGAGCACCAAAGAGTTGATGCTTTTGAACTGTGGTGTTGGAGAAGACTCTTGAGAGTCCCTTTGACTGCAAGAAGATCCAACCAGTCCATCCTAAAGGAAATCAGTCCTGAATATTCTTTGGAAGGACCAATGCTGAAGCTGAAACACCAATACTTTGGCCACCTGATGTGAAGAACTAACTCCTTGGAAAAGACCCTGATACTGGGAAAGATTGAAGGCAGGAGGAGAAGGGGATGACAAAGGATGAGATAGTTGGATGGCATCACCAACTCAATGGACATGAGTTTGAGTAAACTCCAGGAGTTGGTGATGGACAGGGAGGCCTGGTGTGCTGCAGTCCATGGGGTCGCAAAGACATGACTGTGCAACTGAACCGAACTGATGTAAAGGAACACAACTGATGGCTAATTTTAATAACAGCAGGGAACTGGACCAGCCTTCGGACTTCCTCTACTCAGCTTTCTCAAGCGTATTTATGATTCTCTTTTACTGTTTGTTGTCCTGTTCAAAAGAAAACCACAAAAGCCCTGACTCTTCCTTTTTGTTGACCTTGAAACACAGTGGAAAGTCTTCACAAGTCTGTCCTGAAAGACTGGCCCCAAGGAAGTGCAGACAGCTCAAAATGGTCACAATGTATCTAAAGCCAGCAAGTTAATGAGTGAACAGGATTCTTTGGCTGGGGCTGTGGGGGGAGCGGTCACTGGGAACTACTGCTCCCCCTGCACCTACTTTACCCTGCTGGAGTGGGTCAAGGGCAATAGGCAGGGCCCTCCTCATTTTAGTATTCTACAGTTGCTTAGTGGCTTAAAATAGTACACATTAATTCTCTTACAATTATGGAGGTAGGAAGCCCAAAAGCAATTTCACTGGGCCGAAATCGAGGTGTTGGCACGGCAGTCCTCTTATGGGAGGATTTGTTTTTTTGCCTTTCATGCTTATCAAATTGCATTCCGGGGAATTCCCTGGTTGTCCAATGGTTAGTGCTCTGTGCTTCCATTGCCATGAACCCAGGTTAGATCCCTGGCCAGGGAACAAGGATCCCTCCATCTTGGAAGCCAGCAGGGTAGCATCTTGCTTCAGTGCTCACACTGCCTTCTAATTCTGGGTCACATCTCCCTCTGCCTCCCTCTTTATTTCTTTTTAAAATGTATTTATTTTTTTATTGGCTGTGCCGTGCAGCATGTGAGATCTTACCTCCCTGACCAGGGATCAAACCCAGGCTTCCTGCAGGGAAAGCATGGAATCTTAACCACAGGACCACTAGGGAAATCCCTGCCTCCCTCTTTAATGAATCTTGTGATTATACTGAGAGCCTCCTAGGAAAATCCAAGATAATCTCCCATCTCTGATCCTTAATTTAATCACATCCACAAAGTCCTTTTTGCACTATAAGAAAATATTCATGGGATTAGGACATGGATGTATTTGGGGGCCACTATTCAACCTACCATGCTCCTCTTGAGAACAACTCATTTCGAAAGTAACACTACTTACATTTTGAGACCAAAAAGCCTTTGAAGAGTGTTTTTCATTTATCACAACAATCCTTCAAGGTAGGCAAGATTCCTCAGGAAGAAAACCCTGAAAGCAGGGAGCTAAGTGCACGTACTTTCTTTAGATGGTGATCCTCAAAAGCAGAGAGAGTGAGGAAGTGAGACAGGAAGGGGAAGAAGCCAATAGAGGGTGCAGAATCAAGCTGCTATCACGGTGGGAAGTGGAGCTCAGTCCCTGGGGAGAGTCAGAGAGACAGTGCAGAGACCTTGGTTATTCTACTGGGGGCCGAAGAGGCTGGGGTTTATCCACCAGCTCCCCAGGCCTCCTATATGGAGGTTTGCTTTGGGGACATTCGCTCTCCAGCACTTCCAGTTGTCCTTGCCCTTGCAGCCAGTGTTTCCCTGAAGCCAGGAGGAGACCTCAGAATCACGAGTCCAGGAAGCAGCCAAACTGGGGACGTAAATGCCTGAGGGGTTGGCCAGACCACCAGCAGTGTCTGCTGGGATCCACAGATACCATGGAGACTCAATCACTCTTCCACCAAACATGTGTGGAGTGCTTGCTTCCTCTGGGCCCCACCGTGCGCCAGGTGCTGCAACTTGCAAGTGAACAAAGCTCCATGCACCTAAGAAACTCGCAGTGTGTACAGTGTGTAGAGACAAGTTCTCATACATGGCGCTAAACGGTATGCCAGAACTCTAAATGCTTGCACCTGGTATAGAAAGAGTTTGCAATACAAATTGACTTTTGGAAATAAAGTATTATGAAGTGCATAAGATAGGCCCTAGGGCACAAATGCCTTTCTTCATCATCAGAGCCAGAAAATCAAATAAGGCACAGAGATGAAACAAGGCAAAATACAATACCAAGTGACTAGACTAAGGTCACCTAGCCTGTGAACAACAGAGCACTGTGTTGAATGACAGGACAAGAATCCGCATTGGTTGATTCCTAGGCCAGGACCCACCCCACCTAACAGTCTCCAAGAGATAAACCCTAGCACCTCTAGGAGATAAGATCTAGGACTTCAGACTTCTCTGGTGGTCCAGGGGTTAAGAATCCGCCTTTCAATGCCGGGGACATGGGTTCCATCCCTGTTCAGGGAAGATCCCACATGCCACAGGGCAACTAAGGCCACGTACTCTAGAGTTTGCGTGCTGCAACCACTGAGCCCCTGTGCAACAACTGAAGAGTGTATGTTGTTATTTAGTCGCTAAGTCGTGTCCAACTCTGTGACCCCCTGGACCCCAGAGGACCAGGCTCCTCTGTCCATGGGATTCTCCAGGCAAAAATATAAAGTAGGTATCCATGTTTACCTTCAAGGGATCTTCCCTGACCCAGAGATCGAACCCGCGTCTCCTGCAGCTCCTGCATTGCAGGCAGATTCTTTACCACTGAGCCGCCAGGGAAGCCCGCTTCCTGAAGTGGGGGCTGGCTAAATGTGCGGGTTCTCTCTATGAAAGTTCATTCAGATGCACACTCACGATTTGTGCTCATTTCTCTAACATAAACCTAGATCCTATTATACAGAGTTAAGTAAGTTAGAAAGAGAAAAACAAATATTTATTATTGCATTTAAATGGAAATCTAGGAAAATGATACTGATAGACATGTTTGCAGGACAGAAATAGAGAGGCAGAGGCTGAGGATGGACTTGTAGACACAGAGGGAGGAGAGGGTGGGACAGACTGAGAGAGTGACACTGACAAATGTACACAACCACGTGGGAAACAGATAGCCAGTGGGAAGCTGCTGTATAACACAGGGAACTCAGCCCGGTGCTCTGTGACTGGGAAGGGGTAGGGGGTAGGAGGGAGGTGCAAGAGGGAGGAGATATATGCATGCATATAGCTGGTTCACAGCGTTGTACAGCAGAAACGAACACAACATTGTAGAGCAGTTATCCTCCAATTAAAAATAAATTTTAAAAAAGAAGGCCAAAAAAAAAGCACTAATGTAAAAATTAGACTAGTGCTCCCATTATCCACCTCCATCATCTCTTGCAAATAGGTAATAAACATTTAAGTCAACTGCCAGTTTATCTTCGGGGCATCACTTTCAAAAAGATGCCTATCCTACCCAAGATTCCTTGGGTTTCAAGGAGGGAATAGCCACTCAAACTAATTCCGAACAAGGGAGTGTTACTGAAAGCATCCCAGGAAATCTCACCCATCTGAGTGGCAGGAAGTACTGCTGTCCTTCATGAGAACCTAGAGATTGGCATCTTTGAGGGGCACTTAATAAATGGCACCCCTCTTTGCAACATGGTGCTGGAGAAACAGAAACAAAGCAAAGGAGTGGTCTGTGGAGGCCAAAATATAGCCTTTATTTCTGAGAGAGACCAGGCTGGAGTCTGTGGCTTTTAGTCCATTAACTAAGCATGCTTGCTAATTCCAACCTCAGAATTCAGATCACTTACCCAACTGTCTTAGCTTATTCAGGCTGCTAAAACAGATGAACATAGATTGTGAAGCTTATAAACAACAGAAATTTACAATTCTGGAGGCCTGGAAGTCCAAGATCAAGGTGCTGGCAGACTCTCTGTCTGATAAAGACCCACTTCCCAGTTCATAGACAGCTATTGTTCACTGTATTTACATATGGTGGAGAGGGTGGGGGAGCTCTTTGCCCACCCTCCCACCTTTTTGTCAAATCAAGGCATTAATCCTATTCACAAGAGTTTTACTCTCATGACCCAATCACCTCCCAAAGGACCCTCCTAATCCTTCCTACTAACCACCACATTGGGGTTTAAGATTTCAACATTTGAAATTGGAGAGGCCAAAACTTCACAGATTTACAGAGGGAGATTTTAATCCAGTGCTTCAAATATTCATGCATATGGAAAGTTTGAGGCTTCTCTAGCGGCTTGGCAGCAAAGAATCCACCTGCAATGCAGGGGACATGGGTTCAATCCCTGGGTCAGAAAGATTCCCTGGAAGAGGGCGTGGCAACCCACTCCAGTATTCCTGCCCAGAGAATCCCATGGACAGAGGAGCCTGGTGGGCTACCACCNAGGGTTGGGAACAGGCATCCCAGTGACCCCGCCGGTGGAGACAGACGTTCTCGGAGCCTGAGAACAGAGTTGCCTGACTATCGCCCAGCACCGGCTGCCTGGGTGTGTGCCAAGAGGGGCGGGAGCAGAGAGAGGCGTCCCCGCTAGGAACAGACCCGGAGCGGTGCTGGGACGCGGCGGTGCGCTGGGGGCCAGGCCACACGCAGGCTCACGGAACCACAACACATCAGTGGAGTCCTCGCCGGCTCCCCCGGGACAGCACCACCATGTGTGTATCTCTGCTTTAAAGATGGGGCCGCTTTCCTTCCCACACGCGGATGTGGAGGGAAGGACTCCACGGTGGGAGCTGGGGTACGCGGGCAGCCCTGGGGATTTTAATCTTAGGGAAGTCACTCAGTGATGTCCGACTCTTGGCGACCCTATGGACTGTAGCCCACCAGGCTCCTCCATCCATGGGACTGTCCAGGCAAGAATACCACAATGGGCTGCCATTCCTTCTCCAGGGATCTTCCTGACCCAGGGATCGAGCCTGGGTCTCCCGCTCTGCACTCTGAGCCGCCCGAGCCTTAGTCCTGGGGCTCTTCTGCTGTCTCCCCAAGTGTGACCTCCGTGCACGGCAGAGGCCGCGCGGGCGCCCCACCTGTCGAAGATGGCGCCCACGCCCGCGCTGTGGGCGCTGTTGCGGTGCACGTGCAGCCCGGTGGCCAGGAGGATGCCGTCCTTCACGGCGATGGAGCGGTGCGAGAAGGAGGCGATGAGCAGCTCGTTCCAGCCTGCGAGGGTGGGGGCGCGCACACGGTCACCGCGGTCTCCAGGCCCCGCCCCTCGCCCCTAGGACCCCCA
>SJYV01039343.1:645841-695909 GCA_006410875.1 Neotragus pygmaeus | reverse complement strand
CCAATCACCTCCCAAAGGACCCTCCTAATCCTTCCTACTAACCACCACATTGGGGTTTAAGATTTCAACATTTGAAATTGGAGAGGCCAAAACTTCACAGATTTACAGAGGGAGATTTTAATCCAGTGCTTCAAATATTCATGCATATGGAAAGTTTGAGGCTTCTCTAGCGGCTTGGCAGCAAAGAATCCACCTGCAATGCAGGGGACATGGGTTCAATCCCTGGGTCAGAAAGATTCCCTGGAAGAGGGCGTGGCAACCCACTCCAGTATTCCTGCCCAGAGAATCCCATGGACAGAGGAGCCTGGTGGGCTACCACCCTTAGGGTCACAAAGAGTTGGACATGACTAAAGAGACTGAGTACACATGCATGGAAAGTTTACAGTGGAAATTTTAATTAGTGATAATAATAAATAGACAGTTTTTAGGTGGAATAATGCTCTTTTGGGGCTAAGTGGCATGTCTTGAGGTTTATAATTTACTTTAAAATAATTCAGGATGAAAAATAAAATATAAAAGTGAAGGGAGGCAACTACTGGAAAATGGCTTGACAGCTTCTTAAAAAATTAGCATTATCATATGACCCAACAATTCTAAGTACCTACCCAAGAGAAACAAAGAATATGTGCACACAAAATCATGTACATAATTGTCCATAGCAGCCCTATTTATAATGATCAAATGTCTATCAACTGATAAATGAATAAACAAAATGTGGTATATAAAAACCACACAATGGAATATTACTTGGCAACATAAAAGAACAAAATACTAAAACATGGATGAATCTGAAAAACATCATACTGACTGAAAGAAACCAGATGCAAAAGAACACATACAGCATGATTCCGTTCATAAAAAATAGTCAGAAAAGGCCTATTTACAGAAACAGCAAGTAGTTAGTGGTTGCCTAGGATCAGGGGTAAGAATAAGGAGCAACTGTTAATGGGCTCCGGGTTTCTATTTAGAGTGATAGAAATGTCCTAGAATCAGATTGTGGTGAAGGCCGTACAACTCTATAAACACACTGGAAGTCTTTGAATTATTTACTTTAAATGGGGAATTGCATAGAAGGTGAATTACATCTCAATAAAACTATTTTTTAAAAGGAAAAGGGAAGGAAGTGTTGGGGAGAGGAAAAGGAAGGAAGGAAAGAAGAAAGAGAGGGAGGAAGGGAGAAAGGGAGGAAGGAAGGAAGGTTTTTGTTGGCCATGATGACCATAACCTTCCCAGTACCTGAATTCGAGAGAAGCCAAAATTATCACCCGAATACTTGATGAGAGAGAAGAAGATCTTTAAAGATTTTAGATTCATGATATTCTGAAACCTAATAAACCTCTCATTCTCTGCAGTGGTTCTGAACAATCTTTCCTCTGGACAATGCTGGATAAACACAGCAAATGTCTGACCCATCGATTCTCTTTTTTCTTTGGTTGGTGGTGAATATCCCTTTCTAGTTACACACTCTGAGTCTATAGGATAAAATACGACAGAACTAGTATTTTTCTCTAAAACATATATCCAAACCGGACTTCCCTGGTGGTCCAGTGATTAAGAATCCACCTTCCAATGCAGGGAACACAGGTTCGATCCCTAGTCTGGGAAGATTCCACATGCTCAGTTGCCATAGTTACTGAAGTCTCTGTCCCTTAGAGCCTGTGCTCTGCAACAGGAAAGTCACCGGAATGAGAAGCCAACACACAGCACCTAGAGAGTAGTCCTCCCCTCCCGCCTGTAGCAACTAGACAAAGCCCACACACAGCAACAAAGACTCAGTGCAGCCAAAAATAAACAAGTAAGTAAATAAATATTTAAAATATATCCAAACTGCCCTAATTATGATCGTCTGTGTTTCCAAAACTTTTAAGTCACAATTATCTGAAGAAATCCCTAGTTTCATCCCTTATCTGGATACTCTTTTTCATTATGTATGAATTTTTAAATACTCAAATGGTAATCTTACTTCCAAAGTCTTAGCAAAACCATCACTCTCAGGTCCATGCAGCCCTGATAGCATATTAAGGTACAGAATTATCAGGGATTTTTGGCAACTCTAGTTAGATTATATGCGTTTCTTTATCAATTCAATTTCATTAAATTTCTTTCAGTGATTTCTGCTCTGTTGATGGCTTTCTTCCTGTTTCCCAGAACTGCGATGGAATTAATCTCAAAATTCAGACTCATACAAATATTCTAATTTCATTTCTAGATTTTGAGCTGGGGAGGAAAGGTATATGTGTTTGATCTGTGTGATCTTCCAGTTTAATCCAGTCTTCAACTTCATTTATTTTGATTATATAATATCCCAGTGTTTCGATGCACCAATAACCATTTCATATTTTTCTATACTAAAATTAATGTGTGATCAACACCCTTACATATAAAAATGTTTGTNGTTTGATCTGTTTGATCTTCCAGTTTAATCCAGTCTTCAACTTCATTTATTTTGATTATATAATATCCCAGTGTTTCGATGCACCAATAACCATTTCATATTTTTCTATACTAAAATTAATGTGTGATCAACACCCTTACATATAAAAATGTTTGTGTGTGATTCTGTTTCTAAAGGAAGCTTTTTAATGTCTGTTGAACAAAAGTAAAATGAGTAGGTGGTCTCTGGGTTTTCATAAATATATATATTATCAAAAGGCTGAAGACCTGAATATTCAAAGCGATCATGAGACAAAAGAACAAAGCTGAAAGTATCAGGTTCCTTGACTTCAGACTGTATTATAAAGCTATAGTCATTAAAACAATATGATACCAGCACAAAAAGAGGCACACAGATCAATGGAACAAAATAGAGAGCCCACAAATAAACCCATGCCCATATGGTCAATTAATCTATGACAAAGGAAGCAAGAATATACAAAGGGGGAAAAACCGTCTCTTCAATAAATGGTGCTGGGAACACTGGACAGTTGTATGTAAAAGAATAAAATTAGAATATTTTCTCACATTGTATACAAAAATAAGCTTGAAATGGATTAAACACCTAAATGTAAGTCTGGAAACCATAAAACTCCTAGAAGGAAACAAGCAGAACACTCTTTGATGTAATTCATGGCAATATGTTTTTGGATCAGTCTCCTCAGACAAAATAAACTAATGGGACCTAATTAAACAAACGCTTTTGCACAGCAAAGGAAAACATCAACAAAACAAAAAGACAAGTTACGGAATGGAAAAAAAATATTTGCAAATAATATATCCGATAAGAAGCTAACATCCAAAATATACAAGCGGCTCAAATAACTCAATATTAAAAAAAAAAAAGAAAGAAAAAAGACCAAAAATCTGATTTAGAAAAGGGCAGAAGACCTGAACAGCCATTTTTCCAAGGAAGACTCACAGAAAGCCAACTGGCACACTAAAAGATATTCATCGCTAATTATTCAGTTCAGGTCAGTCNTGGAGAAATGCAAATCAAAACCACACTGAGGTATCACCCCACACCTGTTGGAACAGCTGTCATCAAAAAGACCAC
This sequence comes from Neotragus pygmaeus, assembly GCA_006410875.1. Taxonomy (NCBI): domain Eukaryota; kingdom Metazoa; phylum Chordata; class Mammalia; order Artiodactyla; family Bovidae; genus Neotragus; species Neotragus pygmaeus. The sequence continues at coordinate 692,419 of SJYV01039343.1, read as the reverse complement.
AAATAATAAATGCTGATGAGGATGTGGAGGAAGGCCTACTACACTGTTGGTAGGAATGTAGACTGGTACAGCCATTATGGAAAACAATATGGAACTTTCTCAAGAAACTAAAAATATTAATAGAACTACCATATTATACAGCAATTCTATGTCTTGCCATATATTGAAAGGGAAAAAAAGCACTAATTCAAAAAGACATATGCACCCTTATATTCATGGCAGCACTACTTACAACAGCAAAGATATGGAAGCAACCTAAGTGAACATCAACAGATGAATATATAAAGAAGATGCAGTACATATATATAATATAATGGAATATTACTTGGCCATAAAAAGAATGAAATTCTGCCACTTGCAGCAACATGGACGGACCTGGAAGGTATTATGCTTAGCGAAATAAGACAGACAAAAGATGGACAAACACTGTATATTATCACTTATATGTGGAATCTGAAAAATAAAACAAATGAATAAATATAACAAAACAGAAACAGATCCATGGATATAGAGAACAAATTAGTNGGTATTATGCTTAGCGAAATAAGACAGACAAAAGATGGACAAACACTGTATATTATCACTTATATGTGGAATCTGAAAAATAAAACAAATGAATAAATATAACAAAACAGAAACAGATCCATGGATATAGAGAACAAATTAGTAGTTGCTTTTGGGAAGAGGAACTGGGGGAGTGGTAAGATAGGGGTAAGGGATTAAGAGGTACAAACTACTATATATAAAATAAATAAGTTACAAAGATATATTGTACAGAACAGGGAATATAGCCAGTATTTTATAACTTCAAATGGAGTATAATCTATAAAAACATTGAACCATTGTATTGTACTCCTGAAATCAATATAGTATTGTAAACCAATATAATATTGTAAACTATTACTTCTATAAAAATTTTTTTGAAGGTTGGAAATGTCAATATGCTATGTTAATCTAAGGACAAGAAAATGAGAAAATCAGATGAATCTTCAGTTTAGGGATCAAACCACAAAAGAATTCTCTACTCCCAACTCTGATTCTCAACAGTCCATTTTTCTCATCATTTATTCCCTTAACCAGGATCCTCTACAGAATCAAAGGAAAGACAACACGGAGAAAGATCTAAGCTAGTGAATAAGCTCAGCCCTGGAGAGCAAATGGATGTTTGGCTGGAACGACTCAGATACCTAAAACATTTTCATCTTTGGAACCATTAATCTAACACTGTCACTTGCTCTAGCTTTATTTTTTAACTTACAAAATGATTTGTGAAAATTCTAGGCTTCTTTGTACGTTGTTCTGCACAACTGAATGAACCCTAATGAGCTGCAAGCATTTTTAGAACTTTGGTAATTCAGCACTGGAAAACAGTTGAAGATACGTTACATCTCTGGAGGCCCTGAGTGAAATAAGAGAAGTTAGAGTTATAAAGGTAGGCTTTACTAAAGATCAGAGTTACCTGCTAAGAGCTAGAGAAGATGGGAGGGGGTACAGAGAAAGCGTGAACACCACCAGATATGTAGGAGGTTCTCAATATAATATTTGTTAAATAAATGAGTCAGAATTATAGCCAAGAAGGAAAAAAATATCAAATCTCTAACTAGGGGCATCAAAACAACCATTTTTAACTCAAAAAGGGGGGAAATAGTACATTTATTATTTTCTAGGTTGAAAACAGGGTTGTATGACATCTCAAAAGTGATTAACATAAATTTGGGAGGAACCATAAGATTTCACTCCAATCCAACATGAAAATCCACCTGCTGTCTTTCAATTTTCCTCTCTTCTCAATTCATCCATATCCTTTTCTCTCCTGTGAGGAAGTGCCAGAATGAGGAAGGGGGCAGGACAAACAGTCTTTCACATCTTTGTGCATCATTCGTTCCACTACCATTTGTTGAGTGCTTAATACATGGAAGAGACCATTCTCTCATTAAAAGAAAAGCTTTTTCTTATTATAAAATAAAAGCAGAAATTTTGACAATTCATAAAAATATAAAGAAAATAGTAGCAATTATGTAATGCTCCCGCTCAGTGGTAAAGAATCCACTTGCCAATGCAGAAGATGCAGGAGACGTGGGTTTGATCTCTGGGTTGGGAAGAGCCCCTGGAGGAGGAAATAGCAACCCACTCCAGTATTCTTGCCTGGAAAACCCCGTGGACAGAGGAGCCTAGTGGGTTACAGTCCCAGGGGGGTCTCAAAAAGTCAGACATGACTTTGCAACTAAACACAATGCTCCACTCCACCACCTAGAAATAATCACTGCTAATATTTTGAGAGTATTTCCTTTTGGTCTTTTTTTTCTATTCTAGCTTTTTTAGTAATTAGGGACCTACTATAAAAATTTTTTCAAGTTACTTTAATGAAGTTTTTTTATTCTTAGTTTTTTAATTAGCATTATATTGACCCCATTGTCATGGGTCATTAAAAATATAAAAAATATAATTTTGTTCATACATAATACTCCCTCAACTGACTGTGCACATTCCCTCCAATGAATGTACCATATTGTATAGAACCTTCCCTTTCCTCTGTTATTGGCTATTTCAGTGTTTTCCAGTGTTTTGCTACTGCTGCTGCTGCTGCTAAGTTGCTTCAGTCATGTACCAGGGCATTGTAAATTATTTTTTTGCACATAAATATTTTTTGTGCTACTGTTTATTTTTATGGGAAAGTTTGCTAGAATCATACTGCCTGAGTCATCTGGATTATGATAAACCCAATAGCTCACCGTCATCCAATAGAATTTGGTAATGGTGAAACATTTACATCTGCACTGTCCAGTATGGTGGCCCATCACCACATTTGACTGCTCAGCACTTGAAATGTGGGTAGTACATCTGCAAAACTGACTTTTTTATTTTATTGCATTTTAATTCATTAAAATGTAAATAGCCTCTTGTGTTAATGGCTACGGTGTTGGTCAGTGCAAGGTCTTAATCTGTATGGCTCTTGGAGACTTCCACAGAATGGCTCTCATTCTGTTGCCATAGCACTGAATTCAGGAATTACTGTGTGGGTCTGGAGAGTCTGAAAATGGTAATGAGGACTTTGTTTATGCCTCGTGAACTGGGCCTGTTGTCATATCAGGTGTGCTCAGCAGACAGGAGGCCAGGCTATGAGTAGGCTTGGATCTGCCTCATGAAAATAAGCCTTATGAATACATGGTGGACCTAGAGAGAAACACTTTGTTTCTAAAAGGGTTAGATGTGACCTTCCCTTACTCAGACATTGCTCTCCCTAACTGTGTGCTGGTTGGTGAAGCTGTGGGGACTTCCATCTACATCTTGAGATGAGTAAATGATGATTAATTTACTCATATGGTGCTTGAGCCTGGTCTTTCCACCAGTATACACTTACTTCTGACATGTTTCAGTAGAATAGTCACGCAAAGGGATGCACTTCTTTGAAGTTCTTTAGATACCTGAGCAGACTTCATCCATGAGTTAGTACCAATACATTCCCATCACTAACATATATGCGTACTCATCTCAGCCTGCCCCGAGTACTGGTATTATTTTTTTATATTTACAACTTGAATGGATTTTTAAAACTTACATAGCATTGTCATTTAAATTTAGAAATATTTTATCTCTACAAGTAAAGTGCTAAAGAGAGCTCCCTTAAAAAGTTTTCTCTCTTGACCCTACACTCCACCTTTGGCTATCATTTCATTTCTCTGTTCTTAACAACAAAACCCTTCAAGTTTTCTCTGCCCTCGGCCCCCAGTTCCTCTTCCTCTTTTCCCTCTTGGACTCATTTCAATCAATATTTCACCCCCGGCTACTCTATCAGAACTATTCCTGTAAAGGTGACCGATGACCTCCATGTTGCTAAGCCCAGTGTTCACTTTTTAGTCCTTTTCATATTTGTCAACAGAATTGATGGAATCACTATGCCCTCCCTGAACTGCTTTCTTCTTTTAGCTCCTTGGACCTCTGCTCATTGTCTCACCTCTTTGGCCACGCCTTCACAATTTCTTTTGCTGGTTCCTCTTCATCTCCCCAGCCTCAAAATGTTGATGTTCCTTTGTACTTAGTACTGGAACTTCTCTAGCCTACTGATCTCTGCTCCCTAAGTTCTCATTAGATCTCTGCCTAAGATCTCATTAGTCCCAGGGATTTAAATGGCAATCATATCCCAGCAGCTCCCAAAATTGTATCTCCAGCCCAGACTTCACCCCAAACTCCAGACTTGTACATCAACTCTATCACCAACTTCACTTCGATATAGCAAATGAATATGTCCAATACCAGGTTCCTGGTTTGCCACCTCAATTTTCAAATCTCAGAATCATTCTTGATTATATAATTTCCCTTACATCCCAAATATGCCAGCAAATACTGTCAGCTTTACATTAGAATACATGAGAATCTAACCACTTCTAGCCACATCCATAAACCAATATCATCTCTTACCTGGATAATTACAATAGTTTCCTAAGGGCCTCTCTGCTTCGCCTCTCAACCCGCCTTGTTTATTTTCTATACAACAGATAGAAAGAGCCTTTAAACTATGAGTTGGGCCTTTTCCCCCCTTTCCAGAACCTCCAACCAGGTCTGTCTCTAACATATAAGAGGCCCCATGCAAGAATAAAAGGAGCAAGGCTGAAGCTGATCCACGATAGACAAGCAGAATGAGTGTACAGCCTTTGAGATCTGAAAGTCTTGTTGCCACAGCATAACCTATACACACATCTTGCTCTGTGAATGTGAGTGACCACATCTCACTAACTTGTATCTCCAGCACCTAGCGCAGCACCACACACATCATAAATACTCAAGTAGTATTGAAGAACTGATGCTTTTGAACTGTGGTATTGGAGAAGATTCTTGAGAGTCCCTTGGACTGCAAGATCAAACCAGTCAATTCTAAAGGAAATCAACCCTGAATATTCATTGGAAGGACTGGTGCTGAAGCTGAAGCTTCAATATTTTGTCCACCTGATGCAAATAGCCAACTCATTGGAAAAGACCCTGACGCTGAGAAAGACTGAAGGCAGAAGGAGAAGAGGGTGACAGAAGATAAAATGGTTGGATGGCAACACCAATTCAATGGACATGAACTTGGGCAAACTCTGGGAGATGGTGAGGGACAGGGAAACCTGGTGCGCTGCAGTCCATGGGGTCGCAAAGAGTTGGACATGACTTGGCAACTGAAAACAACAACGGTGTTGAATGATTGCAACCCTTCTATATTTCATCTGTATGATTAAATGTGTTAGAGTAAATATTCTTTTTTTCTCACTTCCAGAAATAAGGGTACTTTATGAAAATATGTAACAACAAAAAAATAACATTTTCTATGACAATAAAAATAACTGCATATATTATATGACTGGTTTCACCCAAATAGTATTTAAAATCTAAAATTTTTAACTGATTCTGTAGCAGTCGGCTACTTATTAATATATGAATACATCCATGACATGAAACAAAAATATTTAAGAAAGTAATTGAGTTGAGAGTAGATATTCTATAAGATATCTTCAAATTCTAGCCTCCTGTGATTTCAATAATCTCAGAAATAAAAGGTTCTGCATTTCCTTCTCAAACACCCACATGTTAAAACCTCATTAAAACCTGAATTTGCTTTTTCTTCTGATGAAAAGCTTTTGTACATAGCTGTATATGCTTACAGCATTGCAAGAACTGCTTAAGGTTTTAAAATCCTACTGTGATCAGCCTGTACAGGCAAAAAATTAAATACTGAGAATGCCTTTTCTGTCCCTGAATATTGTAACCCTGAGTGATGTCTCCCACGTCTACCCACTTTTGCTGCTGACTTGGGCAAGTATACCTGCTGTTCAAAGACCATCTGAAATTGCCTCTAAGAAGGAACGGCTTTGAGAGAACGAGGCTTATAATTAGACAGTAATTGAAGTCTCCTGCAGGTTTGTGCATGGGTCTTATCTAATGCCTAAGTAGGTGAACTGCATGACTTGAGTCAAATGGAATTAGATGCTTGTCCAAGTTAGAGGAGGCCTCTGTTCAGCAATGTTGCCTCTTTAGGCTTCAACTAGGTTTCCAGCATTATTGTCAGAGCACCTGCACGACGCTAACGACTGTCCAGCCCTGTAGAAGTGACTGTCAGAGAATCACGGAGAGTAGAGCCCACACGGTCCCCAGCTAGCTCCCCACGCAAAGCCCTTGTTTCACAGGAAACTGAAACCCAGTGAGGTAAAGTGATTTGCCTCAGGTCACAGGTAGAAGAGAAGCTAGATCAGGGAACTTAGGAGGTAGGACAATGAGGATTTGCTTGATTTACTTGATGTACGTTGTTAGACAAAGGAACAGAGGACCATCCCACAGTTTCTCAGTTGGGCACATAGGAAGAATAAAGGGGGTCAAAGGAGAAAGGGCAGGTCTGAAGGAAATTTGATGAGCATAGTTTAGGTGGTGTTGAGATTGAGGGGTCTGTGTGCCATACAGACAGATATCAAGCAGACAAGTAGATATTATCAGACAATTAGATATTATAAATCTGAAATTGAGGGAAAAGGACAAGGCTAAAGAGATAAATATAGGGGTCATAGCATAGCCAGCCGTCAGCATCAAAGGGCTTTGTTAAAAATTAATAAAAATAAGAAGAAGTTTTACAATGTAGTCTACAAATGAGTGGCCCAGGAGATGGGAAAGAGACCAGAATAGAAAGGTATTAGTAAAGGAAAGGGAGAGAGGGCTTCAAGAAGGGAAGCGTGGTCAGCAGTTGTGGTACACGCTGCTGGTTGCTTCTCCAACTTCCATTCTACTCTTCTTCCTCGATAACAAATCTGTAATTTTTTTTCAAAGTGGCAATAAATCTGGTCAACACCCCTCCCTGCAAACAAAATCTTGATTTCCCAGGCTCCTTTGCACAGAGGTGAGCACTATGACATCCTTCTGGCCCGTAAGCTATGACGTCTGACCAGTGAGCTACGACACAGCTGTGATAGAGTTCTTCATATAATGTCTATCTCTCTGGTGCAGCTGCCAGGAAAACAATTATTTTCCTGATGGAAATGGTCAGACAGCGGGCATCTCACTTTTGCTCTTTGCCTTTCTTCCTTTCTTCCTTCTTTCTGTCCAAAATAATGATTCTATGCCAGAGGTACAGCAGCTGTCTAGTGAGGAGGAGAAGATACTGGAGTGGAAAACTGAGTCTGATTCCTGATCCACTCAACGGAAAGAGTGGGAAACTTGGGCGTCAACCTTGGACTCCAATACCATCTTACTTTCTTTGATCCTTGATTACAGCTTTAAATATCTTTCAAATTCACTTTCTCCTAACCACCCCTACTAGCCCTGCATTGTTCAGATCCCTGCCACGTCTTGCCTGGCTTATTCAACCAGGTCTCCTTGTTTACCCCTCAACCCCTTCCAACCTGTCCTCTAACCTACTGTCACTGTCTGTCAAACATGGAATAGTTTCTGCTGACCCCTGCTTAAAACACTGCCACCACTCTTCACTGCTTAGAGTCAAAGGTCCTCAGCCCCCTGGACAGGCTCTTAATGACTTGGCTCCTGCCTTTTATTGATTATCACGTGCTAAGCAATATGGGCTTCCCTGGTGGCTCAGACAGTAAAGAATTCCCCCTGCAATGCCGGAGAACCTGAGTTTGATCCGTGGGTTGGGAAGATCCCTTGGAGGAGGGCATGGCAACCCACTCCAGTATTCCTGCCTGGAGAATCCCCATGGACAGAGGAGCCTGGTGGGCTACAGTCCATGGGGTCACAAAGAATCAGACACGACTAAACCACTAAGCACAGCACAGTCCAAGCAAGTATATGGGCTTCCTTGGTAGCTAAGCTGGTGAACAATCCACCTGCAAGGTAGGAGAGCCCAGCTGGATTCCTGTCAGGAAGATCGGGTCAGGAAGATCCCCTGGAGAAAGGATAGACTACCCACTCCAGTGTTCTTGGGCCTCCCTGGTGGCTCAGATGGAAAAGTATCCGCCTGTAAGGAGGGAGACCTGGGTTTGATTCCTGGGTCGGAAGATGCCCTGGAAGAGGGCATGGCAACCCACTCCAGCATTCTGGCCTGGAGAATCCCCATGGACAGAGGAGCCTGGTGGGCTACAGTCCATGGAGTCACAGAGAGTCTGCCGCAACTAAGCACACATACACACACACACACACACACACACACACAAGCAAGTATATATTCCACCCACTTTGTGAACTAGAACCACGTACCAAGCATTGCACGAGGAACTTTACATTTATTTAGTCCTCAGAGGGTTTGTTCACATATTTGATAGTAATATTTTCATTTTACAGATGCGTCAATTGATTCTCAAAGCAGTTAAGTCACTGGCCCAAGAATACATGGTTAATTTAAGTGGGGAGAAGGCCTGGAGGTCAAAATTCTTTCCACCAAAGCACAGCCTTGGTGAAAAATACTACCCCATCCCCNGACTGCAGCCCACCAGGCTCCTCCCTCCATGGGATTTTCCAGGCAAGAGTACTGGAGTAGGGTGCCATTGCCTTCTCCGAATATTGTAACATAACTATGCTCAAATAAAAATTTACTTTGAAAAGAACCAGGTCTGCTTACCTAAAAGAGAGGATGTAGTAGAGGACATGTAAGCTGTCTTCAAATATTTGAGGAATAGTCATGAAGAGGAGGGAGCAAACAGAGTGGGATCAATGAGTTATATATGGGCTTAAAAATGGAAGAATTTGTTAAGAATAGGTAGGACAGACAGAATGTAGTATCATGGAATAAAGATTTAAAATAAGACCTGGATGTCCACCTGCCAGGAGTGCTATTGAGATGATCTTGGCATGGAGGTTGTAATAAGTGGCCTCTGCTGCTGCTAAGTCGCTTCAGTCATGTCCAACTTTGAGTGACCCCATAGATGGCAGCCCACCAGGCTCCCCCATCCCTGGGATTCTCCAGGTAAGAACACTGGAGTNTATGGAATTTAGGAAGATGGTAACAATGACTCAATATGCTAGATGGCAAAAGAGACACAGATCTAATGAACAGACTTTTGGACTCTGTGGGAGAAGGGCGAGGGTGGGATGATTTCAGAGCATAGCATTGGAACATGTATAATACCATATGTAAAAGAGATGATTGGTCCAAGTTCAATGCATGAAACAGAGTACTCAAAGCGAGTGCACTGGGACAACCCAGAGGAAGGGGATGGGGAGGGAGGTGGGAATGGTTTGCAGGATGGAGGACACATGTACACTTGTGGCTGATTCATGTCAATGTATGGCAAAACCACCACAATATTGTAAAGTAATTAGTCTCCAATTAAAATAAATAAAATAATTTTAAACATAAAAGCTTACACAAACCATTGGATCAAGCTTAGAAAGGAAGGAACTAAAAGGAAGAAAGAATTCAACTTTTTTCAAGGAAATAATTCATCTTTGTTTGAAGCCTGGGAAAAGGAGACCTCAAAAATAATAAGTTCAAAAAAGCAAAATAATGAACAGGCAGAGAAATACTACACAGATGAAGGAAAAAAACTAGAAACACAGAAGTCCAAATAAGTGAAGAGGAAATAGGCAAACTACCTGAAAAATAATTCAGAATAATGAGCACAAAAATGATCAGAAACCCTGAAAACAAAATGGAGAAAATACAAGAATCAATTAACCAATACCTAAAAGAATTAAAGAATAAGCTTACAGAGACAAACAGCACAATTACTAAAATTTAAAATAATCTAGAAGAAATTAATAGCAGAATATCTGAAGCAGAAGAACAAATCAGTGACCTGGAAGATAAAATGGTGGAAATAACTTCTNTAAAGAATAAGCTTACAGAGACAAACAGCACAATTACTAAAATTTAAAATAATCTAGAAGAAATTAATAGCAGAATATCTGAAGCAGAAGAACAAATCAGTGACCTGGAAGATAAAATGGTGGAAATAACTTCTGAAGAGCAGAATAAAATTTAAAAAATGAAAAGAACTGAGGACAATCTGAGAGACCTCTGGAACAATATCAAATAAGCCAACATTAGAATTATACAGACCAGAATAAGAAGAGTAAAAGAAAGAGTATGAGAAATGTTTTGAAGAGATTATAATTAAAAATTTACCCAACGTGGAAAAGGAAGTCCAAAAGACACTAAGAATCCAATACAGGACAAACTCAAGAAGAAACATGTCAATACACATACTAATCACACTAACAAAAACTAAACACAAGATAAGAATATTAAAAGCAGCAAGGGAGAAGCAACAAACACAAAGAAAGAATATTAAAAGCAGCAAGGGAGAAGCAACAAATAACATAAAGGGAAGCCACATATTGTTAACAGCTGATCTTTCAGCAGAAACTCTACAGGCCAGAAGGAAATGACAGAATATATTTAAAGTACTGAAGGGAAAAGTCTACAACCACGATTACTGTACTCAGCAAGGATCTCATTCAAAATTGATGGAGAAATAAAAAGCTTTTCAGAGAAGCAAAAGTTAAGAGAATTCACCAAACCAGCTTTACGACAAATGTTAAAGGGACTTATATAGTCAAGAAATACAAAAGAAGGAAAAAGATCTACAAAATCAACCCCCCAAAATCAAGAAAATGTCAATAGGAACATATATATCAATGATTACTTTAAATGTAAATGGATTAAATGCTCCAACCAAGAGACACAGACTGGTTGAATGGATACAAAAACAAGACCCATATATACACTGCCTACAGAAACCCACTTCAGAACTAAAGACACATATAGACTTAAAGTGGGAAGATGGAAAAATATATTCCATGCAAATTGTAAGCAAAAAAAAAAAAAAGAGCTGGAGTAGCAATCCTCCTATCAGACAAAGTTAAAGAAAGAAAGTGAAGTCGTTCAGTCGTGTCTGACTCTTTGTGACCCCGTGGACTGTAGCCCACCAGGCTCCTCCGTCCATGGGATTCTCCAGGCAAGAATACTGGAGTGGGTTGCCATTTCCTTCTCCAGGGGATCTTCNAGACAAAGTTAAAGAAAGAAAGTGAAGTCGTTCAGTCGTGTCTGACTCTTTGTGACCCCGTGGACTGTAGCCCACCAGGCTCCTCCGTCCATGGGATTCTCCAGGCAAGAATACTGGAGTGGGTTGCCATTTCCTTCTCCAGGGGATCTTCCCAACCCAGGGATCAAACCCAGGTCTCCCACATTGCAGGCAGACGCTTTAACCTCTGAACTACCAGGGAAGCCCAATAGCAAATGAGCAATCCTCGTATCAGACAAAGTAGACCTTAAAAAAATAAAGAATATTGCAAAAGATAAAGAAGGACAGTAAAAAATGATCAAGGATTCAATCTAAGAGGATGAAATAACAATTGTAAATATCTATGCACCTAACATAGGAGCACCTCAATCAAAAGACAAACATTAACGGACATAAAATATGAAACTGACAGTAACACAATAATAATCAGAGTTTTTAACAAAAACCCCACTCACACCAATGAACAGATCATCAAAACATAAAAATAATAAGGAAACACAAGTTCTAAATGATGCATTAGATGAGATGGATCTCAATGATATCAACAGGACATTCCGTCCAAATGCATAAGAATACACCTTCTCAAGTGTGTATTGTTCTATATGTTTTATCCTGGAACATTCTCCAGGATAGATTACATCTTGGGTCACAAATCAAACCTTAGTAAATTTAAGAAAATTGAAATTGTATAAATTTTCAGTTGTATCAATTATCAATCCTGAATCCCCCTCCCACCTCCCACCCCACATCATCTCTCTGGATTATCCCCGTGCACCACCTGTGATGGATTCATGTCGATGTATGGCAAAACCAATACAGTATTATAAAGTAGAATAAAGTAAAAATTTAAAAAAAAGAAATTGTATCACGCATCTTCTCTGACCACAATGCTATGAAACTAGATATCAATTAAAAGAAAGAAAAAGGTTAGAAATGGAAGCACATGGAGATTAAACAACACGTTTCTAACTAACCAACAGGTTACTGAAGAAATCAAAAGGGAAATGAAAAAATTTCTAGAAACAAATGACAATGAAAACAAGACAACTGAAAACCTATGGATTGCAGCAAAAGCAGTCCTAAGAAGGAAGTTTAGAGCGATGTAATCCTACCTCAGAAAAACATCGAAAAGACAACCTAACTTTATACCTAAAACAACTGGATGAACAACAACAAATAATAATAATAAGTAGAAGGAAAGAAATCATAAAGGTCTGAGTGGATATGAAATGAAAGAAACAATAGTAAAGATTAGTACAACGAAAAGCTGGTTCTTTGAGAAAATAAGCAAAACTGACAAATTTTAAACCAGATTTATCAAGAAAAAAGAGAAAAGAATCAAATCAACAAAATTAGAAATGAAAAAGGAGAGGTTACAAAAGACAATGCAGAAATACAAAGAATTATAAGAGACTATTATAAACAACTATATGGCAATGAAATAGATAAGCTGGAAGAAATGGACAGATTCTTAGAAATGTTCAATCTTCTAAAAGTAAAGAAGAAAGAAATAGAAATTATCAACAACCCAATTACAAGCATTGAAACTGGAGCTGTGATTTAAAAAAAAAAAAATCCAAAAAACAAAGCAGAGGACCAGATGGCTTCACAGGAATATTGTATCAAACATTTAGAGAAGAGCTAATGCCTATCCTTCTAAAACTCTTTCAAAAAACTGCAGAGGAAGGAACACTTCCAAACTCATTCTACATGGCCTCCAACACCCTGATACCAAAATCAGAAAAACACAACACAAAAAGTAAAACTACAGACCAATATCACTTATGAACATATATGCAAAAATCCTCAACAAATTTTTGCAAACAAAATTCAGAAACACAATAAAAAACTCATACACCATGATTATTCAGTCAGACAGTCAGTTCACTCAGTCTGTCTGACTCTTTGAGACCCCATGGACTGCAGCACACCAGGCCCTCCTGTCTATGACCAACTCCCAGAGTTTATCAAACGCATGTCCGTTGAGTCAGTGATGACATCCAACCATCTCATCCTATCTCATCCCCTTCTCCTCCTGTCTTCAAACTTGCTGAACACCAGGGACTTTTCAAATGAGTCAGCTCTATGCATCAGGTGGTCAAAGTATTGGAGTATCAGCTTCAACATCAGTCCCTCCAATGAACTTCCAGGACTCATCTCCCTTAAGAATGGACTAGTTGGATCTCCTTGTAGTCCAAGGGACTTTCAAGAGTCTTCTCCAACACCACAGTTCAAAAGCATCAATTCTTCGGTGCTCAACTTCCTTTATACTCCAACTCTCACATCCATACATGACTACTGGAAAAACCATAGTTTTGACTAGACGGACCTTTATTGGCAAAGTAATGTCTCTGCTTTTTAATATGCTATCTAGGTTAGTCATAACTTTTCTTCCGAGAAGTAACCGTCTTTTAATTTCATGGCTACAGTCACCATCTGCAGTGATTTTAGAGACTCCCAAAATAAAACCTGTCACTGTTTCCACTGTTTCCCCATCTACTTGCCAAGAAATGATGGGACCAGATGCCATGATCTTAGTTTTCTGAATTTTGAGTTTTAAGCCAACTTTTTCACTCTCCTCCTTCACTTTCATCAGGAGTCTCTTTGTGGCCTATTCACTTTCTGCCATAAAGGTGGTGTCATCTGCATATCAGATATTTCTCCCACCATCATAACTCCAGCTTGTACTTCATACAGCAAAGCGTTTCTCATGATGTATTCTGCATGTAAGTTAAATAAGCAGGGTGACAATACACAGCCTTGTTGTATTTCTTTTCTGATTTGTAACCAGTCTGTTGTTCTGTGTCCAGTTAAATTGCTAATTGACATGCATACAGATGTCTAGGAGACAAGTCAGGTAGTCCGGTATTCTCAGCTTTTTAGGAATTACCCACAGTTTATTGTGATCCACACAGTCAAAAGACTTTGGTATACTCAATTAAGAAGAAACAGGTGTTTTTCTGGAACTCTCCTGCTTTTTTGATGACCCAATGGGTGTTGGCAATTTGATCTCTGGTTCCTCTACCCTTTCTAAATCCAGCTGGAACATCTGGAACTTCATGGTTCACATACTGTTGAAGCCTGGCTTGGGGCATTTTGAGCATTATCCTACTAGTATGTGAGATGATGGGCCCAAGGCCTGGGGCAGTGACCCTGAGGAGCCACCACGAGCCCAAGGCCGGGGCGGCAGCTGGAAGGAGGCACCCACACCTGGGGCCAGGGCCCCCGGTGGGAGGAGCAACCCGAGGAGCAGTGGGTGCTCAGGCGCAGGAGGGCCTAGAGAAGCTATCCCACATTAAAGGTCAGGAACAGCAGCGGTAAGGAGATACCCCTCATCCAAGGTAAGGAGCAGTGGCTGTGCTTTGCTGGAGCAGCCATGAGGAGATACCCCACGCCCAAGGTAAGAGAAACCCAAGTAAGATGGTAGGTGTTACAAGAGGGCATCAGAGGGCAGACATACTGAAACCATACTCACATTAAACCAGTCAATCTGATACCGCCAGGACCACAGCTTTGTCTAACTCAGTGAAACCAAGCCATGCCTGCGGGGAACCCAAGACAGGCAGGTCATGGTGGAATGTCTGACCGAATGTGGTCCACTGGAGAAGGGAATGGCAAATCACTTCAGTATTCTTGCTTTGAGATACCCATGAACAGTATGAAGAGGAAAAATGATAGGATACTGAAAGAGGAACTCCCCAGGTCAGTAGGTGCCCAATATGCTACTGGAGATCAGTGGAGAAATAACTCCAGAAAGAATGAAGGGATGGAGCCAAAGCAAAAACAANACACACACACACACACACACTCCAATTTCCATATCCAAAGTCGGCTACTAGTCTAGAGAGATAAGGTATTTTATCACATTTTAAGTCCTATTTCAGAAGAAACTTACTTTTAAGTTTCTTCTTCCATCTGCCTACTTATGATCCTTAAATTATCTAAGAAGGCATTTGAGGGAATTTTCTGCAATGCTAAAATAATGGTGTGCAAGTGTTGAGCTGGGAGGCTTAACTTTGACCAGAAAGAATAAAATGTGTAATTGTGTATGTGAATTTTGCTTAACAGTTTATGTTAATCCACCCCTGCCTAACATGAAGCAAGGTGCCCCATGTCAACACTTGTTAAGTGCTATATTCAGGGTAAAACTGTCATTCTTTTGAACAGAGTGGACAAGAAGAGAAAAGGGTCTGACCCCTTTACAGGAACACAGAGCAGTTCATTCCCGTCAACAGTGCTAGCAAATGACTAACATGAACATGCCCAACATGAGGATTACTCCTGGTGTCCTCTCAGAGCTTTCAGACAGATGTAAATTTAACTCAGCATTGGTTACTTTTACTTTTCTGTTAATCCAAATAGTCATTTCAACTTGATTTTAAATAGACATTTTATTTTTGAAATCTCCTCTACTGAAATGTTCTTGCTCTATATTCCTATTTATATTATACACTGGTTCTTGTCCCAAACTGTTTCTTGAATCCAAAGTGTGAATTCAGCCAAGATAGCCAAGCTGGAGCTTACTTAAACAACTGTTTCGAGATTTAGTTTCCACTGCAATCATGGCAAACAAATCCAGATACAGTTAAGTTCAGGCTCTCTTCCAAACCCTGCGAACCAGCCCCTGTGAGAATGTTTTCAATAGTATGGATCTTAATACCCATAAACTGGTAATGTAGAGAAAGGAGATGCATTCTTTCAAATATTTTTCCTTTTGTTATATCCAACCTCTTATATTTATGAATCTATTTTATGAATATATATTTTTATTATATTCATATTATTATATTTATAATATAACTCATCATATTATATTTATGAATATACTTATACAGCATCATTTATTTGCTGAATTTGCTCCTTTATTATTATTTTATAACATTAAATAAAATGCTTTTGAAAATCCACAGACCCACTATCCTAACAGAACTGCATACATTTCCATTTCAGTATATCATCTTCCAGGCCTCCTCTACCTGCGTATGCACCTTACACATTGTAACTGTGCTTCATTTTCTTTTCTCTTTTAATTATATCTCAAATATGTTTTCATGTTTCTGTGTAGTATTCCTAATTGTCACTTAACAATTGTGTAATATGACATTTTAGTGCAGTATCGTAATTTATCATGCCGTTCATTACTGCTAGCAGATATCAAGGGTTATGGATTACTTTGTTGGTTGTTTTTTTTTCCCCTATTGTTGCTAACATAGCCACATTGTTTGTCATTTGCCATAGAAATGAAAATTTACAATTGACAAACTATTTCCTAATTGGTGAGAGTGAGGAGGCAGAAATGGGTAAATGGATCAAACACTCAAATTGTTTGTTTTTTTTCTTCACTCAGATAGATGCAAAAAATAGGGTAAGAAACAAAATGATGCTTCTTCAAAAACATCCTCCATTAGGACCAAAGGCAGTATTTTTAAGAGTGAGATGAGACAGAGCCAGTATTTCTATGAGTAAGATAAGACATTTCCCCAGTTAAGATACTGCTAGCATGCAACTCAAAAGCAGATGACAGTAGTGTCAATCTTCAAAAGCATAATGTTGAACAAGCAAAATAAAGATCTGACATAGACAATAATGATTACTTTGTACTATGTCAAAAGCATTTTCTTAAGGTATCTCACCATATATTTTATATATATTTAATACGTATGTATACTCTTCCCTGTTAGTGACTTTCAAATGAACTGGAATTCTAGGAATTCAATAGACTCTATCCATGAGTTTTCTGTGTCTCAGTTCCTCACTGGAAAAATTAAACTGGAGATAGAAATGTGGATAAATGCTTGGTTCATCCGAATATCTCAATAAAGAATCGAATTCCATGTAGTCTCTTGTACAGATAACATAAAATCATGTAAACACCATTGAGCTGGAGCTCATGTCTTTGATTTCTTCCTGCCTATACGGTCTCTCACTGCATGGACACTTCCCAACAAAAGAAGTTTGTTTGTGATGCTATCCAGATACGCACACAAATAGCTGGGCACCGATGCTAGATCTCCATGACCTTTGGGCAGTTATTCTTGGGCCTGACACTTATTAGAGATCCTCTCTTCATTTTCCCCCTTTATTCCTCCTCCTGAACCCATGTTAGAGCCTGTAGACTTGGTATCCTCAGTGACAGAATGAGGCTTAGCATGCTTTATCCAAAATAAGGTACGGAGCTCCAGAAGAACGCAAAGCTATTAACACATCTCCTGCGCTTGCTGCTCTTTGACAAATCTATCCCTAGAAAGTTAAATCTAACAAATACTTTACAATTAATCACCTTCTTATTTTTCATGGTAATGAATTATTGAACGTGAGACACCACCAGTCTGAGACAAGAGCACATCTGTTTAGAAGAATTAAGCTTTTTGAAAATTACCTGCCTGCAATTCAACATGAAAAGTATCGACAATTACTTCTATGTAAGTGCTTGGGCCACCAGACCACCTCACAAACACCCGCCTGTCTCTGTGCTCCACCACCCCACCTTCCATCCTTTACAGCAGCTCCTTTGCTGTTCCCTGACTCTGCCGGCTGCTGACCACCCCAAGTCTTCGCCCCCGTGATTTTCTCCCCCTTAGATGCCCACCCTGTCTTGGTCCCTCTGCTGCTTAACCCCCTAACAGGTGTCAAGGGACAGCTCCCACATTTTCCACAATCCTATAGATTTTCCCACTCAGAACTAACACTGCCATTATTCTCTGGTCTGATTGCACCTCCACCATGACTATTGTGTGTATTAGCTGAGTATGTGTCTGCCTCTCCAACCACAGGGAGAGCTTTTCGTGGGCAGGAGCCGCATTTTATTCATCTTTCTACTCCACTCTCCGCCCAGCGCACATATCCACTCTGCCTTGCTCAATGAAAACTCTCAGTTGTACCATTTGGGTCACTCTCAAAGCCTACTTCCCCTTTCTGGTAGGGAAAAAAAAAAAAAACTCTATCTTGTTAATTTGAATTAAGTCAAATTGAATATAGTCAGCAAAAATGTGGATTAAAATAAGCTTCTGTGGGTTGGGGCCCTAACTTTTTACTTAGCATATTGCTTCTCTGGGGAAACCACATCTTACATAACAAGGAGAAGAAAGAGATAAACTTTTCCAGAACAGTTTCTTCTCCTTCCAAGACTGACCTGACTCCCACTGCCTGCCTGCCTGCCTCCATGAGTCAGTGGCCATACTGCACATGTGACAAGAACTGGTCCTTCTAAGAGCATTTGACAACTGAGCTTTTGAATTCCTGACCAGAAAGAAGGTGAATCAATGTACTTGGGTTAATCCTGTAAGTAGGTCAACAAAAAATAATTTCAGGTTTGGCTATTGTCCCTCTATTATGCTTCCATCCTATTCTTAACAGGATCTTCAAGGCACCGTGGGTATTTTCTTGGGCAGCCTTAGGATGCTGAGTTGCAGACCGTCACCCCCAAAGTCTTCTGAAGCATCCATTCTCTGTAAAGGCTGAAAGATGCTCAGAGACTGGTTGGTGGTTCAGGGAAGTCCTGGTTTATTCTAGAGCAAGGACATAATTCAACAACTCCCCTGAGCAGGATTTGAGGGCAGTCTTAATAACTTCTGACCCATATCATTTGTCCTGCAAATTTCCCAAATTATCTGATTGACTAAAAGTGGGATTTAATTTCAGATACTCTTTTTCTTGATCATGCAAATATCAGGTCTTCTTTAATAACAGCAGGAAGGATCTCCTTTGAATATGAGAAGAGGGCAGCAAAGGCAGAGTATGTCCACAGATTGTCAGCACAGGGAGAAGGGCCAACCAACCCTTGATTAAGCCCATCACAGCTGTGGATCTGCCCACTCTGTCCCTGACATCACCGATTCTCACCTTTCACAGCTGTGAGTGCTAGACACTGGACTAGAGGATACACCAAACAGAAATGTCTTAAAATATAAAGAGCGAAAGAAAATAAGAAAGAATTTTGATACATTTTCTAAATGGCTAAGAAAAGAAATATGTACACTTAGAGTGTATTTCAATAAGGGCAAAATTTAGCTAAAAATATCCTGCTGGGTTGAGTTAAAAGGAATATAAAATAACATCCAATAAATAAGATCAAATTAGTTAAAAATTATCCAATAATTTTTAACCTGATCTTCCCTGGTGGCTCAGTTGTAAAGAATCCATTAGGAGATGCAGACTCAACCCCTGGGTCAGGAAGATCCCCTAGAAAAGGAAATGGCAACCCATTCCAGTATTCTTGCCTGGGAAATCCCATGGACAGAGGACCCTGCTGGGTTATAGTCCATGGGGTCACAGAAAGTCAGACACAACTGAGCATGCACTACGATCTGACCTCTCTGGGGTCTCCACCAAATGGCCCCAAATGATGACTAAGGACTCCCCACTTGAGCCGATATTCATATTGTGTGTGAACTCTCCTGATCCTCCCCTATCCGATAAGACTAACAAGTGCAATAAAAACTAGGATGTTAAAGGAGCATCAAGTAAATAGTATTAGCCAAAGTATTAGAAATGGACAGATAGTAAAATCAATAAATTTAAATTTGTAAATTCAGCCAACATGTCCCACTGAAGGAAGAATGGGGTTTCAGATGCAAGCAGCTATGCCAAGACCAGGACTAAGAGCCCAACCACACTTGCTCAGACGATGCAAAGACAGGCTGGGCTCACTCCTCCTCCCAGACAGGGTTTCCCCAAAGCAGACTGTCACCCTTTAGGTGGCAAAAATATAAAGCCCAGAACTGCCACTCCCCCACAAGCCCGAGGGTCTCCCCAGAGCTCACCTCTCACTCTCCAAGCATTAGGACAGAAGCCAACAGCAAACACATTTAGGGGCGGTGGGCAGCATGGCGCCATGGAGGTCCTATCACAGGGGAAGCGTTACTGACTACGCTCTTGTCAGCCTGGCCTGGTCTCTGCCCCCCCATCTCCCCCTTCCACAGGCCAGCCCAGCGTCCACTGCTTCATTCAACAAGTCCTGGCTAAGGGGTGGGTGTGAGTCGGGCTCTCTGCTGGGCCTGGCACACAGGAGCGAACAGATCAGCCCAAGTTCCTGTCTTTATGGCACTCACAGGCTAGCAGGGGAGTCTGGTGAGTAAATGATGGTGTCAGAGGCTCAGATAAATTTTTTTAAGATTACTTTATGATTTTTCTAATGCATGCATAACTATGCACACATATGTAATCTGTCCTTTTATTTTTTAATTTTATTTATTTTTTACTTTTTGGCCTCACAGCATGCGGGACTGTGTTCAGTTCCCGACAGGAACTGAACTCGAGCTCTCTGCATTGGGAATGCAGTCTTAACCACTAAACCTCCAGGGAGGTCCCTGAGATAAGGTTGTTACAGCAGCACTTGCAGGCACACCTAACCCTTACCTTGCTAGGAGAAGATAGTGAACAAGAAAGACATCTAAAAGGGTCTCACATTCAATTCCAATGGGTATATGCGTGTGTGTGCGAAGGAGTCCCCACATGTCCAAGCAATTCTCTAAAACCAGCTGGGTGTCCTAAAACTCGACTCAATTCTGACACTACCTACCCAGAGATAGCATCAGATTCCACAGGAATCCTATGAGATTGACCTCCGCCTCCACTTCAGATGCCAGGAACCAGCCCAGGTTGTCACTTGTCCTTCTGAACTGACCTGTTACAGATTAGCGGTTCCAAGGGACCCTACCTTGGGTTCAGTTGGCTAGAAAGGCTCACAGAAGTCAGAGAAACACTTTAGCTAGTAGATCACTGGTTTATGATAAGAGGATATAGCTCAGGAACAGCCAGATGGGAGATACACACAGGGAAAGGGCATGGAGCTTCTGTGCTCTCTCCAGGCACACCAGGCTTGCCAAACCTCCCCGTTTTCACCAACCTGAAAGCTCTCCACATCCTATCCTTTCGGGGTTTTACGGAGGTTTCATCACAGGAGCATGATTAATTCAGTGACTAGTCATTGGTGAGTGAGCTCAACTTCCAGTTCCTCTCCTCCACCCCCTCCNGGACGGGGTGGGAGATGGGGGGGGCGGTTCAAGAGGGGACATGTATATATCTGTGGCTGATTCGTGTTGATATGTGGCAGAGGCCAACACAATATTGTAGAGCAATTGTCCTCCAATAATTAAATTTTGTTCTATACTTCAATATTGTACAATTATAATTTTAATAATTATTAGCTACTCAAGAACAGTTATGTTTTATGAGTATTGTCAAATTGTCACCACCAACCGAATGATACTCAGATGTATTCTTTCTATAAAACTTTATAAGTAATAAAAAAGACAAAAGTCTACAAACAATAAATGCTATAGAGGATATAGAGAAAAGGGAATCCTACACTGCTGTTGTTCAGTTGCTCAGTCATGTCCGACTCTTTGTGACCCTATGGACTGAAGCATACCAGGCTTTCCTGTTCTTCACGATCTCCTGGAGCTTGTTGAAATTCATGTCCATTGAGATGGTGATGCCATCCAACCATCTCTCATCCTCTGTCTTCCCCTTCTCCTNCGGAGTTTCAGCTTCAACATTGGAGAGGTAAATATATATTAAAGAATAAAAGATTTTCATAGTTTGGAAATTTCTATATTAAACCAAGATAATAATTTTTTTTTTAATTTTACTGCTGTATCCCCAACACTGAGAGTAGATAGGACCTAGTCCAGAGTGGGCACTCGATCAACACTGATTGAACGATTGACTGTAGGATTCAATAGAACCATTTACACACGTGCTCAGTGACATCCAAGATGGGGATGGACTGTGCAGCCATCCCATGGGACTTCCCTCCGGACTAGCATTCAGTGAAATTTACTTGGTGAAACGTGCCCTCATCCCTAAGTCTAGAAGAACCAACCCTGGCTAAGAAGCCAAATTTTCAGAAATCAGAAAGAATGAAGGATCAAAGGAAAGAAGAAAAAGTCCCGTATTCCCCAGAATTACCCTCATTTTTTGGCCCTTGCCCTCTATCCACGAGCAGTCTCCCCAGTAAACCACTCTTCTCTCCACAGGGTGAATTTATGTAATTAAGGCAAAGATGTATCTGCCAGACACACTTTACCTCCAGATGTTAATTTCCTAGCTCCGCAGGTTTGCCCAACAAAGGTTGTTAGGTCTTGCCTTCAATTCCAAAATTGAATCGTTCTAGATACCGGAAACCGGTGAGGAGTTTTGTAAAGAGTTCTAGGAAGCTTTATGTTGCCGAAGTAATGTGTTATGGAACCACCAATGCATGGGAAATGTAATCCCAGCCTTCTCTATTCCCACCCTAGATTCCCTATTACCACCCTAGAAGACCCTGAATCAGGATTCTCAGCTTCAACCAAGACGTGAGCAAACACCATCAAGGAAGGTCTGCATTCTCAAATTCTAGCACACACCAGAAACGCCTGCGGGGCTTGTTAAAATGCAGATTGCTGGGGCCTAACCCAGAGTTTCCTATTCAGTGGCATTTGCAGTTCTGAGCAATTCTCAGGGGATGCCAGTGATGCTAGTCCCTGGTTATGTCCTCACTGCTACACGTGCTTTGATTTTTTTTTTTTTCCACTTAGCAGTACACCCTTTTTTTTTTTTTAACTTTTATTTCACATTGGGGTATTTTGATTAACAATGTTGTGTTAGTTTCAGGTGTATTGTAAAGTGATTCAGTTATACCTACCTGTGTATCTATTCTTTNTTTTTTTTTTTTTCCACTTAGCAGTACACCCTTTTTTTTTTTTTAACTTTTATTTCACATTGGGGTATTTTGATTAACAATGTTGTGTTAGTTTCAGGTGTATTGTAAAGTGATTCAGTTATACCTACCTGTGTATCTATTCTTTTTCATATTTTTTTCCCATTTAGGTTACTACAGAATATTGAGCAGAGTTCCTTGTGCTATACAGTAGGTCCTTGTTGGTTCTACTGTTTTAAATAGAGCAGCGTGTACATGTTGATTTGTTTTAGAGCCACAAGCCTGATGTAGACCAGATTCAGCTAGGCCCGTGCAGTACCATTTGGACATAATGTGTGGCATATGATAGGTTCTGACTGATTAACTGGATAGAGTTAGTGAACATTAATTCCTAAGGCTGGGGTTCTACTTTGGGGAAGTGTACCCTTCCTTCCCTGATGTAACTGGAGCCCAGTTCTTGACCCGAACTGGCTCTGCTGGGCTCATGACCCCCTCCCTGCCTGTCTCCAGATCTTGCAGAGACCATGTACCCAAAAGCCTGGTCTTTTGATCAGCAACAGGAGGTATGAGGGCACCCAAGTGGGACAGGCCCTTTTTGGGCCCTAGAATTTAGACCCCTGTGCTGCCTGGTGAAAGCCAACTTCAACATGGCCCAGTGTGTTCCCACCATCCCTGGTGGATTGCTGACCCTGTCAGAGCACTCCAGAGCCCCCAGAAGGACCCTGGCTGGAGCGTCACAGTCATGGTTAGGGTCACAGGGTGGGAAACTGAACCAGGTTCCAATCCGACTTTGAAATAGAGACTTAGACTAGAGACTCCCGGAGACTCTCAGTCAGCCAGAGTCAGGAATGGTTAACTTTATCATTTTCTTTTGTACTATTTTCATTAGACCCTGATGGCTAATTTCATTCTTCCCTCTCTGGGATTTGTGCTTGTGAACTGTGTGGTAGAGAAAATTGTACTATGGCCCTGGGATTCAGGCTTTGATGGATGATGGGGGAGGGCTTCCTGGGTGGCACGAGTGGTGAAGAACCTGCCTACTAATGCAGCGGACATGAGAGACTTGGGTTCGATCTCTGGGTTTGGAAGATCTCCTGAAGGAGGGCATGGCAACTCACTCCAGTAATCTTGCCTGGAGAATCCCAGGGACAGGGGAGCCTGGTGGGCTACAGTCCACGGGGTCTCAAACAGACATGACTAAGCGAGTTAGCATGCAACATGCGTGGGAGAAGTAAACTCCAAGAATAAAGATTTTTCTAAGTAATCCAGAAAGAGAAATGAAAATGTATTGTTTATCAACACTGCAACACTTTACTATTCTCCACAATCCCACTTTATTGAGGAAGGCAGGTAATTGCCTGTGTATAGACACCAGATAGAAGAATAACCTACCTATCTGTGCTAAACACAGCCTTCCCACTTCTCTGTTGCAGCTTCTATCAGTTTCCCTTGGAAACCAAAGGAGCAACTGCCTGCAGGAACATCTCTCTCCCTCCTCACTCACAGTCCCAAGGACTAGTAATCTGTTTTCTTGTTGAAATCATCTGATGTTGGGGGATGGCATGCATGTGGGGGACAACATAAAACTATGACCACACTGGGTTAGACACAATGTGGTTTCCATCTAGTATTCTTTCCTGGACAGTTTCCTTGATCCTCTTCATTTCATACGCTGCCTCATCAATTTCTTCACTGTATTTTAATGATTTATAAACACAAATCTCGACCATTAGATCTCAGGTTACTTAAAATTTGAGAAAGACATGGACTTCTGTTTGGGATTCCAAACAGAGCCATAGCAGAGCCCTTTGCTTGACAAGAATGAGTTTACCTATTGATTAATATGATTTTAACCTGGTGATGAAAGTTTTAGCATCCATCAGTGATACTTGCCTGAATCAATTATTTCTTTAGTGGTTACTAAATATTCATTTTTCTTCTCTCATTCTACTCTTATTAGAATTCTGCCTTAAGAAAGAGCTCTTCTTCTCCATTTGTTCATTTACATATTCACTTATATAAAATGCATAGATTATTATTTTATGCAGTGGGTTACAGTCTGTTACTATAGTTTTTTAATGATCATATTGCTCCAGGTTGGGTCAGGGGAGCCTCTTCACATTTGTTCCAGTGTCCCTTTAATATGTCTCTGTCTTGCTTTAAACATTACTCTCTGACACAAGATGTTTCCATAAGATTCTTAATAATTACAAAAGGAAAATAGTAGCTTTATATTGGATTAAACTAGTAGACAAACCCTAGCCAAGAGACCAAAGCCAATATTACCATTAAGGGTGCATCTTGTTATACTACATTGAGAAGGACACATCACTGAAGGTTTTTCTGCCAAAAAGTGAATAACTGAAATCTAATCATGAGGCTCAGATCAGAAAAATACTAATTGTGGGAAATTCTACAAAATAACTAGCCTATACTCTTCAAAGCCACTCAGTTGTGTCCGACTCTTTGTGACCCATGGATTATACAGTCTGTGGAATTCTCCAGGCCAGAATACTGGAGTGGGTAGCTGTTCCCTTCTCCAGGGGATCTTTCCAACCCAGGGATTGAACCCAGGTCTCCCACATTACAGGAGGATTCTTTACCAGCTGAGCCACCAGCCACCAGCCACCAGCTACCACCCTGATAGCTCAGTTGGTAAAGAATCTGCCAGCAATGCGGGAGACTGGGGTTTGATCCCTGGGTTGGGAAGATCCCCTAGAGAAAGGAAAGGGTACCCGCTCCAGTATTCTGGCCTGGAGAATTCCATGGACAGTATAGTCTATGGGGTTACAGAGTCAGACACAAGAGCGACTTTCACAAATAAATAAATTTATATTTTTTAAAATGTCGAGGTGATAAAAGGCTAATTTTATCTTAATTAAAGGAGACTAGAGATGAGCCAAATGCAATGCATGGTCCTGGATAGGAAACTGAACCAAAGGAGAAAAAAATGCTATTAAATATTCTTAGAACAATTAGAAAATTTTAATAAAGTTTGAAGTTTAGATAACAGAATTATACCAACATCACTTCTCTGATTTTGAAAATTGTACTATGGTTATATAAAATAATGTCTTTATTCTTAGGAATTTAGACACTGAAGGCCTGAGGATGAAAGGCACATCAGATCTGCACCTTACTCTCACAAGATTCAGAAGAATGATACGGCAAAGTGATGATCCATTTGAAGAGTACACAGAAGACTGGCTGAAAAGTATATGGGCATTTTTTGTGCTTCTCACAACTTTTCTGCGTGATTGAAATTATTTCAAAATGATGAGTTATACAAACTCTTGGATAAAGAGTTGTTTATTTGTACTCACCTATACTCCATTCTAGAGATGATTAAAGGCAATTTCTAAGCCTATCTATTCAACAGGATCTTTTTTCAGTTAACTGTCTTCAGTTGAGTTCTACTAGAAGCAGACACAAAGCCAAAGATTTGAATACAACTACTTTATTTGGGGCATGATCATACAGAGCATCTTGCCTTGTAAGAAATGTTAAAAGAAGTTCTTCAGAGAGAAGGAAAATGATCAGATGATCTTGGTATAGAACTTATATCTACATAAAGAACTTGGATTTTTTAATATATAAAGAAAGGAAGAGCGTGAAAGAAGGAATAAGTGAGTGAAGTCGCTCGGTCGTGTCCAACTCTTAGCGACTCCATGGACTGTAGCCTACCAGGCTCCTCTGTCCATAGGATTTTCCAGGCAAGGGCACTGGAGTGGGTTGCCATTGCCTTCTCCAAAGGATCTTCCCAACCCAGGGATCGAACCCAGGTCTCCCGCATAGGAATAAGTGAGGATAAATAAAAACTTCTTATTCCTAATTGATCTAACAAATAACACTTTGTTCAAAAATAGTAGCAACTATACATTCATTAATTAAACTTATGTATAATAGACTAAACTGAACTGATAATGAAATAAATTACAATAATTATACAAAGGATGTGTGTGAAAGTC
This sequence comes from Neotragus pygmaeus, assembly GCA_006410875.1. NCBI lineage: Eukaryota > Metazoa > Chordata > Mammalia > Artiodactyla > Bovidae > Neotragus > Neotragus pygmaeus. The sequence goes on along the minus strand of SJYV01039343.1, from coordinate 665,870 downwards.
ACTCAGTTGTGTCCAATTCTTTGTGACCCCATAGACTGTAGCCTGCCAGGCTCCTCTGTACATGGGGATTCCCTAGGCAAGAATACCAGAGTGGGTTGCCATGCCCTCCTCCAGGGGATCTTCCCAACCCAGGGATCAAACCCAGGCCTCCCACATTGCAGGCAGATTCTTTACTGACTGAGCCACCAGGGAAGCCCAAGAGGAGAGAGGAATTAGGAGTCATTTGCAATAAGGTGCTTGTACTGCTGGTGAAGTAGTATGTTATTTGACAGTAGATTTGGATCAGCTGTGGATGTATATTATAAACTCCAGAGCAACCATGTAAAAAGTTAAAAAAAAAATAAGCATTACCAACATGCTATCAAGAGACAGGAGAACAAATGAAATCATATAAAATGTTCAATTAAAACCACAAATGGCAGGAAAAGAGTTGAAGACAAAACTAGAGGGGAAAAAAAGAATAAGAGCAACAAATAGAAAACAGTAATAAATATAGTAGATATTACTCTAACTGTACCAATTACCACCTCAAACAATGGTCTAAATATACCAATTAAAAGATAAAAATTATCAAAGTGGACCTAAAAAACAAGACCCAGCTTTATGGTGTCTATAAGAAATTCACCTCAAATAAAAAGTAGATTAAAAGTAAAGGGCTGGAGGAAGATATACCATGCTAAACAAATAAAAGGAAAAAACTGGAGCAGTTATATTAATTTCAAACAGAGCAGACTTTGGAGCAAAGAAAATTATCAGGGATAAATAGGATGTTGTGGATTGAATGGTGTTTCCATCAAAATCCATATGTCATAAGCCCTAAAGTATAACCATATTTGGAAATAGGACATATAAGGAGATAATGAGGTTAAATGATGACCTATGCTTTTGAAGTGTAGTGTTGGAAAAGACTCTTGAGAGTCCCTAGGACTGCAAGGAGATCCAACCAGTCCATTCTGAAGGAGATCAGCCCTGGGATTTCTTTGGAAGGAATGATCCTGAAGCTGAAACTCCAGTACTTTGGCGACCTCATGCGAAGAGTTGACTCATTGGAAAAGACTCTGATGCTGGGAGGGATTGGGGGCAGGAGGAGAAGGGGACGACAGAGGATGAGATGGCTGGATGGCATCACTGACTCGATGGACGTGAGTCTGAGTGAACTCTGGGAGTTGGTGATGGACAGGGAAGCCTGCCGTGCAGCGATTTATGGGGTCGCAAAGAATCAGACATGACTGAGTGACTGAACTGAACTGAACTGAAGGTGGAAACCTGATATGACAGGATTAGTGTCCTTCTAAGAAGAGACATCACGGAGCCCTTTCTTTTCATTTCTCCAGTGTGCTCAAAGAAGAGGGCATGTGAGCACGTAGCAATGTGGCAGCCACTTACAAAGCAGGCAGGGGGGACTCCCGAGAAACTGATTGTGTTGGCACCCAGATCTCAGATTTTCAGCCTTCAGAGCTGTGAGAAAATAAATATTTCCTGGTTAAGTCACTAGTCTATGATATTCTGTTATGGCAGCCCGTGCTAAGTAGGATAGAGGGGAATTACATAGTGATAAAGAGGTCAGTTCTCCCAGAAGATTAACAGTTCTTAACGTGGATGTATCTAACAACATAGTGTCAAAACTATGAGTTAAAAACGGACAGAACTGCAAGGAGAGACAGATTAGACTCACCGCTAGAGCTGAACACTTCAAAACCCCTCTATCAGAAATAGATCCAGCAGGCAGAAAACCAGTCGGGACACACCTGAACTCAACAATATCATCAATCAACTGGACATAACTAACATCTATAGACTTCTTCACCCAGCAATAGCAGAATTCACATTTGTCTTAAGCTCACATGGAGCACAAACCAGGATACACCAGATTCTGGACCATAAAACTCACCTTTAAAAATTTTAAAGAATAGAAATCACATAATGTATGCTCTCAAACCACAATGGAATTAAACTAGAAATCAATAACTAGAGAGCTGGAAAATCCCAAAATATATAGAGAGTAAACAATGCATTTCTAAATAACACATGAGCCAAATAAGAAATTTCAAGAGAAATTTTAAAATATATGGAACTATGTAAAAATAAAAACACACCTTCTCAAAATTTGTGAGATACAGTGAAAGCAGTGCTTTGAGGGAAATGTATAGAATTGAATGCATATGCTAGAAAAGAAGAAAGATCTAAAATCAATAAACTTATATCTTTAGAAACTAGAAATGGAGCAGCAAATTAAATCCAAAATAAGCAGAGCAGAAATCAATGAACTTGAAAAACAAGAAATCAAAGGAGAATATTAATGAAACCAAAAGCTGATTCTTTGAAAAATCAGTGCAATTGATCAGGCTTTAGCCAGGCTAACTAAGGACAAAAAGAGAGCAAATACAAATTATGAATAGCATAAAAGAAAGGAGGGATATCACTACAGATACCACAGATATCAAAAGGATTATAATGGAATGCTATGAACAGTTATATGCTCACAATGGACCAATTCCTTGACAATTTGCCAAAATTCACACAAGATGAAACAGACAATATGAATAGGCCTATATCTTTTGAAGAAATTGAATTAATAAACAATAACTTTCCAAAATAGAAAGCCCCAGGCTCAGATGAATTCACTGATAAATTCTTCTAAATATTAAAGGAAGAATTATACCAATTTTCTACAATCTCTTTCAGTAGATAGAAGCAGAAGAAATACAGCTTAAATCATTCTATTAGTCAAAATTACCCTAATACCAAAATCAGACAAAGACTTCAAAGAAAAACTAAAGACCAATTTTCTCATGAACATAGATGCAAAAATATTCAACAAAATATTAGCAGATTTTATCCAACAATGTATAAAAAGAATTATACATCACCACCAAGTGGGATTTACCTAGGTACACATAGCTGGTTCAATGTTCAAAAATCAATTAATACAATCCACCATGGGGCTTCCCTCATAGCTCAGTTGGTAAAGAATCCACCCGTAATGCAGAGACCCCAGTTCGATTCCTATAAGGAAGATCCGCTGGAGAAGGGGTAGGCTACCCACTCAAGTATTTTTGGCTTTCACTTGTGGCTCAGCTGGTAAAGAATCTGCCCACAATGTGGGAGACCTGGGTTCAATTCTCGGATTGGGAACATCCCCAGGAGAAGGGGAAGGCTACCCACTCCAGTGTTCTGACTTGGAGAATTCCAAGGATTATATAGTCCATGGGGTCACAAAGAGTCAGACATGACTGAGTGACTTTTACTCTCACTTTTCACTTTCACAATTCATCACATCAACGACCTAAAGAAGAGAAATTAGATGATCATAACATGTGCAGAAATTGCATTTGACAAATCCTACACTCATTCATGATAAGCACTCTAAGCAACAAGGAATGTAGGGGAGGGGATTTCCTTAGCTTGACAAAGGACATTTACAAAAAGCTTACAGCTAACATCACACAGTTAATATATCACTATCACTAATGGTGAGAAACTATAATCTTTCTTTCTAAGGTCAGGAACAAGGCAAGGATATCCTCTCATTACTCTTTTCAACGTTTTACTTGATGTCATAGCTAATGCAGTAAGACAAAGAAAGGAAACACAAGGCAAACTGATTGGGAAGAAAGAAATAAAGCTGTCTTTGTTCACAAATGACATGACTGTCTATGTAGAAAATCCAAAAAATTGATTAAAAAAAAAACTCTTGGAACTAATAAGCAATTATAGCAAGATTGCATAACACAAAGTTAATCTGTGAAAGTCAATCACTTTCCTATACACCAACAACAAACAAGTGGAATTTGAAATTAAAAATGCAATACCATTTGCACTAGCATCCAAAGAAATGGAATTCTAAGGCATAAGTCCAGCAAAATATGTATAAGATCTATATGAAGAAAATTATAAGAATTTGATGAAGGAAATCTAAAGACTGACTAAATGGAGAGGCAGTCCCTGTACATGGATAAGAAGACTCAATGCTGTCAAAATGTTACTTCTTTCCAAATTAATCTATAGATTCAATGCAAGCCAAATCAAAATACCAGTAGGTTGTTTTGTGGCTATTGACAAACTAGCTCTAAAGTTTATTTGGAGAAGCAGAAGAACCAGAATAACCAGCTCAACACTAAAGAACAAAACTAAAGGACTGACACTACCTAATTTCAAGACTTAACTATAATTCTACAATAATCAAGACAGTGTAGTAGTATTGGTGAAAGAACAAATAGATCGATGGAACAAAACAGAGAGCCCAGAAATATACCCCTACAAATGCAGTCAACAGATCTTTGATGAAGGAACAATAACAATACAAGGGATAGAAGATAGTCTTTTCAACAAACAGTGCTAGAGCAACTAGATATCCACATACCAAAAAATATGAATCTAGACACAGACTTTATTCCTTCCACCGAAAAAAAGATCAACTCAGAATGGATAGTAGACCTAAATGGAAAATGGGAAACTGTAAGACTTTCAGAAGATAACACGGAAGAAATTCTAAATGGCTTTGGGTATGATGATGACTTTTTGAATATAACACCAAAGTACAACCCTTGAAATAAACCACTAATAAGCTAGATTGCATTAAAATTTAAAAATTTTGCTCTACTAAAAACAATGTCAAGAGGATGAGAAGACAAGCCATATATTAGGAGAAAACATTTGCAAATGACACATCTAATAAGTGAAAAGTAAAAGTGAAAGTTGCTCAGTCATGTCCAACTCTTTGCAGCCCTTTGGACTGTATGAGGTGAGGTGAAGTCACTCAGTCGTGTTTGACTCTTTGAGACCCCATGGATTGTAGCCCACCAGGCTCCTCTGTCATGGAATTTTCCAGGCAAGAGTAGTGGAGTGTGTTGCCATTTCCTTCTCCGGGGGATGCTCCTGACCCAGGGATCAAACCTGGGTCTCTTGCATTGCAGGCAGAGGCTTTACTGTCTGAGCCACCATATAGTCCATGGAATTCTCCAGGCCAGAATACTGGAGTAGGTAGCTGTTCCCTTCTCCAGGGGATCTTTCCAACCCAGAAATCAAACTCAGGTATCCCATATTTAATAAACTATTATTCGAAGTATACAAAGAATCCTTAAAACTCAGCAATAAGAACACAATCTGACTTTAAAAATGGGTCAAACAACAGGTACATGAAAAGATGCTCNCTCCAGGGGATCTTTCCAACCCAGAAATCAAACTCAGGTATCCCATATTTAATAAACTATTATTCGAAGTATACAAAGAATCCTTAAAACTCAGCAATAAGAACACAATCTGACTTTAAAAATGGGTCAAACAACAGGTACATGAAAAGATGCTCATCACTAATCATCAGGGAAATGACAATCAAAATCACAATGCGATATCACCTCGCATTTGTTAGAGTGGTAATTAACAAAAAGGCAAAAAATAACAAGTATTGGCAAGGATGTAAAGGGTACCCTGAAACATTGTTAGTGAGAACATAAATTTGTGCAGTAATTATGGAAAACAGTTCTTCAGAAAATTAAAAATAGAACCCCCATATTACCCAGCAATCTCACTTCTGAGTATCTACCCAAAGAAAACAAAAACACTCAAAGAGACACCTGTGCCCGCCTGTTACTTGCCACATGATTCACAACAGGAAAATAACCAGTGTTCATCTACAGATGAATGAGTGGATAAAGAAAATACATATACATACATAATGGAATAATATCCTTCCATAAAAAAGAAGAAAATTCTATTTTTGACAACATGGATGAACCGGGAAGGCAATATGATTAGTGAAATTAGACACAGAATGACAAACACTGTATATTATCACTTAACATATGAGATATCAAAAAACAAACTCACAGAAGTAGAGAGTAGATTGGAGGTTTGCCAGAGGCAGAGTAGGGAGATTGGGTGAAAGTGGTCAAAGGGTACAAACTTCCAGTTATAAGATGAATAAGTTTTGGGAATCTAATGTACAGCATGGTAACCTGTACCACTCTAACAAATGTGAAGTGATATTGCCTAGCCTACACTAAACATGTTCAGAACACTTGCATTAGCATGCTGCTGCTGCTGCTAAGTCACTTCAGTCGTGTCCAACTCTGTGCGACCCATAGATGGCAGCCCACCAGGCTCCCCCATCCCTGGGATTCTCCAGGCAAGAACACTGGAGTGGGTTGCCATTCCTTCTCCAATAGCCTACAGTTGGACAAAATCAGCTAACACAAAGCCTACTTTATAACACAATATGGAATATCTCACATTTTTATTGGCTATTATACTGAAAGAAAAATATCAAATATAATATCACATATATGTGGGAATCTAAAATATGACACAAAAGAACCTATCTACAAAATAGAAATAGACTCACTGACACGTTCAGACAGACTTGGCATAAACCTGGGTGAAGGAAGCTCATAGCCAAGAAGTCCATTTGATTTTGACTTGGGATGAGCCTCCCAAACTTTTGCAAGTACTGTACAAACTTTTGACTTCCCAGGTGGCTGAGTGATAAAGAATCTGCCTGCCAATGCAGGAGACATAGGAGACTTGGAATCAGTCCCTGGGTGGGGAAGATCTCCTGGAGATGGGCATGGAAACCCACTCCAGTATTTTTGCCTGGAGAATCTCATGGACAGAAGAGCCTGGCGGGCTACAGTCTATGAGGTCTCAAAGAGTCGGACACAACGTAGCAACTGACCACGCATGTATAAATTTTAACACTGGTCAGTTAGTAAGTGGTTAGAGCTATTTCTTAATACCTCAAAACTTGACAAAAATGGTGAGACTTCTCGGTGGCCCACTCCTAGTGCAGGGAGGCCCAAGTTCAATCCCTGGCCAAGGAACTAAATCCTGCATGCCGCAACAAAGACCCCACATGCTGAAACTAAGACCCAGTGCAGCCAAATAAATAAATTAAAAAAAAAAAAAAAACTTGACAAAAATAGTACTTTCCTCTCAATAAATCCACATTGGCTAATTAAAATGTCTATGCCATTGGTTGAGGTTATCCCAACTCCATGAGGTAATGGGGTTTGGTCCTGCTATCCAGTTGGCAGCTACATGTGACCTTTGATTAATAAAGGATTAGGGTGAAATTAAACACCTTTAATAAGCATAGTTTTATAGAGAAAACGGTTTTTCAGAAAAAAATATTCACATATTCTTCAATGGAAGTCCATCTTCATGATGAAGTCCTGCTTCGTCACTTCCAGCCATTTTATTTGCTGAATCTTCCTAGCTCAGCTGTGTAACCCACACAACCATCCCAGCACCCTGTCTCACCTGGTCAGACATTGGGCCAACCTGACCCGACTCCTCCACAGCCTGCCCTTTGGCATCTGGTGATACCAGGTGGCGCTACTGGCAGCAGCAGACCACTGCCCCTGTGACGTCAGCACTCCCAGATGCAGCACCCCAGCCACCTGCCCCTGCTACCCGTGAAAGTTGCTCAGTTCGTGACCCTATGGACTGTAGCCCACCTGGCTCCTCTGTCCATGGGATTCTCCAGGTAAGAATATTGGAGAGGATCACTATTCCCTTCTCCAGGGTATCTTCCCAACCCAGGGATCGAATCTCAGTCTTCTGCATTGCAGACAGATTCTTTACTATCTGAGCCACCAGGGAAGCTACCAGGCCTTAAGTCAAAAGCCAAACGTGTGGTCCAGTGGGGACACAAAAGCAGGAGTTCAGGACATCTGCTTCTGCTTGTCTCTTTAAGTGAAAGCCAAGTCAGTAGACTGTTTTTCACTAACAAGTTGTCCAGTCCCAAGAAATAAGGGGAGCTAACATGCACTTCCATGTGGAAATACAAGTAGCACATCGTACATGTAAGAAACATGCTATACAAACAGACAAAATAATCACCCTGGATGACTTGCCTATCACAAATCACACAGTTCAAAATTGTCTCAGGAAACATGTATGCAATACAAAAATCATCTTCTGAAAGCGTGTGAGGCACCAGACGCATCAAGATGAGGAAGACCCAATCCTTGCTTTCCACAGGGCTTCCCTGGTGGCTCAGAGGTTAAAGCGTCTGCCTCCAATGTGGGAGACCTGGGTTCGNCTGATGAACTATGGAATGAGGTTTGTGACATTGTACAGGAGACAGGGATCAAGACCATCCCCATGGAAAAGAAATCCAAAAAAGCAAAATGGCTGTCTGCGGAAGCCTTACAAATAGCTGTGAAAAGAAGAGAGGTGAAAAACAAAGGAGAAAAGGAAAGATATAAGCATCTGAATGCAGAGTTCCAAAGAATAGCAAGAAGAGGTAAGAAAGCCTTCTTCAGCGATCAATGCAAAGAAATAGAGGAAAAGAACAGAATGGAAAAGACTAGAGATCTCTTCAAGAAAATTAGAGATACCAAGGGAACATTTCATACAAAGATGGGCTCGATAAAGGACAGAAATGGTATGGACCTAACAGAAGCAGAAGATATTAAGAAGAGGTGGCAAGAATACACAGAAGAACTGTACAAAAAAGATTTTCACAGCCCAGATAATCACTATGGTGTGATCACTCATCTAGAGCCAGACATCCTGGAATGTGAAGTCAAGTGGGCCTTAGAAAGCATCACTATGAACAAAGCTAGTGGAGGTGATGGAATTCCAGTTGAGCTCTTTCAAATCCTAGAAGAGGATGCTGTGAAAGTGCTGCACTCAATATGCCAGCAAATTTGGAAAACTCAGCAGTGGACACAGGACTGGAAAAGGTCAGTTTTCATTCCAATCGCAAAGAAAGGCAATGCCATAGAATGCTCAAAGTACTGCACAGTTGCATTCATCTCACATGCTAGTAAAGTAATGCTAAAACCACATAAGGGATGGGAAATATAAGCATTTGGAATGAAAGAATACATAAATTCAAATATAGGTAAAATTAATCTATGAAGTGACTTAGCGGGAGCAGCAGCAATCTATGGAGAAAAAGTCAGATGAGTGGTTACCTCTAGCAGGGTCAGTGGTATTGGTAGGAACTAGGCTTGGGGAGAGGTGTAATCGAGTCTCAGGGCACTGGAACTCTATCATCATCTGAGTACTGGTTCCAGGAATGTACATGTGGGTAAAAATTCATCAGGCTGTGGAAGCGACATTAGTGCACTTTACTATCCATATGCTCACCTCCTTAAAAAAAAGTATAAAGCAAATACTAGTAATAACCTTTAATCTTGGGTCAAATAAGATCATACCATACTACTATGTACGGTAGTGGGTTTAGTCCCTCAGTCATGTCCAACTCTTGTGACCCCATGGACCATAGCTCACCAGGCTCCTCTGTCCACGGGATTTCCCAGGCAAGAATACAGGAGTGGGTTGCCATTTCCTTCTCCAGCAGATCTTCCCAACCCGGTGATGGAACCCATGTTTCCCTCATTGCAGGCAGATTCTTTACTGCTAAGCCACCAGGGAAGCCCTGGCACATAATAAATGATGCTTTTCCTTTCTTTCATTTCCAAGGGAAATGTTTGCCAAAATGTTAACGTTACAGTCATGAAGTTCGAATATTTGTTCTTTTTCTGTCGCATAGATGGTGTCACACTGTCTGCCCTGAAAACTGATGCATCATGGGTGTGGGGAGAAGCGCAGCTCTTGGCCCATCCTGTTTTGTCTCACCTGCATGGATCCCAGCGTGGATTTTCAGCTGGACATTGAGCTGACATGGAATTGCAAAGGTCTTACACACAGTAACCAGGTCCAGGGCTGTGCTTTGCTACTTTCCCAGAGTAGAAGATCCCATTGACCTTAGGCATCCCAGATACCACTATGTCTAAAAATGATGGCACAGTTGAATGAGCTTAGTGAGGCATTCTATGATTTCCTAAGGCTGCTAGTAGCATCTTACTATCCCAAACCTTTACCTAGACCTTCCCTTGCAGTTTAGAAAGTTCATGTAGGGCATTGAGTCCAGAAAGACTTCCAGAAATAAGTCTTTGAGAGCAAAACGTCAACAAGCTTGGGTGGTTTGGACATGAACCCATCCAACAACAAAAAAAAAATTTTTTTTTTTGCCCCACCACACTGCATGAGGAACTTCTTCCACTGGGGATTGAACCCATGCTCCCTGTAGCGGAAACATGGAGTCTTAATCACCGAACCAACAGGAAAGTCCCTGATCCAACAAATCTTTCTGGTCCACAATGTGAACAGATTACCTCTTGGCAGCTATTGGTCAATGCGTCTTGTTTAAATAGTATTGCTTTCCTTGTTTTTCTGAAATAGCCTTGTTCTCTCATACTCAGTTTCAAGACAGAGAAGAAACACTTTGAGGCAAACAGGTATGTTTGAGTCATTTTCTTATATCTGCATTTCACACCAAAAATAAGGACTCTTGGCCTAAGTCACTGAAGGTCACAAGAAATAATGAAATGATGTATCAAATGTTAATTCTTTGACTTCCACAAGACCATTTATGCGGAGAGAGGGACATGTAACAAAGTAGTTAATAGCCCAGTAACTTGTAACAGTCAATAGGGCTTTCAAATATATGGAAAACTCATAGAGGCCAAGTCCTCAGCTCAATGTAAACAAAAGGGATTTTATGGCTCAGAGGTAAATGACCTGTTTTTAAAAACCTGAACTTCCTTAGGGAAATGTGACAAAAATGTCAGACGTCTGAAACAGTGCAATGTGTAAGTAAGTGGTTCTCCAGAGTGGGGATCCAGGATGTTAGAAGTTCCTGTGAGAGATGAGGCTGGAGAAGCTGGAGGAGAGAAGGCTGACACAGGGGGGTCAGCAGGGTCAGAACATGCTAGAATGGTGATGGGCACTGATACAGTACACAGTGAGGATGTGGACCCTGACCTTGAACACATGCCTGCTCCGCTCTGCTGGAGACACCAGCTGGTTGTTTGGGGTTTTAATTGAAGAGGTGATGCTGAATGACGGTTTCAATCTTTTCTGACATCATTGTTTAATGGGTAGGGAAATACTCTCGGCTTTGCACCATCACTCCTTTCTGCCTGAATACTGAAGGAGCTGCTTCTAGACACCATCCAGTAGGCATGCATACACACACACACACACACACACACACACACACACACACAGGAATGTTATTGTCATGATGACTGAGGCATGGTCTAAGTAAAACACATATCAAGGTCACATCTGATTGAAGCCAGTAATTCAGACCTTTCACTAAAGACATCTTTTACTTGTTTGTCTGCCCAGAAGCAATAAAAATCCATCTGTCTACATTACAGACAGTAACCCCCCACCCCGCCCCAAGTGCTGGGTCCTGGGGTCTCAGGATATGAAAATCAAAGCACTGGTATTTAAGACATCAATTATTTTTCAAAAGAGTTCTCTGGATGGGGTTTGTCCATGTTTTCTAGACTCTGACCCACCAGGGCTCACAGAAAATAGACCACAATAAAAATAACTGCCAAAAGAGTCTAGCACTGAGTTCTGGTTTCTGGGAAATATTTGGGGTCATTTTGTTTTGTGAGAAACATGAAGGTCCACAAATATCAATCCACTACCTTTTCTTTTCTTCAAACATCCTGAATCTCAGTTTGAATTTGATTGTCTTAGGGTCTGATGACTCATTTAGGTAGCAGCTTTTCTAAATTACAGCGCATGTAATCAGAAAGAGTGAGATACAGCTAACAAAGATGCCTAATTTACAACCAAAGGAAAACTTAGCTCAGATCATTTCCACAGAGATTTACTGAATTCCTTAGACACTAGGAAAATTACCATCATTATTAATAAGGATTTTCTGAGTAATTACTTTGTGGTGGACACCCACGCTACAGAGATGTAAAGCTCGGGGAAGGCTATAAATATAGCCACATCACAGGGCCACACAAGCAAATATTCAACTAGTTAGAAAAGCTTGGCACGAAGCTTTAGAGGGCAAGGAGACTTGAGCTGAATCTCATATAAAGTGTGACATTTAAGGATCCTAGAAGAAAAGGAAGAAATACTACAGGTTAAGAAAAAACTGCATGAAAGCATGGGATGGTTTGGATGTTGCCTTACTTGGTGATTGATACCCTATTAAAACTTAACATTCAGAAAACTACGATCATGGCGTCTAATCCCATCACCTCATGGCAAATAGGTGGGGAAACAATGGAAATGGTGAGAGACTTTATTTTGAGGGGTTCCAAAATCACTGCAGATGGTGACTGCAGCCATGAAATTAAAAGATGCTTGCTCCTTGGAAGAAAAGCTATAACAAACCTAGACAGCATATTAAAAAGCAGAGACATTACTTTGCCTACAAAGATCCGTCTAGTCAAGGCCATGGTTTTTCCAGTAGTCATATATGGATGTGAGAGTTGGAGTATAAAGACAGCTGAGTACCGAAGAATGGATGCTTTTGAACTATGGTGTTGGAGAAGATTCTTGAGGGTCCCTTAGACTGCAAGGAGATCAAACCAGTCAATCCTAAAGGAAATCAGTCCTGAATATGCATTGGAAGGACTGATGCTGAAGCTGAAACTCCAATACTTTGGCCACCTAATGGGAAGAACTGCTGCTGCTGCTGCTGCTAAGTCACTTCAGTCATGTCCTATTCTGTGCAACCCCATAGACGGCAGCCCACCAGGCTCCCCCGTCCCTGGGATTCTCCAGGCAAGAACACTGGAGTGGGTTGCCATTTCCTTCTCCAATGCATGAAAGTGAAAAGTGAAAGTGAAGTTGCTCAGTCGTGTCCGACTCTTAGCAGCCCCATGGACTACAGCCTACCAGGCTCCTCCGTCCATGGGATTTTCCAAGCAAGAGTACTGGAGTGGGGTGCCATTGCCTTCTTCGAATGGGAAGAACTGACTCATTTGAAAAGTGAGTCCTGATGCTGGGAAAGATTGAAGGCAGAAGGAGAAGGGGATAACAGAGGATGAGATGGTTGAATGGCATCACCGACTTGATGGGCATGAGTTTGAGCAAGCTCTGGGAGTTGGTGATGGGCAGGGAAGCCTGGCGTGCTGCAGTCCACGGGGTCGCAAAGAGTTGGACACGACTGAGCAACTAAACTGAATTGAACCCTGTGGAAGAGCAATGGGAAACAAGGCTGCCCAGTGAAGAATTAACTGCACTAGGAAAGAAGTCTGGCCTTTGCCCTTGGCTACTGGGAGCTGACCTCTAGGCCTTTGGAATGCCATGCCCTATAGGAAGGTCTTTGTGCCTGGGGGGCTTTGGCCACCAGCCATCTAACAGTGTGATTTATGAGAGAGGCCTCAGGGCCTTGTGGCTATGTCAGCTATATGTCAGTTATGACCTCCAGGAACTGATGACTGGAGGTACCAGCCTGACCTGAGTAGCTAGAGACTAAAAGGTCAGCCGTGGGAGCAGTGTGTGATGGAGCCCCAATAATAACTCTGGACACCAAAGGCTCAAGTGAGCTTCCCCAGATGGCAGTACTTAGTGAGCATGGTCACAAGTGGTGACTGGGAAGGCCGGAGCTTCTGTGACTCCACAGGGAGAGAATGAGAGGACCCCTCCTGGACTCAGCTCTAGCTGTCTCTTCCCCTGGCTGATTTTAATGTGTATCCTTTTGCTACAATAAAACTGTACTAAGAAGGATAGGACTCCTGAGTTCTGTAAGTCCTTCTAGTGAATGACCAAACCCAGGAACAGTTGTGGAGGCCCTCGGATTTGTAGCCAGCCGGCCTGAAGTGAGGATAACCCTAGGACTGCTAAAGCCGTGACCGGTGTCTGAAGTGAGGGCGGTCTTGTGGGGACTGTTCCATCAAAGCGTACAGTGGGCAAAACTCACAGCAGAGTCTGCAGAAGGGGCACCATCTGCAAGCCTGGAGAGTCTGAACATGATGTTGTGGTCAATTAAGTTCTTGAACAAAAGAACTATCTCTGCAAAGTACAGTTTCACCTCATAATCATGCAGAAGACAGAGGCCAGGAGACGAGTTAGGGGGCTGTTTTTGTCCAGATGTGGGAAGATGAAGATCTGGACCAGGGCTCAGGCTGAGAAAGGGAAAGGGTGTGTGAATAATGGTTATTATGAGGGCACGTGCTGCACCAGTCCTCAGCAAATGCTCCATACACTTGGTGTGTATGTGCTTCCTCGTTTTGCATTTCTTTTTAATGATCATGGTCATTGCTTTAATTTTTTATTTGGTCACACTCTAAAATAAAACATATGCACATAACTTGATAAACACCCAAACATTAGGAATTAGAAGGGCATGAAAAGGGGGCTTACCAGCTGAAAGAATATCCTATACTTGAGACCAAACAATACCAATCAATAACTTGAAAGTCCTTTGTTCAACACACAAATCTTGTCTTATTGGGAAATATTTAGGGACTCGATTCTCCTGCTGCCTGAGGTAGGCCCTGGCTCCCTTCTTATGTTTTTAATCCTCAAAACAACCTTATAAGGTAGGTCATGTTATTATCACCATTTTATAGACAAAAAAAATTTTTTTTTTTAACACAGACAGATTAATTAATTTGTCCCAAATCACCCAGCGGGCAAAGCTGAGATTTGACCCAGCTGGAATCTGCCGGCAGAGCCTGACTCATAACTGTTCTATTGCATGAGCTCGCCCACCATAAGACACTGTGATAGAAAGATCGATGGCAATTGCTAGCCAATTGGATATGAGAGGAGAGAGTCAGGAATAGTAAAGGGGGACACCAAGGCTTAGCACACTGATAGTGGGAATGGTGTGGGTGCCCCCAGGGCCCAGTTCTTCTATTTACCATCAGCAGAAAGGATGTGAACGCAGGTTCAATCTGCACTAACGAGGGAACCCTAAGTCTTTGGGCCTCTTCTTCCTTGGTTAGTGTAATCCCTAAATTCTCTACCAACTGTGAGACATCACACAGTGGGCAGTCAGCAGCATGACTCTTAAAACAGACCCATTTGAGTGGATCCCACTCTGCATTTACTCTGTGGCCTTCGGCAAGTAACTGAGTCTCGGCATTCTCATCTTGGAAATGGAGATTATAACATCTAGGTCAAAGAGATGCTGTGAGGATAATTTATTATTTTGAAATAATCCATGTGAAGCCCCTGGCACACTGCCTGACACATGGCTAAGCATTCAATACATGACAGTTTTATTATAAGTATTACAGCTCTCACATGCTATGAGATAATGTAGAACCACTGTTTCAAATAATTTCTTTAGCCAGACTCAAAGGTGAACAATTTATTTATCAATCTGTATTCATAAAAATATAGGGGAAACGAACATGTTTTAGACATGCTTGTGCATATGTACATTCTGTATTCTACTGTGTGACATGTATTGTTGTCTGGTGCTGTGTTAATACATATGATAAGCCTACCAGTCCACATTGACATATTACCAAACTGTGCAACAACAATAAAACAGATGATATTATAAAGATTCAGCTTCACCTCAAACATTGACCAAAACGCAAATGAATCAGCACTTCCCTAAAGTGTAACAAGGCAGAACCTTGGTTACAATCAAGTCCTAGATGCCTAAATACTTAATCCATTTTTTTGTCAACTCCAAGCAAAATTTACTTCAAATTTAGCCAAAGAATTATTTCAATTTTATTCTCTTCTTTTTACCATAGTGGCCGAAAGAGATAGTATTATGACTTCATCCACATTTCTGTATAATGAGCTTACTCCTGGTGAATGAAAGAAAATCCTTTAAATCTGAGGATTGTTGAAAATAAGCACCCCTGCTTACTATGTGTCTAGTACCCTATATTCACCCATTAACTGAGTTCAGTGAAAACTCAATATAGTTGGATCTAAACACCTGTTCGTTGGTTCTCATTTTTGAGGCAAAGATGAAAAGCCCGCCCAGAGATTAAAAAGTGAAATGCAAAGCAAACGTGGTTAATTACATGATCGTGTATGATAGCAACTTTAATTTCCTAATGCAGTGGCTCCCAGTAATGACAGGAAATGCAAGGACTGTATAAACAAGAGAGTCCCACCAACACTAACCTCATAATGCAGTATTTCTCAGCAAAGAATAAAAAGAAAAGGAACGACAGAGGTGCAGGGAAGCACACAGTGGCTGCATGAGCAGGAGGTCAGGTCGCAAAGGTGAAATGGAGAAGCATCCTTCCCTCCTAACGTGGTTACTGGTCTTTCTGTTTATCACCAAACTCTAAGCTCCCTGCAAGCAGAGATCCTGTCTGTNCTAAGGGAAAAAAGGAAAGAGTGATTATCTTCTCGAATTGTTCAGAGACATCAACTAGGGCGAGGACTGTCAAATAACCTCTGGTATCAGTCATGGCCTTTGAGGGCATTTCTTATGGAATGAGGACAGTGGGAACCAAATGCAAGGGGTTGAGGAACGCATACCAGCAATCACTGAGCATATATCACCTTTTAACAAGTTCTCTAGCTTACAGGACAGAAATCAAATTTACCTCTGGATGAGGAGGCTCGATTTAAACCGCTCTAAGCCCCTAGCCCCTACCTTCTACCTCCCACCCACACCCACACCTCACTCTTTTGTAGGGAACTAACATTTGCAGCACTCCTATTAAGAGACAGGCCCTGAGCTCCTCATATGCATTATCTCACTTTATTTTCACACTAGCCTTGTTAGGATTATTTCGAGGTTCAAAGAGATTGAGTCACACAACCAAGAAAGTGGAAGAAACCAAATGTGAACTCAGGATGGCATGGTTCCAAAGCTCTTGGGATTTCATTTACATGAAAAAAAGAAAAACTGTACACATTAGTCAACTGAGGTGAAGGAGCAAAACCCAAGGAGAGCCTGGAGGTTCAGGGTACGGTGGAGAGAGGAGACTGCCGTGGAGCCAAGGCCCATCAGTTTTTTTCCCTTTCTATTGGGTCCTTCCTTTAGATACGGCATCTCTTAAATTTAATTTAAAAAGAAAACTCATTGACTGCTTTAGATACAGCCTCGTTTCTCTAGTCCTTTTCAGGGCAAAACCCCTTGAAGTAGTGCCTGTACTTGCTATCTCTGCTGCCTCTTATCCTGCTGCTGCTGCTAAGTCGCTTCAGTCACGTCTAACTCTGTGCAACCCCATATTGTCCCCTAAAAGAAGGCTTTCCTTCTTTGGAGAGTTTCCTCCAAACTCCCCCAAAATTGCTCTTGTTATTTAGAACCTCCACATTGCCAAATTCAGTGCTTGATTTAAGAATCAGTCTCATCTTTTATTTAATAATTTTATTTATCTCTCGTTGGCTGTGCCGGGTCTTCACTGCTGCTCAGGCTTCTCTCTAGTCTGAGAGCAGGGGCTAATCTCTAGTTGTGGGGAGCGGTGGCCTCTCCTTGGAGTGGTTTCTCTTGGGGCATAGGCTTTAGCACGCATGAGCTCAGTAGTTGTGGCTCGGAGGCTCCAGAGCACAGGCTCAATAATTGTGGTGCAGGCTTAGTTAATCTGTGGCAACCAACCCAGGGATGGAACTTGTGTCTCCTACCTTGGCAGGCAGACTCTTTATCTCTGAGCCACCAGGGAAGCCTCAACCTCAACTTAGCTGCAGAAGCAACAGGGAATTCCCAGGTGGTCCAGTGGTTAAGCATCCGCAGGGGACATGGGTTCAATCCCTGGTCAGGGAACTAAGACCCCACATCCTGTGGGGTAAGCCCGCAGGCCACAGCTACTGAGCCAGGGCTTCAGAGCCTGTGCTCCGCAACAAGAGAAGCCCCCACGTGCCCCAGCAAAGAGCCTGAGCTTTACAATGAAGACCTATCACAGGCAAAATAAATGATAATAAACTGCAGCCGCTCTGAACACAGTTTCTCATTCCCCCCTCCAGGAGACACTGTCCCCTCCTCGGCTCCTGAAACAGCACCTAATCTAGCAGCTCCTTCTCTGTCTCTTCTGCAGACTTGTCCTCTCTGCCTCTCTGACCTCAACACTAAGGAGCCAGGGAAAGCAGGCCTAAGCTTATTCCCGCTGCCTCTTTAGCATTTACTTTGTCTGCTACTTCTTTGCCCCACTGTCCCGCTCCACCGACCCCCTTGCTGTCCCTCCAGCTCCAAGCACGCTCCTGCCTCTGTAGCTCCTTTCCGCTCCACCCCGGGTCCCTCGCTTCATGCTGGAGCCTGACCACGCCAGACAACAGCAGCCCAGTCACTCTCCCAGTCCCGTGGCTGTCCTTTGCTCCTAGTCCTTATCACTACTGATACGCTGTATATGAAGACTAACTCTTCATTAGTCTGTACATTTTCTGTCCTTCTTCGCTAGATTCTGAGCTCCAGGTGAGCAGAGAATCAGTCTGTCTTGTGTATGGGGGTATTGCCTACCTGGGACAATGACCAGCACATGGTAGACAGTAAGCGCAGGTTCAGTGACTACAGGAGGCAGCAAGACGGCATCCGCAACCCAAGAGGAGAGGTTGGCCTCGGAAAGCAGAAGGCACAAGCCTTCCACAGAGGAAAGAAGAAAAGAGGTAAAGACAGGCCTTTATTTGGTACGTTTGGTGATAGTTGGAAGTGGGGAACGGGGGCCGATTTTAGCCTGTAGTTAGGAAGATGGGATGGTGGAGCAACGTGATCCACTGACAATGAAGACAGATGAGATGAAGAAGGAATGTAAGGGGGGACTTCCCTGGTGGTCCAGTGGCTAAGGATCGCCTGCTGATGCAGAGCACATGGGTTCGATCCCAGGTCCAGAAAGATTCCACGTGCCGTGGAGCAACTAAACCCATGTGCCACAAGTACCGAAGCCTGAACCCTCTAAAGCCTGTGCTCCACAAAAAGAAGTCGCCGCAATGAGAAGCCCACCCTGCAACTAGAGAGTAGCCCTGCTCACCACAACTAGAGAAAGCCTGTGAGCACCAGTGAGGACCCAGCACAGCTATAAATTAACAGACTGAAAAGAAGGAATGTCAGTAAAGGCTAGGAGTTACCATAAGGCAATGAGGGATAAATTGCCTCCTCCATCCATGGGATTTTCCAGGCAAGAGTACTGGAGTGGGTTGCCATTTCCTTCTCCAGGGAATCTTCCCGACCCAGGGATCAAACCCAGGTCTCCTGCATTGTACAGACACTTTACCATCTGAGCCACCAGGGAAGTCCTAACAAGACTGCCTCACAGCTGTATTCTATGTGGCCCAGAACATCCAGGTCAATGAACTGGTAGATCTCAAGATAGATGGAGAATCAGCAAAATTCTGTAAACCAATTATCCTTCAATTAAAAAATTAATTAATTTTAAAAAACCTCCAGCTTTGGAAATCACTAGCACATAGGTAGTGGCGGAAGCTGAGAGCAGGAGCTAAATCAGAGCATTTGAACAAGTAAAACACACGCAGGATAGACCCCAGGAAGCTGTCAATACCCAAGGTGTGCATGACGGATGCAGAGCTGCAGAAAGGACTGTGAGGAAGCCTGCAGGCCAGCAAGAGGTGAAGAGGACAGAGAGTAGGGAATCCAGAGAGGAGAGAGCTTCGACAAGAAGGGAAGTCAGAGGTGTTGATGCTGGAACACGGTTAAATAGAAGGACCAGTGCTTCTAACTCGTTATTAAAGAATTATGGGTTTGGGAACTACCTTGCTACGAAATGTTTACTGATTCCATTGCATTAGAACAATGCCTAGTTTACTTGTTGAACTACTAGTTAGTAGCTTTCCAAGCAGGGATGCAGGTGAGGATCTACAGTGAGCCTTTTTTTTTCACCGCTGATCTAAATTTTTTTTTAAGAATGTTTTTTAGAGGATAATTACTTTACAATATCGTGGTTTTCACCATATATCAGCGTGAATTGGCCATAGATATACTGGACGTGAGTCTGAGTGAACTCCGGGAGTCGGTGACGGACAGGAAGGCCAGGCGTGTTGCAATTCATGGGGTCGCAAAGAGTCAGACACGACTAGCGACTGAACTGAACTGATACATATGCCCCCTCCCTCTTGAAACACCTCCCCACCATCTTGCACTCCATCCCACCCCTCTATATTGTCACAAAGTGCTGGCTTTGGGTTCCCTGTGTCATGCATCAAATTCCCACTGGCTATGTATTTTATACATGGTAATGTACACGTTTCAATGCTGCTCTCTCCAATCATCCCACCCTCTCCTTCCCCCACTGTGTCCAAAAGTCTGTTCTTGTGTCTGTATCTCCTCTGCTGCCCTGCAGGGAGGATCGTCAGTACTCTCTTTCTCAATTCCACATGC
>SJYV01039343.1:600708-643418 GCA_006410875.1 Neotragus pygmaeus | reverse complement strand
ACTCTGCATATAAGTTAAATAAGCAGGGTGACAATATACAGCCTTGATGTATTCCTTTTCCTATTTGGAACCAGTCTGTTGTTCCATATCCAGTTCTAACTGTTGCTTCTTGACCTGCATACAGATTTCTCAAGAGGCAGATCAGATGGTCTTGTATTCCCATCTCTCTCAGAATTTTCCACAGTTTATTGTGGCCCACACAATCAAAAGTTTTGGCATAGTCAATGAAGCAGAAGTAGATGTTTTTCTGGAACTCTCTTGTTTTTTTGATGATCCAGTGGATGTTGGCAATTTGGTCTCTGGTTCCTCTGCCTTTTCTAAATCCAGATTGAAGATCTGGAAGTTCATGGTTTACATACTGTTGAAGACTGGCTTGGAGACTTTTTAGCATTACTTTTGTCATTGTATTGTGCTCTCATCAATAGCCACCATATCTGCTCCAGAACTCTCAGTTTCACAGTATGGCTCTTCCTTCCTGCTTCTATGCAGGGTTTAAGCCTGTAGACCTTTATTCATGGAAGTGATTCTATGTGGAGGTTGAGGGTATGATCTTTGCTGCTGACCTGACTGGGCTTGAATCCCAGCTTCACTACTTACTAGCCATATGCCTTGGCAAGTTACTTAACCTCCTTGTGCTTCAGTTTCCTAATCTGTAAAGCCCTGCCTAAATAGGCTATGGGGATGAAAGTCGTCCGCAGCAACACTGGAAAGGTATCAGGCAGCAAGACACGAACCAAGTAATGGAGATGAAGAATTATAAATACGAGCAAGACCAATGTGAATAGCCAGGCTCAAAAAGAGATCAGCATCATAGACAGCTCCATGTGAGCCAGCTNCAGTCACCATCTGCAGTGATTTTGGAGCCCAGAAAAATAAAGTCTGACACTGTTTCCACTGTTTCCCCATCTATTTCCCATGAAGTGATGGGGCCAGATGCCATGATCTTCGTTTTCCGAATGTTGAGCTTTAAGCCAACCTTTTCACTATCCTCTTTCACTTTCATCAAGAGGCTTTTTAGCTCCTCTTCACTTTCTACCATAAGGGTGGTGCCATCTGCATATCTGAGGTTATTGATATTTCTCCCGGCAATCTTGATTCCAGCTTGTGGCTCTTCCAGCCCAGCATTTCTCATGATGTACTCTGCATATAAGTTAAATAAGCAGGGTGACAATATACAGCCTTGATGTACTCCTTTTCCTATTTGGAACAAGTCTGTTGTTCCATATCCAGTTCTAACTGTTGCTTCTTGACCTGCATACAGATTTCTCAAGAGGCAGGTCAGGTGGTCTCCCTGCATATTAAGCTCTGACTCTTTGAAAGCTCCTAGAAGGCAGGGACTTGCTCGGAATTCTGGGTAAATCCATACCTGAATAGTGCAATTAGTGGGGGCTGGGAAGTCACCCTGTCTTTCCAGAGACATCATCAAATTCACTGGAAAACTTTGTCAGGATTAATCTTGCATAAAATCTTCTTTATTTCTTCAAAGTGGATCTTCAGGATGGTTGTTTTTCCTGCAATTCCTCATCAACCATAGTGATGAAGAGTAACCATCATTTAGTGATTTATGGATATTCTAGAAAGAATTGCAGAACTGAACTTTAGCCCCACCAGCCAGGAAGATTTGGTTGACGTTTGCATTCAGTAGCTATAACTGCTAAATTAATATGCATGATTTTTGTTCATTTTACAAATATGAAATTTGATAACATCACACAAGATACGTACTCTTTTAGGGGCCCTTCCCAGTTCTGATGCACAGCCTATGTTTGCCCCCTTAGACTCACTGATGTACTGAGGTATCCTTTTTTATCTTAAAGGAAAACTAAAGGAATTCCCTGGTATCCCAGTGGCTAGGACTCCACACTGTCACTGCTGAGGGCCTGGGTTCAATCTCTGGCTTCTGGATTTAGGGAACTAAAATCTCACAAGTGGTGGCCAAAAAATGGGGATACCTAAAACCCAGAGATCCTCAGATGCCAGAGACCTGGGGGTTTAAGGTCAAGAGGGCAGTTAGCGCCATGACTGGGGCTAGATCAGTGAACTGTGTAACACCACTGGCTGGTCTGTTCTGCTCCACCACTGTCCTGTGAACTGCACCCAACACTTTCAAAGTCACAATTCTGATTTCATGGTAAATTAATTGGTAAATTAATTCTTATCAATTGTGCAAATCATCATAAGCCCACATGCGTGTGTAATCCCAAAGTGACAGGCGCCGTGGCTCCACAGCTGTACCCGTGTGTGCTGCACATGCACATGCTTGCTTTCTCTTCATCATCATATGTGTCCCTTGGTCATGTTTTATGGCCCCAGAATTCTGCAGGAATGCTGGGCTCCCAGCCTGAATTCTGCCCTCTCTCTTCTCTCTCCATGTCTTCTCCCGAGGAGGCTTCATCCCCATCTATGGCTACATTACAGCATAGATAGTGATGGTCCCCAAATTCCTATTTCCCTGTAAGCCTGTTTCAAGTTCCTGATATATATTCCGGTTGCCTACTGGGTCATCGTGACCTGGAGGGTAAATTTGGAAAAGCCAGAAAAATATCAAGAAGTTGTCACTTGAGGCAACAGCCTACTCTTGTTGACATATCTCTTTGCAAGACACAACATGAGCTCGTGCTTAGCCAATGTGATGGCTCCAGGGTCAAGTTCCCTTTCCCTCCTCACCCCCGCCTCCCTCTGCATGTTCTGAGGGGCAAGGACAGAGATTCTTAGGCTTCTCCTTCCTCAGAAGGGAGACACAAGGAATGCCCCACAGAATGAGGCTTCTTTCTGTGGGAGGGGAGAAAAGAAGAGAAGAAAAGTAAAAAACAACTTGGCATTAGAAATCATCAAAACAGAAGCATGGGGCCTTCCCTGGCAGTCCCGTGGTTAAGAATCCATCTGCCATGCAGGGCACATGCATTCAATCCCTGGTCCAGGAAGATTCCCACATGCCTCAGGGCAATTAAGCACGTGTACCACAATGAAGAGTAGCGTGCCACCCCTCCCTCCCACTGCAACTAGAGAAAGCCCACGAGCAGCAATGAAGACGTAGCACAGCCAAAAATTTTTTATTTTAAAAACCAGAATCATGTGCCAAACACGCTAGAGCAAAATATAATTCAGAGTTACCCTTGTTTTCACTAATTTATTTATTCAAATAATACTTACTCAAATAATATTTACTGAGCACCTACTATGTGCAAACTATATCTTAGGGTCCTCATGACACAGGGGGGAGAGGCGGGCAGAGCAGACACATGTCCTGCCTGCAAGGAGCTTATAGTCCAGGGTGGGAGATAGCAATCCACCAAACCCAAAATATCTGCCAGTCTGTGATAAGACAACAGAAGAGAATTTAGGAAAAGGATCTATATCAATGATGGATCATGGAATCTAAAGCAAGTATGGAGGAAAGGGGCAATATAAGAGGGAGTAAATTGCAGTCAGGTCAGTGGATTGAACGTCTAGCCTGATATATTGGTGGAGTCAGGAAACTAAAGGGAAGTTGCTAGAAAAATCGGAGGTGGACATCAAAGAGAGACTGACATGGACACTGTGAAGCAGATACAGCATGGGGGGATAAAAATATCTCAGGTGTGATATAGAAGCGGGTAGTTGAGGCAGGTGGAAGACAAGATCACAAGAGAAGACAGAGGTCAGAAACTGACGGGTATTGGACACATCTTCTTCATGGATGTTGAGGCCATGCAGAATCATAAAGGAAGCAGAACCGGAGTGAGAGAGAAAGAGGGAGCCCAGGGCTGAATTGGGGTCCTCCCACCAAAGAACTGAATGGGAGTAAGGGAGTGAGCTGGAGCCTTGAACTGCTCTCTCAGTCTCTCTGGGTCTCAGCTGTCACATCTGAAAACAAAATGGCACAAATATTCTGTAAGGTAACTTTTACCTAATGGCTCTAGTTTGGGATGCCCCCAAAGGACAAGCCAAGATGACTGATTCAACCCCTCAGCCTCCCTCTGACAGGTAAAAATGGGTCAAGTTATCAGGTACATCAATTTATCTGTTAGCATTTGGAATTACACTGTGCATTAGGCATGCCTTTGTGACGTCCACTCGACGACAGCCCTTACTAAGCACTTTAACCATGAAGGAGAGGAAATTCAATTCTGCCACCAATACCTGTCTCTCTGTCCTTTCCACGAACCCATCCCCACCATTTAAGCACTATCAGTGCTCCTTTCTGATCAAGCGTGACCTTCCCAATCTGGCATTCAAGGATCTCCACCCACCGGCCCCTCGTAGACACCCAGTCATTCCAGTGCTCTGACACCGCTGCTCGGGCCCTTTCCTCCCCACTACCCCCCACAACCCACACCCTCTGTCTCCCCACCACACACACTCACCCCACTCCTACAGAGGACAGTGGGGTCAGCCTAGCCTGCAATTGACAAGTTCCATATATGGTTACCGCTCACTACAGAAATGACCTTGCTCATCTGCACTTGTCTGAGAAAGTCTATTTTCAGATAAACGACAAATGGTAACTAATATAAGCCAATCCCCACAGAGAGTGTGAGTTTGTTGTTTTGTTTCATTTTAGTCCCTATGGGATTACACTTAAACCGTGTGGTTGTTGTTGGAAATTAATTTGCTTAATTATATATTAAAGCTATAACTAGTTAATTGGGCAATAACTAGATAATTGGGAGAAATAGGAATAGTGTATGAACCCAAATAATAATAGTATAGTTATTAGTATAAAGTAAATTCTCTACTACCATCAATATTTCGTGATTCCTTTGCTCTGAATGTCGAGGTAGATTTCCTCATCATATACTATCATCTCTCCTTCTATTCCTCTTTGTATTTAATTAAAAGTACCAAGATTAGTACTTGTAACATCTCTTGATTTACCTGTTAAATGGCATTCAGGAGCACACAAAATGTTGGCCAATACACACAGCTCCCAAGGGTATCACATTTAAAATAAACAAAAATTATTTCAAAGAACCATGCCCCACCCTCACCAACCTCCTATTTCTCTTACAATGTCTTTATGACAATTTTGGTCTCTGCTGAAACTGTGTAATTTTTGTGATCCGTTGGAATTTATAAACCTGGAGGGAAATTGCCTAAAATAAGTAAACAAAACCTAAGGGTAAGAAGGATTTATTTAAGGATCCACATCCTGGGGAACAAAATCCACACTCAACCTCTTCATGAGTGGAATGTGGTCAAATAAAACAAATCCCAAAGGATCTGAGCCTTCCAGATGCAGGGAGAGTATTTTTAGTACTGCTCTCCTTTAAGTCAATATGTCTACGTTTGGATGGGGAACTCATTCAAATACCCTGAAGACTTTACAAAATGGGATTTTTTTCAGTGCTTTTTCAAACCAAAAATATATACTATTCAAATATAGATAAATAGAGAAACAGAGAAATAGATGATATATATCTTATTCTCTCCCAAGGATATGTGATCAAATCAGACAGGACACCATTCTCCACTAGGGCAGGATACACTGTTCATTGCTTAGCAATGGAGACATGAGACTCTGATGGTTGACTTGAAAACATGTCCAGTATACTCTTATCAAGGCTAGGTCTCTTCATATGACGGTCTCCAACAAAAAGATGGCAAAGCTGCCTAAAGACACACAGGTTATTCTGATGTGAAATCTTTCATCCAGAGCAAATTAAAGATCCACACAGACAGTCTTCCTCTGTGAAATGTTGAGCCACTCTTTGTGGGGCAAGGGGAGACGTTGCTTCAGGTAAGTGTAGCTATACCCACATTTGTGAATGCTGTGAGCACATAATTACCCAGAAAAAATAATGATATTTTTGTCCAAATAAATCTGACTTATCTATATTTTTATTTCGTAACAGTAAATTTAGATGTTCATAATCTTATCTGTAATTACAGACCAGCATTATGTGTCATGCTACTTACATTGCTGATGCTTGTTAGTCTATGAATATCAACCTGAACTCTTTTGTTAGTTATACTTGTTAAGAGATCATGTTAGAAATACTTTCCCCAGATGCTCACATTCCGGTTACATTTTCACTGAGGAGTTATATAATCATATCTGAGTGTTTCCTTTTGGAGCTTCTAAAAACTTCATTTTTCATATTGAAAATGTAAAGCTGTCCCCAAATTAATTTTGGTTAAAGGTGTGGAGTAGGAGTCTCATGTTATTTTTGCCAAATTATCAGTTATTCTGAATCCTTTATTCACAAATCTCTCCTTTCCTCACTTACTTGAAATTCCATTTTTATCAAATATTAAATTATCGCATCCACTTTGGCCCATTTCAGAACTATCTGCTTGCTTTTCTGTCTATTTCTCACCATTCCTGCCTCCCTCTCCACCCTCAACTCTAAACTCCGGTCATATTTAATTGATTTATCATCCCAGACTGGACCATCTCTTCTATATCTCCTCACATTGTCCCCTTTATTTGGAATGACCGCTCTTCTTCCCTTCTCCTGGCAAATGTCCACTCTGCCTCAGCTCACCTCCCCTGGGGAGACTCCCATGACCATTCCCTAACCCCAGCCTACCTAGATGCTTCCCCCAAGCAGCTGACACTCCCTAAGACTTCCGTCAGCACTTCTGTAACTCCGCTTATTTGTCTTTCTCACCAAGCCAAGACGTTCTTGAAGGCAGGGAATATTTCTTATTTTTGTAACCTTCACTGTTCAGCACAGTGTTTGTTATATAAATTTATTAGAGCTAGCAAGTACCTACTACTTGTCTGTGGTTCTATTCTTTAGATACTAAACAGGGTTTTCTGTCAGCATCTCCAGTCAGGTCTCCCCTGGGCACCAGTGGGTAAGCCTGGTTCAAAATCCTGTTCCCTCTAGGCATTCTTGTCCAGACCATCATTCCCATTCATACCCCGAGATATAACACAAATCTTCCCAGATACTGCAATCAAATGATCTTCAGGAACAATGATGGAAGGAGGGCTTGGTTGTGGGATTTCACTAATTGTGTCTCCCACCGCTCAAATGCCTGTCTCTTACTGGAAACCCCAGTTAAGAGGAATGTCACCACTGAGCAGGACATCCCTCGAGCCACCCCTGGGGCAGTATTCTGTCACAATAACCACATCTGTCACTTCAACACGGACTCCAGTGAAACCTGCAAATGTTTGTCTCTAGTGATCTAATTCTCTGGGAAAATCAATAATACAGACCAGAAAGGATCTTTCTGGAACATGATCTCCTGATTCCTGCTTTTAAATTTGACCTAGCTTTTCTGACTCATAAAGGAACAAATGTCCTCCTGGACTTAATGTTGGGCACAGATAAAGCTTACAAATCCACCCATTGTGATGCAGAATAAAGTATTAAAAAAAAATACATCATCATCACAATTTATTCTGGGTCAAGCGCTTTCTTTTTTTGTACACCCTTCTCCTCACAATACATCTAGATATAACTTTCCCCAATGTCTACTCTTTTTGAACTTATTTTATATTAAGGTTTAGCCGATTAACAATGTTGTGATAGTTTTAGTATGGAAAAGGGACTCAGCCATACACATACACATATCCATTCTCCCCCAGACTGCTCTCCCAACAAGTCTGGGGTGAGGCACCTTACATCCCAATATCTCTAATCTGCACAAAATCCCNCTTATTTTATATTAAGGTATAGCCGATTAACAATGTTGTGATAGTTTTAGTATGGAACTCAGCCATACACATACACATATCCATTCTCCCCCAGACTGTTCTCCCAACAAGTCTGGGGTGAGGCACCTTACATCCCAATATCTCTAATCTGCACAAAATCCCTGCCTGGTAGCCATGAATTTCTTCACTCTGAATGAGAAAAGTGAGGCTCAGAAAGGCAAATTAACTTGGTCAAGGTCCCCATAGGTAACAGAGCCAGATCCTAAGCTTGATTTTGGCTAATTCCAAAATTCGTTCATGGTTTTTAACGTTGCCACACTGTATTCCAATGTAAAATACAAATACAAAAAGAAAAGATCTCACATTGAGAAAAGTTTCCTTTTTTCTCAAAAATGTTGCTTTGGAAACAAAAAGCAATTTTCGCAAGCCAAGGAGTCACAGATTTTGGAGAGTCTTTCCACACCACCCTCTCAGATGTCTGTTTCTCTTTAAGTTGGAGTTCCCCCACTGCTGCAGAGGGAGAGGGTTCTCCCCTGATCCCACGCGTGCAGCTGGCTTTTCTGCATGGCTAATTACTGCATCTGCACCATCAGCACAGAGGCACAGGTGCTGTTTTACATAAACCGAAGACTGACTTGCAGATGATCCACGGGGAGTTTCTAGGTATAACATTTGTCTCCAATCAAAATTCCACCATCTTTCCAGCCTGAAGCTTGTTTCCCCAGTCAACAATCCTCAGATTAGATCACAAGCAAGACATCCTCCAAGGAATCCCACAGAGCACTACTCTTCAAAACTGATTCTGGTGAGGGGAGGAATGTTGATGCTTGCTGATGAAGGACGTTCTGCCCCCTCTCCTCACTGGTAGGAGGTCTGGGCAAATGCTCTGGTCTCTCCTACCTGTGATCCACCTTGCACCGCAAAGGTGGACCATGGGATGGGTAAGAGTTCACGGTCCCTGTGCTACAGTTAATGGTGGACATCATTACTGTGTTAAAGACTGCCCCTTCTTTTTCTGCTCCACATGGTAGGCAACCCTGGGCTGTCTTTCCTAAGTGGGGCAGACCTGCCATTCTTCTTGTTTGATCAATCAGTAGGTGGGTATGGCAGGCCTGTGGATGGTTAGGGAAGTGACTCTGCAGGCCCAGTTCCTCACTTGCTCACTCTGTCATGGGCTGAGCATGTGAATCCAATACGTTAGACTTGGGCTGGGTGGTGGAAGCACACACGTCAACTTCATGCCAGACTCAGGTTCTTTGATTCAGCTTTTACCAAAGTTTACTCTGAGTATCAGGAGCTTGTCTATTCATGAAAAAAGTTATACTTTCCTAACTGACTATTATCCTTTAAGTGAGTTTCCCCATGGTCAGAATCCAAAAGAGAAAGAGAGGTGAATAGCACCCTGAACATCTAACAACTAACAATTCTTGGAAACCAGATTCTGAAAATACTTTCAACATTAGAATGGCAGCAAGTCAAGGGCACATAAGGAAAACCCTCCTGACAGCAAGATGAGACATTTCGAATACCTGAGGTATGGCATGTTAAAAGAACCATCATGTCTTCCCTATTTCATATCCCATGATATGATTTTTCTATAAATGTCAAGTCAATGATGCTTTGGTTTGCTGACCCTGGCAAGCCACAGAGCCCTTTGCAAAGGTGAAGAACTGGAAGTTGAGCAGCAAGTGGCTGCCAGGTACTGCAGGCTACTTTGTACCTGAAAGATTAGTTTCCGTATCAGGATTGTTTTGCATAACTGCAAACTGTAACCCAATCCAGTATTGGCTAACCAATATAAACTGCTGCCAGCCCAGTGGCTCCCCCTTCATTCCCTACTTTTTTTTATTTGAAGAAGCAAATGCTGACATATTCCCCCTCTTAGTTTCGGGAGTAAGGAAAGAGAGGGAAATGCAGCTTGCATATTCCCTACTCCCCTTTCTCTCCTGAGTCTCAAGTCAACCACGTGAGGCAGGGAGGAGTGGTGTGAAGTAGAAAGCAGCTGAATCACCGAAGGGAAATGCAACTATGATTTCTGCAAATGTTAAGTTTCCAGCATAATCTAAAAGAAGGCCTTAAATGTGTTTTTTTAATGTAGTCTTTTTTAATCATAAAAAACTATTGTGCCTTTGCTGCAAACAACATTCAAGTTCTCTAAACAGTTGTGATATTAATTCTATCCAACTCTATTATACTGGTCATCACCCTAGTCTTTTATCCCTTAATGTACCCTGATTTAGCCTTTGCTATGATGGGTTGAATGTAAAATAAAATATGAGTCAATGAAAAGCGAGAAGGGTCATTAGGATTGTATTCATGTGCCAACTCTGAGAGATGATTGATAATGACTAACTGAAGCACAGTGTTGGGAAGGATTCTGAGGCCTATCTGGGCCCTGTGGAAAAGGTTCTAGTAAGAAGTTCCTTGCATGTGAGCAAGGTGTATGGGCATGGGTCTTGCACACATTTCCCATCTTTAATTGAGACTGAATCTCACCCTTGAGTCCAAAAGGCCAATTTGTAAGGACATAGGTAGGAAGCTCTAATGCCACAATAATATATATTATGAAGGTATGGAGTTTGAACTTACTACGAGCTTAATATGAGCTAGCAACGTGAAAGCAGTGACAAGAGGCTGATGCTGTCTAGGGTACTGTGGGTGAAGGCATGCTGCCCAAAGTTAGGGAGGTGTGTTCTGCTCTGTTCTTGAAAGATCATGGTGGCAGTGGTGGGTCTCACTCCAGATGCCAGGAATGTTAGTCAACAGGTTGAAGATCAGTGTACTCCCAGATAACCACAGGTGTGATCACTCACCTAGAGCCAGACATCCTGGAATGCAAAGTCCAGTGGGCTTTAGGAAGGACCTCTACAAACAAAGCTAGTGGAAGTAATGGAATTCCAGTTGAGCTGTTTCAAATCCTAAAAGATGATGCTATGAAAATGTTGCACTCAATATGCCAGAAAATTTGGAAAACTCAGCAGTGGCCACAGGACTGGAAAAGGTCAGTTTTCATTCCAATCCCAATGAAAGGCAATGCCAAAGAATGCTCAAACTACCACACAATTGCATTCATCTAACATGCTAGCAAAGTAATGCTCAAAAGTCTCCAAGCCACACTTCAACGGTACATGAACCGCGAACTGCCAGATGTTCAAGCTAAATTTAGAAAAGCCAGAAGAACCAGATATCAAATTTCCACAGTCCATTGGATTATCAAAATTACAGAAAAACATCTACTTCTGCTTTACTGATTACACCAAAGCCTTTGACTGTGT
Source organism: Neotragus pygmaeus (assembly GCA_006410875.1). NCBI lineage: Eukaryota > Metazoa > Chordata > Mammalia > Artiodactyla > Bovidae > Neotragus > Neotragus pygmaeus. Next base: position 632,552 of record SJYV01039343.1, on the reverse strand, counting down.
GGATCACAATAAACTGTGGAAAGTTCTTCAAGAGATGGGAATACCAGACCACCTTACCTGCTGCCTGAGAAATATGTATGCAGGTCAAGAAGCAACAGTTAGAACTGGACATGAAACAACAGACTGGTTCCAAATTGGGAAAGGAGTACGTCAAGGCTGTATATTGTCACCCTGCTTATTTAACTTATATGCAGAGAGCATCATGCAAAATGCCAGGTTGATGAAGCAGCAGCTGGAATCAAGATTGCCGGGAAAAATATCAATAACCTCAGATATACAGATTACAACACCCTTATGGCAGAAAGTGAAGTGAAGAACTAAAGAGCCTCTTGATGAAAGTGAAAGAGTGAAAAAGCTGGCTTAAAACTCAGCATTCAAAAAATGAAGATCATGGCATCCAGTCCCATCACTTCATGGCAAATAGATGGGGAAACAGTGAAAACAGTTGACAGACTTGATTTTTGAGGACTCCAAAATCACTGCAGATAGTGACTGCAGTCATGAAATTGAAAGATGCTTGCTCCTTGGAAGATAAGCTATGACCAATCTAGACAGCATATTAAAAAGAAGGACAGTATTTGTCAACAAAGGTCCATCTAGTCTTTTTCTAGTAGTCATTTACGGATGTGAAAGTTGGACTATAAAGAAAGCTGAGCACCAAAGAATTGATGCTTTTGAACTGTGGTGTTGGAGAAGACTCTTGAGAGTCCCTTGGACTGCAAGGAGATCCAACCAGTCCATCCTAAAGGAAATCAGTCCTGAATATTCATTGGAAGGACTGATGCTGAAGCTGAAACTCCAATACTTGGGCCACCTGATTCGAAAAACTGACTCGTTTGAAAAGACCCTGAGGCTGGGAAGGATTGAAGGCAGAAGGAGAAGGGGACAACAGAGGATGAGAAGGCTGGATGGCATCACCGACTCGATGGACATGAGTTTGAGTAAGCTCTGGGAGTTGGTGATGGACAGGGAGGCTGGCATGCCGCAGTCCATGGGGTCCAAAGAGTCGGACACAACTGAGCAACTGAACTAAACTGAACTGCACTCAACAAAAGGCTCTAGAACTTGTGCTTTATGAGGGAAAACAAGAATGCTCCCCCTGGAGCTTCCCTGATGGCTCAGTGGCAATACGTCCGCCTGCCAATGCAGGCAACACGGGTTCGATCCCTGACCTGTGAAGATCCCACGTGTCACTGAGCACCTAAGCCTGTGTGCCACAACCGTTGAGCCTGTGCTTTAGAGCCTGAAAGCCACAACTCCCGAGCCCACAGCTGCTGAAGCTCGGGGGCCCTCGAGCCCATGCTCACCTAGAGAAGCCACAGCAGTGAGAAGATTGCACCACGCAGCTAGGGAGGAGCGCCTGCCCTACAACTAGGGAAAAGCCCGAGCGACAGTGAGGACCCAGTACAGCCACAAACTTTAAAAATTAATTATACATCATTTAATTAAAGAATAAAATTAAAAAAATTTTAAATAGAATGTTCAGCCTGGTGAAGAGAAAACCTAAGGAAGCCCTAATATCCATCCTTCCCAGAAAACTAGCTAGCTGCTGACCCCAAAGTGGACTACCCGAGGTCTTTAGCACCACTAATTTATCTAATTAGGTAACCCATATGAGCTCTCCAGTGTATGTCCCTGCCTGCCACTACCGTGGCATGCCTGCTACACCCAGATGTTCAGCTAGTGGGCTGGAATCAATTAGCAATTATAATTAAAGCTGAACATCATTAACAACATAAGAATGAGATGTTCTTGTTTAATTTCCTGAGGTTGGAAGACTATGATGTTCCTGAGAGAAGATAATAAACATAAATAAAGTTTCCAAATTCAGACAAGTATTTGAGTCACCATTGAATAATTGTTCAGCAAGCCATTGTCACCAAGTAGGAATTCACTGGCCCACACAAACGTAGATTAATTATCTTAATTAAGGATCTCGTGGCCCACTACCGATAGACTTGGATATCCCTCCTTCCTTTAAAAACTAGATAGCTGATAATTGCACAACAATTTGAATGTACTTAGTGTCACTGAATTGCACACTTCAGAAAAGTTAAAATGGGGAGTTTCCTGGTGGTCCATTGGTTGAGACACTGTACTTCCACTGCAGGCACACAGGTTTGATCCCTGTTCAAGGAGTTGGGATCCTGCATGTGGCACAGCCAAAAAAAAAAAAAAAGGTAAAAAGGTAAATTTTATACTCTGTATATTTTACCACAATAAAGAAAAAGACTGATTTTTTTAAAAATAGCATAATATAAACATATAGACTGCTGAGTCAATCAGAGAAGAGCATAAATTCTGACTGGGCCACTTACTGGCTCTGGGACCTCAAGCAAGTTGATAAACCTCTCTGAATCCCCGTTTCTTCCTCTGCAAAATCTAGGAATAATGCCTACCCATGGCTGCTGAGGACAGATTAGATTCAGCCTAAGGACCAGTGGCTTTCAGGATAGGGAAGATTTGCAGACCTAGAGTTGTCTGACAATACAAGAGATACCTCCACAGAAAATCTGCAGCTCTGCAAAACTCCAGCCCTGAAAACCACAGCAGTGGAGAAATAACCTAAGAAGCAGAGATTCAAAAACAATGGTTCATTCTCCAAGATTAAGGCTCCCAATCCATTCCAGAGCGTGAAGGGTCACCTGATAACAGCAGACAGCCATGGTGCAGCTCAGGCTTCCCAACAGGGGAGATTCCTCCAGGTCACCAGCCCCATATTTCTGCTTACCTTCCTTACTCACTTCCCTATGGATCACTTTGAAGAGAGTGAATTTCTTCTTCTTAATCCTCCTATGGCCACAGCCCTACCATCACTGTATTAAAAAATGCCACTTAATGAGGCCTTGGCACCTCCACCAAAAAAAAAAAAAACAAAAAAAGAAAGCGAGAAATGCCACTTAGACTCTTATTTGTGTGAGATCGGAACCATATCCCTTCCTCATCCACGGGTAAAGCCGAAGCAGTGTCCTCCCAAGACACTGGGGAAGATTTGATGGGCACATCAATTTGCTCAAGAATGTAGAAGACACATTCTTTGATGGGGGCAAGGGGAGGGCTGTTAGGAATTTGGATCTGTACCAACAACATTAACATGCTGTAGCCCTTCTTGCTGAACACTTTACTTTGGGTTTTCATTGTTACTTTCAAGCCTCTAAGAGGAATAAGAGGTATGGAGGTAGAGGTGAGGATTACCACTTTAGTACAAAATTCTGGTAACATTTCCTAAATTGTTTTCCCAGCTTCTTCAAGCACTGTCTTCTCAGAGTTCCCAAAGAATTGTATAAGCCTCTCTTTGTATACAAAGAATTGTATAAGCCTTATTTGGGCTTCCCTGGCGGCTCAGTGGTAAAGAATCCACCTGCCAATGCTCGATCCCTGGGTTGGGAAGATCCCCTGGAGCAGGAAATGGCAACCCAATCCAGTATTCTTCCCTGGGGAATTCCATGGCTAGAGGAGCCTGGCAGGGCTATAGTCCATGGGGTCTCAAAAGAATCTGGCATGACTTAGCAACTAAAAACAACAATAATAATGCCTTATTTTGGTACATAGTTCTTATATCCAGGTCTCCAGATACTGTGAGAAAATAAACTACCTTGACTTTTTCTTGTTTGTAATCCCTGTAGCTTCCAGAAGTCAAGTACTATACAGAGAACGCTTTCAGTATAGGGTTGCTGAATAAGACAAATCAGCTAGGGAGTTAGGGCTGAATGGCTAAAAAATAGTCCAAGAAAGAAAGGCACGAAAAGAGAAAGGAACTATCACAGGACACTTTATCCACTTCCTTGTGGGTAATAGAAAATCCTAATAACAACCCAACCAGGCTAGGCACTGTTAGTATTTTCTTTGAACAGAACAGAAGTAACTTTCTCAGAGATGTCCATTAGCGACTGAGAAGTCGAGATTCAGTCCAGATTTGCCTATTCCAAGGCCATGCCATTTTCCCCTAGGAAAACACAATTTACCCCAGTCCCTTTCCCTGGTTCTATGAGTCTTCTCTGTCTCCACTTTGAATGACTCCACCCATAACCTTAAAACTGCTCCAAAAACCCAGAGACAGGGACTTCCCGAGTGGTCCAGTGGTTAAGATTCTGCACTTCCTAGTGCAATCAGCATGGGTTTGATCCCTCATCCAGAATTTAAGATCACACCTGCTGTGTGATCAAAAGAAAAACAAACTAAACCAACCTGGAGACCCATTAGTTTAACTACTATTCCAAGTCCTGAGAATCTATGCCAAAGCATTTCTGTCTTCCTCAAGTAGGAAATATTTTAAATACTAGATTGGTAGCTCAGTGGTAAAGAATCTGCCTGCCAATGCAAAAGTTCGATTCTTGGATTAGGAAGATCCCCTGGAAAAGGAAATGGCAGCCCACTCCAGTATTCTTCCCTGGGAAATCCCATGGATGGAGGAGCTTAGCGGGCTATAGTCCATGGGATCACAAAAGAATCAGACACCACATAGCAACCAAACAACAAAAAACAGTGACTCCAAGTATTTTTAAATTTTATCCCACTTTGCAAAGCAAAGCATTTTAAGTACTTATTAATCTAACTGGATATTCCTAGAAGTCAATTGAGTAAGATATATTTTCATCTTTTAATGCAGACAAATCTATCAATATTTTCAAGTTTATCCACTGCTTTTTTCATTTATCCAAGGTTTCTAAACTCCTTTCTAAAAATTTATTTCACTTTCATTTTTTAAAATGAATTATTTAAACCATTAGGAAATAGAGTGAGTTAAGGATAAAATTTGATTTTTTCCATACACCTAATCTATTGTTCTGGCACTGTTTATTAAATAATCTTTCCTTCTGTTGAGGAGGAAGAAAATTTCCTCTATGCTTCTAAATCCTTTTGGCTGGTCTAAGAATTAAATTGACATGAGGCAGATTAACAGGAGAAAATCAAACAAAAGTCTAATAATGTGTGTATATGGGAGAGACTGAGTAACTCGCCAAAATGGCCCAAACTCTCACCTTAAGTACTGTCTTCTGCTAAAGACAAAGGATGTTGAGGATGTAGTTTGGGACTTCAAAGAGAAGGAAAGCACTTTACACAGAGATAGAAGAGCAAATCTTTGGTAAATGAATACTTTCTGGGCCATGTGGAGACAATGGGACACAGACAAGAATTTCAACAAACAGATTTTGCTAGGCTCTTCCATGTCCACACGCCCAATACCTACACGGTCACCAACAGTGACAGCTACCCTTCCTGGACAGGTCCTCTGCATTCTTTCAGGCAGTTTTGGGGAAAGTTAAAGGTTCTTTCTGAGTCTTTTAGACATTGATTGTTTTCATCTAAAAATAATCCTCATGCCAAAGTGATATTCTGGGGTAGCAGATTTCGCTCCCCTATACTTGCTTTACCAGTATTTTTCTGTCATGTATTTATTTCATATATATCCTTTTGTCCATTTCAAACTACCTATTCTATTCCAAATCTATTTGCCAAATCTTTTTTTTTTAGCAACACTCTTTTATATTTAATTTTCTATTATTTTCCAGTATCAAAGAGTGAAAATACTCCCCTTTGTTACTATTTTTTTAAGTTCATGAATGTTCTCATTTGTCAATTTTTCCAGTGAAATTGAGAATCATTTTGTTAGCATGGTCCTGAGGCTTCTGAGGTAGGGAAACAGCAAAAGGTCTTCTCCCCTTGTCCCTTCTCATTCTTAGGCAAGCAGCGCCGAGCTTTTATAGAAGTTGAAGCAAAGGCAGTCCACACATGGTTTTTGTCAACCCAACTTCCCTGTTCCTACAATTTTTCAAAATCCATACTTTCAGAAGCTGCTTCATGTCAAGCAGCATTTGGCAAAGCCTGTTCTAGCTAAACCCACGCTAGACCTATTACAGTGAACTGGATGATTAAGATAAGGGCTGGGCTTTCCAAGAATGCTTGAAGCAAACAATCAGAATTACTTAGAAATCTGAAGAAAAACTTGTCAGAAGTATCTTTCAAGTGAATGTTTTCCATATAAAAACTTGACTGCCTTGTGTTGGGGTAAGAGAATATTTTTAGTTGAATAGACTTCCTTTCCAATAATTGATAGAATATCAACCACATACAATACTCCCCATAGCAGATTCAAATCATACTAAAAACTGTCTACATGAGTTTTGACTATTCATCCTTTTCTTTGTCTAGCCATTTTCTTGAAGTTGTATAAAGATACAACAGATGCCATGAAACCATTAATTGTTATTTTAATGGGAAGTTGGAAGGAACCATGCTAGGTGGTCTACTGAGTCATCTACCAACATGTGACCCAGACATTTATTAAGTTTAATTTGCACTACTTTTAATCAGCACTGGAAAAAGCCTGGCTTAATATGAATGTGTTTAGAATCCAAAAGGCTTGAATTCTAATACTGACTTTATGCTATTGAAAGCCCTGGGCAAGTTTATTTAACACCCTTGTACCTCAGTTTCCTTGTAGATAATAGCGAGAAAATAAACCAGGGCTTGTAGGATTCAAGAATTAGGAATAATACATACAAAAGGGCTTGTGTAATAGTTGGCACAAAGTATCCCTAACAAATATTAGTTATGAGTACCATCAATCATATGAACATTTCCTTATTATTTCTAGTTTAAAGTTTCACCCAGAAAAAGTAAGAGAACATCAGCCACGCTGAGTGGAAAGAAAAGATAATGGGCAATTCTCCTGTCTACAGAGTTTCTGCCTAGAACACTAGGTTCTTGTCTCTGGTTTGAATGGTGTCCCTGGGAGCCCAGTGGCTGCAGGTCGCACTTAGCACCATAATGGGAACATGCCCCTGCCCCACCTTGAACACACACTCAGTGATTCATAGACAAAACCAGAGGGCCACTTAGCAATAAATAAGGAATAAGATCACAGTGAAGTTCTGAATACCTTTCATAAGCTGCTTGAGACTAGGCTGCAAAGTGAAAGAGCTCCAGTATACTACCAACTAGTTATCAAAAAGTACAACGTTGCACTTAAAAACTACCAATAAGTCTCTCTTTTCATTACCTCCTGGCAGGTGGAGCCCAGTTAGGAATTCCAAGGAGCTGGATTTGGAGTCTAGCCACCCCTTGGACTGGAAGCTCTGCTGACCACAGCTAAGCTGCTGTCGATTAATCACAGAAGGAGACTGGATGCTCCCACACCAGGCATGCTGCTATGGCAGGAGGGGCGGCTTGTTGCCTCCTAATGACTCAACCCAGATGACCTGCAGCTCCTGTCGAGCTCAATTCCTTGTTTGGAGGTAGCAACCTCAGAAGGATTCACCTTCATTCAAGCCCAGAATGGAAGTAAAAGCAGGAGAACGTTCAGGAACTCAACAAATAGTAACAAAGGGGAGCATTTTCACTCTTTGATATTAGAAAATAATAGAAAATTAAACATAAAAGGTTTCCTAAAAAGTGATTTGGCAAATAGATTTGGAATAGAATATATAAGTGTGAAATGGACAACTGGATATGTACGAAATAAATGCAACCATCCCAGGGCTGAAACTACACGCAAATGCAGGAGTAGAGGACATCAGGAGAGCAAGCTATGGGTCTTTTCACATATCCTGAACTTTGCAATCAGTTCCCTGAAGCCTTTGAAAATTGTGCTNAAATGCACAACTGGATATGTACGAAATAAATGCAACCATCCCAGGGCTGAAACTACACGCAAATGCAGGAGTAGAGGACATCAGGAGAGCAAGCTATGGGTCTTTTCACATATCCTGAACTTTGCAATCAGTTCCCTGAAGCCTTTGAAAATTGTGCTGCTTTCATTCAATAACCATACAGAGCACTATAACTAGGAGACTTCTCTTTCACTTTTCACTTTCATGCTCTGGAGAAGGCAATGGCACCCCACTCCAGTACTCTTGCCTGGAAAATCCCATGGACGGAGGAGCCTGGTAAGCTGCATTCCATGGGGTCGTGAAAAGTCAGACACGACTGAACAACTTCGCTTTTACTTTTCACTTTCATGCACTGGAGAAGGAAATGGCAGCCCACTCCAGTGTTCTTGCCTGGAGAATCCCAGGGACAGGGGAGCCTGGTGGGCTGCCATCTATGGGGTCGTACGAGTCGGACACGACTGAAGCGACTTAACAGCAGCAGCAACTAGGAGCCAGCACTGAAGCAATAGCTTTGTTCAAGTCAAGGAACATCCAATGAGCACTTAGCAGGTAGAAGGCTTTACAGGAGAGCAAGCACTTATACCTCCAGGAGGTGGACTTCTGGGCTTCTCCATCACCCTGCTCAGCTTACAGCCCTGGTAGAGAGCTTTCTCAATGCTCACAGCAGGAGTGTCTCTTTACCAGACAGGGCACTAGACCAGGAACCAGGTTTAAGTCTAGGCTCTGCCACTCACCTCCTGTACAATTTAGGCAAGTCACTTAACCACCACACCTCAGCTTTCTCATGTGCCAAAAGGTGTCTGACTGGATAAGATCCAACAAGATGAATCTAGAATAATTATTATTGAAATTTGGAAAGGAATGAAAAATATTTTTAATCTTATTTAATTTAGTCATTATAACAGACAAATGAAATTCTCTAATTAAGAAAGACATAGGAATTGCATGGGCTTCCCAGGTAGCTCGGGGGTAAAGAATGCATCTGCAATGCAGGAGATGGGGGTTCAATTCTTGGGTCAGGAAGTTGCCTTGGAGGAGGGCATGGCAACCCACTCCAGTATTCTTGCCTGCAGAATCCCCATGGACAGAGGAGCCTGGGGGGCCACAGTCCATGGGGTTGCAAAGAGTCAGACACGACTGAAGCGACTGAGCACACAGGGACTGCACAGCCAAGGAAACCATAGACAAAATGAAGTGATAACCTAAGAATGAGAGAAAATATCTGCAAGTCATATATCTGACAGGGGTTAATATCCAAAATATAGAAAGAACTCACACAACTAAATATCCAAGAGGAACTGATTAAAAACTGGCAGAAGGTGCTCTGTGGCAATCCAGGGGGTGGGATGGGGTGAGAGGTGGGAGGAGGCTCAAGAGGGGGGAGACATACGTATACCTATGGCTGATTCATGTTTCCATATGGCAGAAACCAACACAACATATTTTAAAGCAATCATCTTCCAATTAAAAACAAATTTTCAAAAAAATGGCAGAAGATCTGAATAGACATTTCTCCAAAGAAGACATACAGATGGGCAACGAGTATCTGAAAAGACACTCAACATCACCAGCCACTGGTGAAATGTCAAAGCCACACTGAGGTATCCCCTCACACCTGTCAGGACAGCTGTTATCAAAAAGCCAAGAAATAACAAGGTTGGTGAGGATATGAAGAAAAGGGAATCCTTGCATACTGCCAATAAGAAAAAGGTTACCAAAGCTGACTTAGGAAGACATTTTATAAATCTAAATAAACCAATAACTATTTAAGAAAAAAAAGACACAGGGAGACAAGCAAACTCATTCCCTGGAAAATGTAGCCACAGATAGGTTTATTTTCAAGGTTCCTGCCTCAGTTTTTTGGTGTCCACTTTCAGTACCCAGTCCCAGCCTGCAGAATCGTCTCCACAGCACCTACTCCAGAACTGCTGGATATTAGCCGTGGAGGGACCCTCAGCCCATTTCACTCAGTGTCCTGCTCCCACAGCACTCCAGTCCCTCTGTTTAAACACACGCAAGAAGGAAGCTCGTTGTCAGGGCGTCTCTCCATCCCTGCTCACTCAGATGAGTAGAAAACATGAAATGCAAAAACTCTCCCTGTACTTCCTAGTGGAGTCCTAGTTCAGCCCTCTGATGTTACCTGAACACACCTAACCCTCTTCTCCAGGGCAGTCTGGGACACAGTCCCACATCTCCTTCATAAGAACTCCCAGAAACTGCTTAGGGGTTTACAAAGCACCTTCCTTACAGGTCACCAGCAAAATGACATTCCAAGGTGAGAGGGGGATCCCACAGCCTGACATTGCTTGGGCCCTATTGACAGAAATGAGTTCTTCACCCTGTTTACTCAGAAATTGACATTAGGCATAAAACATAGGCACGACCTTTTCGGTCAGACCTTAAGGAGGAGATACTAAAAATAGATCCACATCCTCAGGCGCTACAGTCAGAGCTGACACTATGAATAATCCTCCACGTTCCCTGGAGAGTCCGGCAGGCAACAAGAAGGGGCCTGCAGGCCAATTTGTGTGTGGGAATGCAGGGGAGTCAGTTTTCAGTCAAGGCTGGCCTTTGTCCTCCAAGAGATGAGGCAGGGCCCAGAGCCCTGGAGACCTTGTCCACTCCTGAGCTAATGAGAAGGTGCAGAGGAGGGGAAGGTGGAGAGTGCCTTGACACAGTATAATAATCATAATTCCCCTCAATATTTGAGAATTATGAGCAAGGACTTGGACTCAAGTTAACGTGATTAAATTCAAATAATGGGGGCTTCCCTGATGGTACAGTGGATGGAAGTCTGTCTGCCAGTGCAGGGGACACAGGTTCAATCCTTGGTCCAGGAAGATTCCACATGCAACAGAGCAGCTAAGCCCGTGCACCACAGCTACTAAAGCCTGTAAACCTACAGCCCATGCTCTGCAACAGGAGAAGCCCCTGCAGTAAGAAGCCCCCAGTCTTCATAACTAGAGAAAGCCATTCACAGCAATGAAGATCCAGCTCAGCCAAAACTAGGCTTATTGTCTTAAAAAACTTTAGATAAGTCCATGTCACTGGGAAGTGGGATGACTCAATCCCACCTAAGTATTATCACTTAATAATCATAATAATTAACACTGATAGAGCCAGTCACTGGGCTTTATCTGTATTGTCTCATTTAATCATCACAGCAAGCCTATAAGGAGGTGCTACTATTATCTTCATTTTACAGCTAAGGAGACGGAAGCTAGTAGGTAAGGTCACACTTGTTTAAGGTCACATGACTAGGAAGTAATTTACTCTGAGCCCATGTAACTCAGATTCTGAGCTTTCTAGCAAGAGACAAAGCCAGAGAAAGAATGAATGATGAGGCCACCTGCCATAGTCAAGCAGTCAGAGAGCCCTTCAGAGCAGAGCAGGGTCTAGACACCATTCATTCCCTCCCATAGACTTCTCCTGAGAGGCAAGCAGGACAGGCCTCCTGCTGATGTGGACTCTGGGGGTCTCTGTGTCCAGGACTCTGCCGTTTGCCATCTTGGCTTTACTGCAGCTGCCAACTCAAATCAGACCTGAATCCCTAGGCTCCCTTGGCCCTGCTGCCACCTACACCTTCTTGACTGAGCTGAGGAACGTGAGCAGACCCCCGCCTGTGCCGAGCCCCTGGACCCTTAAAGCCAGCAGGTGTTCCCCAGAAGCACAGCCCAGCTGCTCTTCCTTCTCAGCCTCCCCACTGCCGGTGCCGAAGAACTCGGCACCTGTGGTTTGCTGTTCACTGGAGCACTCGAGAAGGAAAGCCTCCTTCAGAACTAGGCCCCCAAGGTCATACACCTGACTGTCATAGAGCTGCGCCTAAAATCCAGATTCAAATAATTGCCCTAGTGGCTGCCACTACCGCACATGGATTAAAAGGTAAACAGAGGTGGGGTTTCTTAGCAAACAGTTGCCATTTACACCGATGTTTATAACTGTGATCCTCAGAATCTCCAAAGTTGGATCAGCTAAAAATCTTTTTCTCTCGCTTTTGTTGCATTACCTTGATCTGCATGATTAGATTTTGGATAGGCTGAGACTCAAATTATTTTGAATTCCTAATTTCATCCAAGGTGACAGTGGAACTTGGTGCCCCACGAATGGGCTTGGTAACAGAGAGAGAAGAGTTAGGGATTCTAATCTGTTGAACACAGTCTCTGGGTCACTAAGAAGTGACCACAGGCTGCTTAAACCCAATGCCTCTCAGAGTTGAGAGGGACATTCATATTATCTGTCCATTCCTAATCATGATGACTTCTCAAACACCATCAGTCATGACTGTCTGATTTTTGGAACATCTGTGAACCACCATTATCTATTTCATGTGTTTCCATAAAAGGGCTTATTTATTTATTTCACTTGTCTAAATGTAATGTCTGTGAAATCACAAGCTGATATCCTGGTTAATTTTTTCCTAATACGTATTAAAACCACAACCGTTACAATGTTTTAAATTTTCCCATTGTAGTACATAAGAGTAGTACATAAACCACTACTGACACATACTGCCTTATCAGTGGCATAAATCCCTTCTACACATTGTAAATACCTGAAGAGTTCATTCCCAGCTAACTCATCAGACAGCACTCATCTACACCAAGCAGTGTAGAAGTGACCAATGGTATATACGGCAAATTTACTTTTTTTTTTTTTTTTCCAAAAAGAACACCATGATGTGGTTAGAATTTTACCTCCACTACTTGTAAGTTCCTGACCACGTGACAGCTTCTCTGACTCTCAGTTTCTTCATTCTACGAGGGGACAATGATAACCCACGATACCCATCTGGCCGGGCTGTGCTCTGGGTTAAAACATGTACAGGAAGCATCTAACACAGCACCTGGCACAAAGTAACCACCTAAGGAGTGTACGTTCCCTTCGTTTCCCACGAGAGTAGCAAGTAAAAAAAATAACCTGGAAGAGCTGAATGGCTTTATTTGGTAAGACTTTGTCTGGTTTATTTCCTAGAGCCACTCCAGTCACTCACTGATTTGCAGTGACTTGGGGCCAGCATTTTTCTTCAAACTTGGCTGCAAGCCTGATTATCTTTCCAAACCATAACTAGGGGACATGGTCATTCTGAACATCAAGATGGAATTTGTTTTTTGAAGCATTTATTCATTTATTTGGCTGCATGAGGTCTTAGTTGTAGCACATGGGATTTTCGCCATGGACTCTTTCCTTACGGCACACGGGCTTCTCTCTAGTTGTGGCGCCTGCGCTCAGTAGTTGCAGCACTCGGGCTTAGCTGCTCCACAGCATGTGGAATCTTAGTTCCCCAACCAGGGATCAAACCTGCGTCCCTTGCATTAGACAGCAGATCACCAGACCACGAGGGAAGTCCCAAGGCAAGATATCTGACGGAAAAAGCAGAGCCATCACTGTTCATTTTCTAAGTACAGCAGGTTTCTGGGATTCCCAAGGGCTAAGGTAGTCTGCCTTCTGGGGCCCAGAGGAGGACAGGATGGGCTTTAACCTGGGAGGCCGCAGGATGCTTGGATGCTTAAGTGGACAGAATTTCAGCAGAAAAGTACCAACCATCACCATCACTGTCAAAAGCACTGGAGCCTTTGAACTCAGGCTCCATACTAGAAGAAACAGTAGGAAAAGTGAGCTGGAATGCACACAGTCCTAATGAGGTGGGCTGGTGGGCAAAACTTTATTTGCATTCATTTCACTCATTATTATGTGGCATTAAGGAGATTTTCTGCTGAGCAGAGTGACCTTGACATGTGATTTTCTGTGTTCTCTGGGTATATGCAGAGCATTATAAGAAATAATGATTCCCAAAGAGCCCATCTAATCTGACAATTTTCATCAGCCTCCAAAGGGAGATTTTATCTTTTGTCTATTTCTCCCATTTTTTCAGAGTGTTACTATTTAAAAAAAGAGAGAGACACTGAGAGAGAACAATATCTATAACCTTCAGCCTTGTCCTTGCGAAAGTAAGAAGTGTGACATAAGAGCTCTCTTTCACTCATCTTTACCACCAGTCAGCATTTCTCGGCAGGTGCATTAAATATACTCTTATCTTTCTCTAAATTTTTGTTGTACTCTCCAGAAGCCTCATGTGAGTGTGGCCTAATACCATAGGCACCAGACTGTCAGGACCAAATAGCATGAACCTAGGCTGTCACATCCTGATTCGTTTCAAATGATTTTGACCATGTTAGGAAATATGGGTTGTGAAGGGCTTGGGGAAAAAAAATTCTGATTCTGGTCATTTACAAACCTTTTTTGGTATGAGTGAAATCTACTATCCAACTTTCATCCCCAAACACCTTTTGTATCTGATACTGAAACCACTAAAGAAAAAAGGAAGAAAGGAAAGGAAACAAAAAATAGAAATAGGATTTAAATGTTTTATAGTAAAAATTAATCAAAACAGTAGTCTTCAGCACAAAATCAATACTTAGCTATTCATCACTAGCAACAGTGAGACTACCAAAAAGATGGCAGTGGTCGTTCTTGTTTTATGTCCCAGGACATGTTCCAACGCCTCCTAGTTTACAGCCTACGGGAACCTGAACAGGGTTTGTATCACTGTGTCACTGTTGTGACAACTGTATACATCTTAATTATGTTAAATTGGTTCATGGTGCTTTTCAGGTCTATTATATCTTTTTACTTCTCTGTATATTTATCCTATTGATTTTTGAGAGTTTGATACTGAAACTCCAACTTAAAAAATCTTAATGTATCTAGATAAAAAATAATTATAATAAATAGTGGAGCTATATGTAACTTTGTTTTTTATTTTCCAAGTCTCCTGTAAATGTGTTATCAGTTCAGTTCAGTTCAGTCACTCAGTCATGTCCAACTCTTTGCAACCCCATGAAATGCAGCACGCCAGGCCTCCCTGTCCATCACCATCTCCCGGAGTTCACTCAGACTCACGTCCATCGAGTCCGTGATGCCTTTCAGCCATCTCATCCTCAGTCGTTCCCTTCTCCTCCTGCCCCCAATCCCTCCCAGCATCAGAGTCTTCTCCAAAGAGTCAACTCTCCGCATGAGGTGGCCAAAGTACTGGAGTTTCAGCTTCAGCATCATTCCTTCCAAAGAAATCCCAGGCTTGATCTCCTTCAGAATGGACTGGTTGGATCTCCTTGCAGTCCAAGGGACTCTCAAGAGTCTTCTCCAACACCACAGTTCAAAAGCATCAATTCTTCAGCGCTCAGCCTTCTTCACAGTCCAACTCTCACATCCATACATGACCACAGGAAAAACCATAGCCTTGACTAGACGGACCTTAGTCGGCAAAGTAATGTCTCTGCTTTTGAATATGCTATCTAGGTTGGTCATAACTTTTCTTCCAAGGAGTAAGCGTCTTTTAATTTCATGGCTGCAGTCACCATCTGCAGTGATTTTGGAGCCCCCCAAAATAAAGTCTGACACTGTTTCCACTGTTTCCCCATCTATTTGCCATGAAGTGATGGGACTGGATGCCATGATCTTAGTTTTCTGAATGATGAGTTTTAAGCCAACTTTTTCACTCTCCTCTTTCACTTTCATCAAGAGGCTTTTTAGCTCTTCTTCACCTTCTGCCATAAGGGTGGTGTTATCTGCATATCTGAGGTTATTGATATTTCTCCCAGCAATCTTGATTCCAGCTTGTGTTTCTTCCAGCCTGGCATTTCTCATGATGTACTCTGCATATAAGTTAAATAAGCAGGGTGACAATATACAGCCTTGACGTACTCCTTTTCCTATTTGGAACAAGTCTGTTGTTCCATGTCCAGTTCTAACTGTTGCTTCCTGACCTGCATACAGATTTCTCAAGAGGCAGGTCAGGTGGTCTGGTATTCCCATCTCTCTCAGAATTTTCCACAGTTTATTGTGATCCACACAGTCAAAGGCTTTGGCATAATCAATAAAGCAGAAATAGATGTTTTCCTGGAACTTTCTTGCTTTTTCCGTTATCATACTTTCATAATTTAAAAAAAAGAAAAAAATTTTTAAAAGATGGTGGTGTTCATTAGCAAAGCCAACTGCAATGGGTTTAATAAGGATTTCAATTAAAAAGACATATAGGTCATTATAGGATATTAAGAAGGGCTCCCTAACTTAACATTTTAAATCAACTATACTCGAAGGAATGATGCTGAAGCTGAAACTCCAGTACTTTGGCCACCTCGTGTGAAAAGTTGATTCATTGGAAAAGACTCTGATGCTGGGAGGGATTGAAGGCAGGAGGAGAAGGGGACGACAGAGGATGGGATGGCTGGATGGCATCACTGACTCAATGGACGTGAGTCTGAGTGAACTCCAGGAGATGGTGATGGACAGGGAGGACTGGATTGCTGCAATTCATGGGGTCACAAGGAGTCGGACACAAATGAGCGACTGAAATTAACTGAACTGATACTCTAATAAAAAAATTTTTAATAAAAACAAGAAAGACATAAATGAAAAGCCAAAGATTTGAGAATTCAATACAAATTTTAAATGTCACATGACTTTAGAATTGTCAAAATCCTGAATTTTGATACACTGCACATTTCACCTTCAAAATAAAAATATACTTAGTTTTCTAGCCATCAAAAAACTATTGGTACTTTTCCTCTCCACCCTGTCCCTGCTTCTCTGGAATCATTCTTTAGCAATCTTGTGAACTTCTTTCCATTCTCTTACTAAAGATTCCAATGAACTATTTCTCTTTTACACACACACACACACCCCACCCACACTTTTCCCCCAAACCACAGTCAATGAGCTGTATTATCTACCCCAGGGAGGAAAACATTAGCATCAACAATCCAAGACAATAGAAAATGCCAACCACTGACTTTTTATTTCAGAATACACTATGTATATTTTGGGTATAGCTAGGTCTTTATTAATATAGTTTCTAGAATAATATTTAGATGTACTTTTTCAATTTTTCTAGATACACATCAAGTGACAGGAGGAGAGGAACCCGTATATTGGAGAATAAGCTGGTAAAAATTTGAGATTTTTAATTTACCACAATGGATGCACTTAAAATCGATTTGACAGGGGACCAAAATATGCGTGAGTAGCCAAGGTCTTCCCTGGACAGCTCCCATTCCTACATAAAGAGAAGTTAGCTTCCACATCAGCTCCTAGATCCTTCTGTAGTGTGTGGAACCAAGATAATGGGGCAGAAGGAAAGTTAAAATCACCAAAAAGGCAATCAGTTCAGTTCAGTTCAGTCACTCAGTCGTGTCCGACTCTTTGCGACCCCATGAATCACAGCATGCCAGACCTTCCTGTCCATCACCAACTCCTGGAGTTCACTGACTGACCTACATCATGAGCTGAGCAAAGAAGAGAGAGTGAAGAGATAACTGAGTACATGTGAGTTCAGTTGAGTAAAGATTTGGGAAGCAGCTTTTATGGGAGAAAAGAAAGACTTTGGAGCATCTACTGTGTTAGGGAGATACTTGGAGATAGAAAAAGATAGAATCTTTAAGATGCTCTGCTATGCCATTTTCAGGAGAGATAGCGAGAATGCTTTAATTTGTTTATAATCGTTATTTGCTCATCTGTTATTCATTGAATGGGACTCCATGGTGGACTCGACCACAAGATGATTATCCCCTCAACTTGCATGATATCAAGTGTCAATAAAGATCCAAGCCACCAGATCAGCTGTCAATCATTGATATGCTTGTGTGTGTGTGTGTGTGTGTGTGTTGTTCTTTTAACACAGTTAGCTCTCCTCTCTCTGTTATACATTAAGCTGGTAGACATCATAACTCTGCCTTTTGTTAAATGAGAATAAAAAGTGCAGAGTTCTTTACATAGTGTGGCAGGATATGCTTATTAAAGTTTACTGCTTAACTATAAAAATGGGCTGTTAATGCTGGTCTCAGAGACATACTGTTAGAACTAAATAGAACCTGCTAAAATACATTAAATGTAAAAGAACTATATAAATAGCATATAGTTCATAGAACTATCTGATTGGTTCTACGGAATGGAAAGACATTCTATAATAAATCTCATAGAAGTTGAGTTACTTCATATTATTTGTGGAACATGGTGGTGTATAACTTTGAAAGTAAATAAATACTGTTTAAATATAACAAAAAGTTTACTGCTTGATGCAGAGATAGGATTGAGACCAGTTAGCTCCAATGGCCTCCATGCAGAATGCGCTGTACACCCTATTCCTGTCAATGAGTTCTGGGAGAGGTCCCAGCTGAAATTCCCAGGTGCGCCAGCCCCAGCTTACTTTACTATAAAACCCTGGCACATGAAAACTCATTTCCCCACACAGTACATCTTAATAGCATGGCTGAGAACCACAGATATAAACTATTTGTTTGACAACCAAAGGATCCATTTGAAAATCACAAATATCTATACAGACAGACTCCACTGGTGGCTCAGAGGTTAAAGCGTCTGCTTGCAACGTGGGAGACCTGGGTTTAATCCCTAGGTTGGGAAGTTCCCCTGGAGAAGGAAATGGCAACCTACTCCAGTATTCTTGCCTGGAGAATCCCAAGGACGGAGGAGCCTGGTAGGCTACAGTTCATGGGGTCGCAAAGAATTGGACATGACTGAGCGAATGAGTTTCAGTTTCCACTGGCCCAAAAAAAAAAAAAAAAAATCCCCCAAAAGCAGGGCCAGACAGTGATGGTCAAGCTTAGTGTGGACCTTTCCAAACTCTGGGATGAGTCTTGCACACCTCTCCTGCCCAAGGGAGCTGGGCCCCAAGACTGTCTTTAAAGTGTAGTGGGAAGAGCACTAGACTCAGAGCCCAGAGAACTGGATTCAATCAGAGCCCTGTCGCCATCTGAAGAGGCAGCACTGGGTGGAAGGTTGTGGAAAGAAAGAGACTTTGGACCGAGACAGACCAGATTCAAGCCCCAGTTCGCTCACTTAACTCTTCTTGTGACCCTGGGAAAAGCAATTCACCTTTTGATGCCTCATTTTCCTCAACTGTAAAAAGGGATAATGATATTTACTAATCAAGATTTGTAGTAAGAACAATAAAGACATATGTAGGTGCTCAATAAAGGTCATTTGCTGCTGTGTGGCCTTGGGCAAGTAACTTAAGATCTCTGGATCTCAGTTTCCTTATTTGTAAAGCAATAGAGATGGATAATATCATTTCAAGGACTTTTGACATCAGAGAATTCAAGAACGATGTCAAATCTTGACACAGCATAGTAAACATAAGGAACAAACAGCTCAGCGTGAGACAGCATGAGATGTTGATTCAATTTTCCCAGAAGGGTCAAGGTGGAGGAGGCAGTAAAGACCAAGCTGATTGGAAAAGCAGTCGTCACCCAGGAACCTAAGCAGACCTTCCCCAGTCAACTGGGCCCATGCAGCAGCTCTCGCTCTCCTCACAAAGGCGAGCCCCACAGACTGAACCAATGAAGAGAGGGGAAAAGAACCCTAAGAACAAAAGAAGTCTCAATCTAGAAGAATGGTACTGATGGACCTTTTTGCAGAGCAGTACTAGAGAGACTTTGGCCACTTCATGAGAAGAGCTGACTCATCAGAAAAGACTGCTGCTGGGAGGGGTTGGGGGCAGGAGGAGAAGGGGACGATCGAGGATGAGATGGCTGGATGGCATCACTGACTCAATGGACATGGGTTTGGGTGAACCCTGGGAGTTCGCGATAGACAGGGAGGCCTGGTGTGCTGCGATTCATGGGGTCACAAAGAATCGGACACGCCTGAGCCACTGAACTGAACTGAACTGAACTAGAGACACAGACGTTAAGAACAGACTTGTGGGCCTGGCAGGGGAAGGACAGCGTGGAATGAACTGAGATGGTGGCATTGACCTATAACACTAGCATGAGTCAAATAGCTAGCTAGCAGGAAGCTGCTATATAGCACAGGGGGCTCAGCTCGGTGCTCTGTGCTGACTAGAGGGCTGGGCTGGGATGGGGCAGGGGAGGGAGGCTCAAGAGGGAGGCGATATGTGTATACTTATACTGATTCATGTTGTTGTATAGCAGAAACCAATACAACATTGAAGAAATTATCCTTCAATTAAAATAAATTTTGAGACCAAAAATCTTAAATTTCAATAAAAAGAAATTTTACAACGGAACAAAAAGCAAACTGACCTAAGACTAGGTTCTGACACTGGTTCTATCACTAACCTGGTTTCCACTTTCGCTTTGGATAGTCAGGAAGCTCATAGCCAAAGTTATTGTTCATGTTTAATTGACCCTATAAAAGTTATATATTGTCACTGTAATTCCACTCCCCCTTTTACTTGGCCATTATACTTTAACTCATTCCTCATCATACTCTGACTTTTATTTGAGATTTCCCTATTCCATTGTACCTATCTTTACAATCCACTTGAAATCCCTCATGAAACAAGACAGGGTATAAATAAATAGAAATCATTTTGTCAGTCAATTACATTGCACATCATTTCTCTATGTATAAAATAAGAGCTGAGGACTCAAGGTCCGATCTCTTTCAGCTCTAAGTCTGTTCTTCTCATCTTTTATTTCTAAAACTCCAAGTCCATCTTAGGTTGTCTTTTAGAGCCTTGACTCTATGTATATCTACTAGGCATTCCACTAATATCCTAGAATAGGATGACTCTAACAGTTGAATGGGGATTAACATTTGTATAGAACCTATCATCTTGAGTTTGAAATGATCTCACTCTGGTCTTGAGTAATCCTGTATGATAAGGGAAGGACGGACATGTCTCCATTTTATAGATGAGGAAAGAGAAATGTAAAGATTAAGTGACTAGCTCCCAGTCTCATAAGTAACAACTGACCCCAGGACTCGATCTCTGATTTTCTGACTCTGAACTCTCTCCAATCTCCCAGCCTCATGAAAGATCCCTCCAGCCCCCACTGGATGCTTCCAGGTCATACATCTCGCAGGACAGCCTCTTTGATATGATATTCTGGATAATTTTCCACTCCGGGACGGTGGCATACCACAGAATTGGTCTTATTCCTCTTTGACATGACAGACTTTTAATGTTTGAAACAGTAATCCTGTAATCTTTAAATCTTTATTCCGGCCAAACATTAGCGTCAAATCATGCAGAGCTGTTTGACCCATTAGACCCAAAAAGCCCAGTGCTTGAGGCCCACAAGCCTTGGCCCACATTGCCAAGGGGGCAATGGGAGAAAAAAATAATTGGCTCCAAGCTACGCAAAAGCAAACTGAAATTAAAAAACATTTAGTTCACTGCCTGCAAAATGTGACATTATGTCAACTTCATTAATTACTCAATTTGTTATTCATAAAAAATTTCATTACATATAAGAATAATTTATGATTAGATTCTTTTATAAGAATTCTTGAGTAAGCACATGATAAGAAGACAAAAGCAACTGTGAATTCAACACGGTATTCATAAGCAAATCATTTTAAAAGCAAAATTACAAAAATACTTTCAGTACTTTTACAGAAAATTTTACATTTAATTGNCTGCATTCAAATGGGTATATCTTTCCTTTTCTCCTTTGCCTTTTGCTTCTCTTCTTTTCTCAGCTATTTGTAAGGCCTCCTCAGACAACCATTTTGCCTTTTTGCATTTCTCTTCTTGGGGATGGTCTTGGTCACTGCCTCCTGTACAATGTCATGAACTGCCATCCAGAGGTCTTCAGGCACTGTCTACCAGATCTAATCTCTTGAATCTATTTGTCACTTCCACTGTATTACTCTAAGGGATTTGATTTAGATCATCCCTGAATGGTCTAGTGGTCTTCCCTACTTTATTCAATTTAAGTTTGAATTTGGCAATAAGGAGTGCATGATCTGAGCCACAGTCAGTTCCCAGTCTGGTTTTTGCTGACTGTATAGAGGCTCTCCATCTTAGGCTGCAAGGAATATAATCAATCTGATTTCGGTATCGACCATCTGGTGATGTCCATGCCTAGAGTCTTCTCTTGTGTTGTTGGAAGAGGGTGTTTGTTATGACCAGTGTGTTCTTTTGGCAAAACTCTGTTAGCCTTTGCCCTGCTTCATTTTGTACTCCAATGTCAAATTTGCCTGTTACTCCATGAATCTCTTGACTTCCTATTTTCTCATTCCCATTCCCTCTGATGAAAAGANGGTGTTTGTTATGACCAGTGTGTTCTTTTGGCAAAACTCTGTTAGCCTTTGCCCTGCTTCATTTTGTACTCCAATGTCAAATTTGCCTGTTACTCCATGAATCTCTTGACTTCCTATTTTCTCATTCCCATCCCCTCTGATGAAAAGAACATCTTTTTTTGGTGTTAGTTCTAGAAGGTCTTGTAGGTCTTCATAGAACCATTCAACTTCAGCTTCTTCAGCATTATTGTTTGGGGCATAGACTTGGAATACTGTGATCCTGAATGGTTTGCCTTGGAAATGAACAAAGATCATTCTGTCATTTTTGAAACTGCACCCAAGAACTGCCATTGTAACCCTCTTACACTGTTGATGGGAATGCAAACTAGTACAACCATTATGGAGAACAGTGCAGAGAGTCCTTTAAAAACTGGAAATAGAACTGCTGTACAACCCAGCAATCCCACTGAGGGGCATACACATAGAGGAAACCAGAATAGAAAGAAACACATGTACCCCAGTGTTCATTGCAGCACTGTTTAGA
The DNA here is from genome assembly GCA_006410875.1 of Neotragus pygmaeus. Classification (NCBI taxonomy): domain Eukaryota; kingdom Metazoa; phylum Chordata; class Mammalia; order Artiodactyla; family Bovidae; genus Neotragus; species Neotragus pygmaeus. The sequence goes on along the minus strand of SJYV01039343.1, from coordinate 610,391 downwards.
ATAGCTAGGACACGGAAGCAACCTAGATGTCCATCAGCAGACAAATGGATAAGGAAGTTGTGGTACATATACACAATGGAATATTACTCAGCTATAAAAAAGAGAGCATACTTAAATCAGTTCTCATGAGGTGAATAAAACAGGAACCTATTATTCAGAGTGAAGTCAGTCAGAAAGAGAAACACCAATACAGTATATTAACACATATATGTAGAATTTACAAAGACAGTAACAATAACCATACATGCAAGACACCAAAAGAGACACAGATGTAAAGCACAGATTTTTGGACTCTTTGGGAGAAGGTGAGGGTGGGGTGATTTTAGAGAATAGCATTGAAACATGTATATTACCATATGTGAAATAGATGACCAGTGTAAGTTCGATCCATGAAGCAGGGCACTCAAAGCTGGTGCTCTGGGACAACCCAGAGGAATGGGGTGGGGAGGAATGTGGGAGGGGCTTCACCCCTGGCTGATTCATGTTGATGTATGGCAAAAACCACCACAATATCGTAAAGTAATTAGCCTCCAATTAAAATAAATAAATTTTTTAAAAAGAAATGTTTTACCCTCATGGACCAACACCACCTGGAATAGCAGTAAGCAAGGAATCAGTACAGCCAGTGTTCCTGTCACCCCTCTATCTGACTCCCATTCGAGTTCACATACTGTTGCCCTGGGCTATCTCTTCTTGGGTATCTCGGCCATACATTCAACAGTCACATCAAGTTGCAGTTCTGGTGCAAAGAAAGAAACTATGATAGACAATAAACACCCTATGGCTATTCATGTAGTGAGTGCTGAATCTGATCTTTCCACTGGAATTAAGTTGAAGTAATTTAGCTCATTGGAGCATACATGACAGGAAGAAAAATGTAGCTTATGAAACCATATTTATTTTCCACTAATCTGACAACAATATCCCTCATCCAGGTTAAAATTCTCAAAACCAAGACTCACAGTCACCTGCAGGCATAGACTGATTGGAAAGAGGCATTCCTGTTTCATGACATTGATTCTTTAAAGGGTAATACCAGGAGACAGGGCTTCCCTTGTAGCTCAGTTGGTAAAAGAATCTGGCTATAATGCAGGGTTGGGAAGATCCCCTGGAGAAGGAAATGGCGACCCACTCCAATATTCTTGCCTGGAGAATCCCATGGACTGTAGCCTGCCAGGCTCCTCTGTCCATGGGGTCGCAAGAGTCGGTCACAACCTAGCAACTAAACCACCACCACGCCAAGAGACAGATTGCCTGCTCTCTTATTAACAGATCTCAAAATAAGGCTTCTCTTGTCTATGACCACAGACTGGTTTCTCTGAATTTTGCAAAACTGCCAAGGTCTAACTCAAATCCTTCCAAAATATCATCTCATCCTTACTCTCTTATGCTATCTTCAGTGATATTAAATTTTAGAAGTAAAATATACATCATTAGATAAGACACCATAACAACCAAGATTTTAGCATTGATATTAGCATTTAACAACCATGATTTAACATTTTTTAATTATAAAATTATTTTTAAGTTGGCTATTTCATGGTCTTCTCTATATTCACTGCAAAGTGTATCTCACTTTGTGAAGAAGTTTCACTTTTAAAGTGAATCTTTCCCCTCTGATATTCATATACAACCAGTTCCAAGACAGAAGAAAATTGCCTTTAATGAGGCAGAAATCTTTTTTAAATTACACATTTAAAGGAGAATTTTTTTAATAAAATAATAAAAATACACATACGAAGGCTAAAGTTTCTTTTGTTTGGCAGAATCACTTCTAGAGTTAAAAAGAAAACAGCAATTATAGCTTAAGAACAGAACATCCTAGACTAAAAATTCATTCAGCTTTTATCAAATCTCCATGTCATCGTTTTACAAGCGAATAACAGGAAACTCTCCTTGGGTGCTCAGACCTTGTTTCCTAGCAATTGACAGGGACTGCGGGCTCTTAGGAATAAGCAGTTGAGCTTAACCTGAGGAGAGTGGAAACTGAGGTTCCAAATGCAAAAGGGATAGATTGATAGAAAATTATGAAAAAGTGGTACTCCCTCTGTGTGTTCACAGTATCAACTGTTACCCAATTTAAAGCTAGGCTATAGACATTGTATAATAATTTCTTTAATCAAGCAGAATACATATATATATGTATGCATGTATGTATGTATGTATATAAAGGTCAAGAAGGGGGATGACTCAAAAGATGAGGAAAAAGTAAGTTTAGTAAAAGGAGCCCAAAATGTAGAGTGTTGTAAATCAGGCTGTAGAGTGGCCAGGAGTTCAGCACCTTAGCCAAAGATACTAGTAACAATGTGTGCATGTACTTACACAGTGCTGTGCTAAGTCACTTCAGTCATGTCTGACTCCGTACAACCCCAAGGACTGTAGCCTGCCAGGCTCCTCTGTCCACGGGATTCTCCAGGCAAGAATCCTGGAGGGTTGCCATGCCCTTCTCCAGGGGATCTCCCCAACCCAGGGATCAAACCCACGTCTCTTGTCTCCAGCACTGGCAGGCGGGTTCTTTCCCTCTGGCGCCGCCTGGGAAGCCCATTCACACAGACACACATGTAAGTAACAACACGGTGACAGCATCACGACTTTCCTAAGGGTTGGGATGAGAACAGAAGGAATACAGACCTGCATATGCCGCTTATTTGAATCAGGTAAAACCAAAGGAAATTCACCAAACTCTGCCTGTGGTTCTTTCGAGGGCAGTGGATGATAGTGGGTGGTTTGTCTTCACAGTTTTTTGTATTTTTCTAATTTCTATAATGAGCATGCGTCTCTGACTTCCACATATGATAAGAGAAAACATTTCGCTGAAAGAAAGAAAAAGTTTGAGATCAAGTAACAGCAGACAAAGGGCAATTTCCCTGAGAAGAGAAAACTAATAAAAGGCATACTCATCCCCATGAACTGGGGGCGGAGGTATTGAAGAGGACATGAACACCCACCTGAGAGGCTGCAGCGGAAGTGAGGTCCACGTTGGGCTTAAAGGCTGCTCTCAGGACAACGCAAAGCAGGGGCTATAAAGGCGATGGACTAGTTAGTGAAGCTCAGTAGTTCTGATGAATACTGGTGCCTCTGAATATAATAAGATGTGATTAAAAATCCCTCGTGATGTAATAAAATAGACTTTGGACCTAAATTACCAACTGAATGTGCCAACTCAAGACCCATTCCAAAAGAGGGCATTAGAGGAGTGTAAAAGAAAGATAGGCATCCCTAAAGTGCCATCTAGAGGGGACATCCCCTAATGCCAGTGGGAAAGGCCATGGCAAAGGACTCCCTGCTGATTGGTAGGCACCCAGAGCCCGTTACTAGAACATGTGGCCCAGATCAACAACTTCCAACCCACAATCACACAGCAGGAGCAATAGAACCCCAAAGGCAGATCCAGGTAAGGCGTGGAAGAGACCCTGTAGGGGGCTCAGTGTGAAAGCTGCCATCCATTCCTTCTTTCCCAGTCACTACAATAAAACCCAAGACTCGACATCTGAGTGAATCTCTAAGGGGTGTACAGGAAGATAGAGGATAAGACGGGTGGACTGATAAGAGGCAACTAGCTCATGTACTTTGGTTCCCAGCCTTTTTCTTCCTTCTGACACTTAAGAGTATTCCATCTTGACCCTCCTCACTCTATCTCCCAGCTGGGGACGGTCCTGCTTTGCTAAATAAACTCTTTTGAGGGCTTGCAATTCAGAGGAAAGGAGCTGGTGAGGATGACAAGGGGCATGGGGGCAAGAGCTGGTGGGGTAGTCTGGGGATCTTGTTGGAGGGAAGCTGGCGAGGGAGATGGCAGAGCTGCTTCAGTGTAAGGGAAATAGATGGAAGAGAAAAGGAGATGTTAAAGGTATATGACTGTGGTCTCCTTATCTCCCCTTGCAGAGTTCAAGAAAGCCAAGTTAAGGGCTGAGACCTTTGGAAATTACTTTTAAATGCTGGACTGTATTACGTTAACCACAACAGTGCTCTGAGACTGCCCCTTGAGAGCACAGGCTTTAAAAAATTTTCATGTCAAAGAGACCTTGTTCCTATGTACTGTGTACTATGTACGCCTTGAGGCTCAGGTGTACAGCTAACAAGCGTCTAATAAAACCACAGCAACCTTTACTTCCTCACGTTCTTGTGTGTATTGGCTAAAATAAGGGCCTTTAGCCCTTACTGTTTCCCCCTGGGGTTTTTTCCTAACAGAATTGTCCCTGAGCTCCTAACTCTGAAAGCTGCTCAAATTTCTCTGACAGGACAGCAGGTATAAAAGCACATCGTGTTGGAAATGACAGGGGGAAAAAAATGATAATACCTTCCCTAAGCTTGAGCTGTACAGAAATGTCTACTCCAGGCATGTTTTAAAGGATGAATGACCAAATGTGAAATATTCTTTGCATCTAGAGCTTGATGCTTGACAATTTCATAACCTGGCGCTCTCTAATGAAAATAAGACTCCATTTAAGGCAATCAATTGTATTTAGCATAAGCGGTATGAGAAAGGAGCCATTTAATTGCATGTACAGCAAAATAGTGCTGCTAATCTTATATGCACAGTCATTCATGGGCACATACATAAAAATGCATACTGGGGCCTGCTAGGTGTCATGAGAACCCATAGTGAACAATCAAAAGCGAAATGGTGATAAACGACCTTCCTGATGTGATACAGAAATGTCACTGCCATAGCACAATCTAGGACAAAGAAATCTGTTTGCATTTGGCATTCTTTTTCTGTGGGAGGGTTATGGCGAAAGTGTCAGTGCGGGGGGTTGTGCCTAAAGATCCCACCTCAGGGGCACACAGTATTGGAGTTGATGGTACAGAGACAACCAAACAGCAGAGCTGGGCTTTTGTAAAGGGGGAAGACAAGCACTCACAGGTGGCATATGGGAGAAAGGGACTCCCTGCCTCTACTCATCTCTCTCAACCTCCAAACCTCTCCGGTTTTTCCCTCTTGGTTTTACGTACTGAGGGCTGCCATTCAAGCAATGGTCTTTTGAAGAAAGAGTAACCTTTTGAATTACATGGTCTTTTAGAAGCACCTTGGCTCAAATTAATTTTTCACATCAACAAATCAGACACTAGAAAAGAGAAGGATTAGGGTTCAAACTGAATCAGATTTGAAGAGGTAAATGATCAGGAATTCATCAAAGAAGATGCAAAGGGCTGGGTCCAGAACACCCCTTCGCACTCACAGCTCTCAGGAGGATCGGCCTGAAACAATAAACTGAGTATCAGAGCCTCAAATAGGGAACAAAACTCTACAGTAAACAGCTGGAGAAGAACATTAGATTAGGGCTTTATCTTGAATAAATGAAATTAAATTTAAAAAGATATGTTTGGTCTTACTTTTCAATTTAGATTCTAATTGGCATGATTACATACTTCATTTTCCAACAACTCAAATATTTATTTTAGGGGACANCTGGGGGTGGGAGGGAGGCCTGAGATGGAGGGGATATATATTTACAGATAGCTGATGCACTTTGCTGCACAGCAAAACTAACACAGTATTGTAAAGCAATTAGATTTCTATAATAAATAAATGTAAGACCTCATAGGGTCTGAAATTCTACCTGAAAGAAACTCACCAACTGGCTGAAGAGTGACTGGTTCACTAACTCACACATACTTGCTTTTTTCATTCAATATGTGTTGATCACCTTTGTCCACCAAGAACTGGGTGTAGAGCATACAGAGATGGATCAGACATAATTCTATGTCAGTCTCTCCTTACAAGATTTCAAACGTTAAACCAGAGCTGAAATCTACTGGGGAGCCCATAGCTGGTGGTGCTTCTGTTACACCACAGTATAGTTTTCTAGACTTCATTAAAATCACTTTCCCCCCACTGAATGTTGGCATTTGAAGGCTTTCTCTCTGATAGATAGACACACTGATAGATATAAACATATAAGTATCAAAAGCTCCATGCTCTATTTTCTGATGGCAATTTGTGCCCACTTATCTGAGTACATCAAAGATATCTGCTGCTGTTTTTAACAACTTTGGAAGGCAGCAAATCCTCCAAAAATGCAAGAGTTGAAATCTGATACAGAACCGAGCAAACATATAAGAGATACTTCAAGGCAGTTTACCTCTGTGATGGTGGCCTTCACAAAGCTCACTGTTTACTTATTTATAAATGCAAGCAAGGTGCAATTAGTCTTTAGCTTAAGGAAGAGAGGACACCAGAGAAGAAACAGTAATGGTTGGCCTTCATGACTAACCCCTCCCCACCACCCCATGTGAGGCATAGAAATTCATTCTCAGCATTGGATCTTGGCTGGATTGTTCTCCTTCCCAGAGGCTGGCTCTGCAGAAGTCATGATCAGGCCTTTGGAAGCAACACTTGATCTGTCTCTGAATACACACAGATCTTCCCTTAGCTTCTCTCTCCTTGTCTTCCCCTCCCCTTGTGTGACTCTGATTGCATGTGAAATTAATTATCAGTCCTGTCACATCTTCCGCTGCTAACACCGGTCAGTATTGAATTATGGGGAATGCAAACGCAATTTTCAGCAGCCTAATTGCTTCTCCTGTACCCAGTGAAACGTTTCATTAAATACCCATGGCAAGCAGATTGTATTCGATTTTCATAACAAACTGGTGGGATTTCATTACCGGAATCCCTAGCATCTATTCACATGACTTTCCTAACTGCTCTCTCAGGCTGGTATTGGAGAAAGCAGTTCCTTTTCAAAGCAGCAGTTGCCCAGGAAGGCACTGGTACATATCAATTGGTTCCACAGAGTGAAATGGGTGTGTTAAAACCAGACTGGTTCTCCCCTTTTAGAAGAGGAGGATCTGAACTCCATAGCACCTCCCTCACTCCATGCTAAAGCATCAGGAGTGAGTGACAAAGGAACCCCAGGGCTTGCAAGAGTGTCGTCCCTGAAGATTACAGGGGATTGACCACAGTGACACATGAATAATGCAATCCATAGCCATTGATTGAGAGCTTCTACTAGCCCATCCTCAAAAGGCTCAGAGATTGGGTCGGAGGGAAGAAAAAAAAAGTAAAGAAAATAACTCTAACTGTTGATGTATACTGATAGGTGTATCTTCAAGGAATCTTAGTAACATAGAAGGTGATACAGCTGCAGAAGAGGACTGAGATATTCACCAAAATCTTAAAAGAGAAATTAACACTTGAATTGGGTGATGAAGGGTGAATAGGAGTTCTTTAGGCAGACACGGTGCAGAAGAGCATTTTAGAAAAAGTAATACCAATAGCTAGTATTTATCGAGAGCTTAATCGTATTAGTCCTAGTTTAAAGCACATTATATATATTTACAATTATAATCTTCATAGCAACCCTCTCAGATATTATACCCACTTTATAAATGAGGAAACTGAGACAGTGAGAGATTAAAAACGAACCTAACTATGATTACTTTTAGGTGTCAACTTGACTGGCCACGGAGTGCCCAGATTAAACATTATTTCTAGGTGTGTCTGTATGGTGTTTCCTGGTGAGATTAATATTTGGGTCATTGTAATCTAAAAGTAGCTTGTCCAATGTGGGTGTGAGCATCCAGTCCATCTGGAATAGATAAAATATCAGAGGAAGAACCTTTTCTGGTTCTCAGACCTTTGAACTTGGACTTAATTACGATACTGGTTTTCCTGGGTCACCAGCTGTCAGATGACAGGTCGTAAGACTTCTCAGCCTCCGTGATCACATGAGCCAGTTTCTTATAATAAACAGTAGTGTGTGTGTATCTGTATATGATTTGTCTACAGAACCCTGACTAATACAGATCTTGCTACCAAGGTTGATTCTAGAGGAACAAATTGTTAAGGAGAAGTTTTCTGACTTGGTCGGGAGGTTTCTGGAATTGGCTCTCTAATCTGATTATATTTAAAGATGCTAATAACTCTATTTCCAGTGGTAAACAGAGCGCTGATGGTCCATAGTGTGAACTGTTTACAGACATACCCAAAATGTCTACATTGAATATTCCTAACCAACCACGTATAAGAAGCAGGGAACTAAAGGACTGCAGGCGGATTCTTCACCATGGAGCCACTGGGGAAGCCCATTAGGAAATATATCAAATTTGAAGCATCGAAAGTATGTATTTAAAAGATTATGTCTTCTGTTGTCAAGAACAAATAATAATAGAGAGGAGGCTCAAAACTAACCAATAGCAGAGAAAAAGACCCATATTCAAATCTCAGTTTTTTACTTAAAATATGTTAAAAGCAATAATTCTCCCCGTCACTTACTAATGCATCTTTCTCTGAGTGGAATATGACTAAAACTAATTGTGATTGAGGGATTTATGCAGAAAGACACCTATTAGGTAAATCCAAGAACTGGGATGGTCAGAGTCACTTTAGTCAATCTATCCGTTAGCAACCACAGAATCAAAAACTAACATCAACAAGGGTGTCTAGAATTCTAAGACTGCATTATTGTCATTTTAAAATTTGAATTCAGATATCGAAACTGAAGAACTGCAGCATGAGGGAGACATAATTTCCTGGGGATATTACGCTTCCTTGGTTCAGGTAGAGAAAGAAAATGAAATTCTTGATGTTTTATTATTCTGGTCAACGATTTTAATTTCTACCGTTAATGTTGGCTTTTAATGTTAATGACTTGTTTTTAACCCTGGTGAACGTTTGAAGATTAATTTTGTGGGTAATAAGATAATATTCTCATTTACCTATGATACTTCTGGCCATAAGATTCGTGTTAAAATCCAAAACCACCCAAAATAATTAACTACAAATTAATTGTACTTATATTGACCGTGTCCCTTATTATATGTCCTTTCTTTGGAGACCATCTTAAAGTAGTAACAGGATTTGTGTCTTTCTACATGATGTTTTCCTCATTATTACAAAGAACACCATCTTCATAAAAGTGAACCAAATCAACAAATATTTTTCTTTTTTCAGACACTCTTATAGGTTTTTAAGAAATATCAAATATAGCCATAATTCCTGACCTCAAGGAATTCTAAGCTACTGAGGAAGCAAGCATCATATATGTTTTTAGAAAGTGTTTCTTAATCATGAGTGTCTAGTTCAATGATCTACGAGGCTTTTAAAAGTTGTCTACAGAAATTCTAGTTATCACTTCTGACATGGGGCCCATTTGTTTATATTTACAAAAGCTCCACAGGTGATTTAGATGTGAACTTCCAAAAAAAGAGAAATATTGCCTCAAAAATTCATGCGGGACAATGCCTGGAGGTGACCCTGGAGGTATTTACAGGGTTAGCACTGCATGGGCTAGGTTTTGAAGAATGAGTAGAATTGAAATAAGAGGAAGGCATGATATTTGCGGTTAGAACTGAATATTGATGGGCTTCCCAGGTGGTGCAGTGACAAAGAATCTGCCTGCCAGTGCAGGAGATGCATGAGTTTGATCCCTGGGTCAGGAAGACCCATGGAGAAGGAAATGGCAACCCACTCCAGTATTCTTGCATGGAGAATTCCACAACAGAGCAATTTGGCGTGCTACAGTCCATGGGGTTACAGAAGAGTCAGACACGACCGGGCACACACACACACACACACAATGAATATTTATGGATAGAATTACAAGAGAATTGATGCTTTTGAACTGTGGTGTTGGAGAAGACTCTTGAGAGTCCCTTGGACTGCAAGGAGATCCAACCAGTCCATTCTGAAGGAGATCAGCCCTGGGATTTCTTTGGAAGGAATGATGCTGAAGCTGAAA
>SJYV01039343.1:582585-600677 GCA_006410875.1 Neotragus pygmaeus | reverse complement strand
CCTTGGACTGCAAGGAGATCCAATCAGTCCATTCTGAAGGAGATCAACCCTGGGATTTCTTTGGAAGGAATGATGCTAAAGCTGAAGCTCCAGTACTTTGGCCACCTCATGAGAAGAGTTGACTCACTGGAAAAGACTCTGATGCTGGGAGGGATTGGGGGCAGGAGGAGAAGGGGACGACCGAGGATGAGATGGCTGGATGGCATCACGGACTCGATGGACGTGAGTCTGAGTGAACTCTGAGAGATGATAATGAACAGGGAGGCCCGACGTGCTGCGATTCATGCGGTCGCAAAGAGTCAGACACGACTGAGCAACTGAACTGAACTGAATAGTCTGTTCTACAAAGTCCTAATGATGAACTCTTTATTTCCATAAATGAATTATATTCTTTTAACTTTAAATTCTTCTTGGTTGTTGGCATAGGTGCAGGTTTTTTGTTTTGTTTCTTAAAGTTGGGGCAATATTTTTAATGAAATTATTCATAAGAGTGAGAGGCAAGGCAGTCTACAAATAAATGAATTTATCAAACTTACTAGTAATTTTTTTTTCAGTGTGACTGAAGCAATGAAATTAAAAGATGCTTGCTCCTTGGAAGAAAAGCTATTACAAACCTATAGAAGCATATTAAAAAGAAGAGACATCACTTTGCCAACAAAGGTCCTGTATAGTCAAAGCTATGGTTTTTCCAATAGTCATGTACGGGTATGAGAGCTGAACCATAAAGAAGGCTGCGGGCTGAAGAACTGATGCTTTCGAATTGTGGTGCTGGATAAGAATCTTGAGAGTCCCTTGGACTGCAAGGAAATCAACCCTGACTATTCATTGGAAGGACTGATGCTGAAACTGAAGCTCCAATACTTTGGCCACCAGATATGAAGAGTCAGCTTATTCGAAAAGACCCTGATGCTGGGAAAGACTGAGGGCAGGAGGAGAAGGGGATGACAGAGGATGAGATGATTGGATGGTATCACTGACTTAATGGGCATGACTTTGAGCAAACTCAGGGAGATACTGAAGGACAAGGAAGCCTGGCATGCTGCAGTTCATGGGGTGGCAAAGAGTTGGACATGACTTAGCAACTGAATAACAACCAGTAAACAAGGTTAATAGACAACAAAAATAAACTAGAAGGAAATGAGATTTGAAAAATGATGGAGTGGTAACTCTCATCTCCCTCCTCCCCAGTGGAAAGAAATAAAGATAGCTCTAAGTCAGGTCCGACTCTTATGATCCCGTGAACTGTAGCCTGCCAGGCTCCTCTGTCCATGGGATTCTCCAGGCAAGAATACTGGAGTGGGTTGCCATTTCCTTCTCCAGAGGAACTTCCCAACCCAGGAATTAAACCCAGGTCTCCCACATTGTGGGCAGATGCTTTACCAACTGAGCTATGCAGGAAGCTCCTCTCCCCAATGGAGCTCAGATTTAGTTTCTTTAAGTAGTCATCTGATGATGAATTTAACACCTTGAAGGAAGTCATGTGGCCTATATTTAAATAACTGAACTCCTGTTTATCCAACAAACAAGAGTACGCGCAGGTATTCCTTCTAGATGGGCCCTCAGAACAGCTCTCCAGGCATTCAGCTGCGAGGAAACCCAACACCCCAGATGCCACAATAGTTCCAGGCACATCTTCCTGAGCTCTGGGAGAGAAGAAAGGAAGCTAAATCGTACAGCAGATACAATCCACAAGCTCACCTTCAGTCACCCTTATTTTCAAGGGGCACTGATTCTGCAAGGAGACCTCCGTGGGCCCGGCGGAGAGGCTCTTGGAAATGTAAACAAAAGGTTGAGAGCCAGAGATCAAGAAACCTGGTTGGTGAGCCTCAGAACTTGATGGAGAGCCTGCTCTAAAGACTGTTAGCACTTCCCTTCCACTGCTGCATCAATGACTGTTCGAAAAAATGATTATTAACAAAGGGTTATTAATGCCACTAACAGATCATGAACATAGAAGTATCAATCCAAAGACCTCTAAGACCCACAACACAAGTGGAGAACAATTCCAAACAGAATTTACAGAAAAACATAGTAATACAAATGTTTCATCACTGTCTGAAAATGACAGCAACCGTCCATTGCCTGGGGTAGAAATCAAAATTAAAATTAAAATGAGTTATCTGCTTTGCCAAACACATTAGCAGAGCTTTTTTTAATAATAATTTTCACACACAGAAAGAGAGATGGGCACCCTTGTTTCTACTGGGGAGTGTGTTAATATATCTTCAAAAGCTGTGGAAGCTTAAGAGCAAAAGAGAAATTCAAACAAGGCTAGTTGTAGTCTAAATGCCGCAAGGGGATACGCGCTGTGGGGATGGGGGGGTAACATGTCCTAGGCCACCTCATGTCTAAGTAAGCTGAAATAGCTCTTACTTGAAATAAGTACAGCCCTCCAGCTACAGCGAATAGGAAGGCTACTATCTTCCTTTATGCTGTTGACCTGGCTTTTCAGTTAGGAACCAGGTACGACCTTAAAAGAGAGCTAAATCTACCGGCATGTTAGAAAGAAGAATTTGGTAGAACACATTTCAGAATTCAGGCTGAAAACGTACTCTCAATATAGCCCTCCAGCACACCCACCCGCCATACCCACACCCCACACATACTCACACACATTCACTCTTTTTCTGTTTCTTTCCTTTATTTTCAAAACATACCTCCTCCTAATCCTCTTTTTCTTTCTTTTTTTTTTTTCTTGCGGGATTTTAGTTCCCTGACCAGGGATTGAACTCAGGCCACCGCAGTGAAAGCATGGAGAGTCCTAACCACTGGACGGCCTGAGAATTCCCTCAATCCTCTAACTTCTTTTCAGCCACTTTCCCCTCTCTACCAGCTAATCTTCCTCTGTCTGCCCCTTAAATACCCACAAAGGTTAGTATCCCTGCCTTTGTCCTCTTTAAGGTTTACGCCTTCTTGTTGAGTGGTCTCAGATTCTTCTGTTGCTTCAAGAACTGTCTCTACGCTAACAGCTTCCAAATGCAAACCTCCAAATCTTCATGAACTTTCCTCCAAAACTACTGCATCTATAGTTTTTGTATTGCCTTCAAATGTACACATCTAAAATGGAATTTTCCTTTCTTACCTCATCTCATCTACTTTTTATCTTATATTCATTCATTCATTCATTCATCCAACAAATAGTTGCCAAATTGACAGCTATTATTGAGCATTCATTCTTCCAAACTAGGCTGTTGAGAACCAACCTTCGTTATTCTCAGCCCTTCTCTTGTTCGGGTCAAGGAACACACAGTGCAATGGCTTAAGTCCAAAACCTTGAGATTCAGTTAAACTTCAATTCCTGGAATGCTGAGGCCAAAGAATATTCTGGAAATAGACTTTCTAATTACCAGAGAACCCGAGGCCCCTTTCTAGATCAGGCTTTTAATGAATTCTAATTTACTCTTCCTTTGATTTGAGACCTTTTAAAGCCTGAAGGTCTCTTATCCCCCCAAATTCTCATTGCAGAGTCCTTTTGAGATTGAGTGTATAAGAGGCCATAAATTGGGCTCCTGAACCCACCGCTGAGGCCAATCACTTTTTCTCTCCTCCCTTGCCTCATCCTGGCCATTGTTCCAGATTCCCACTGACCATCTTCCCCTATCTCCCAGTGCTGTCCTCAGGCAAACACTCTTCTCATCTCGGGGGACTCAGAAAATCATGGCTGTTGAGACTCAGAACCTGTGCTCCTAACAGTGAACAGTGATCACTGGCAGCATCTTTGAAGGATGAGGAAAGGGGTCCCCCTGGGCCAGTGTGAAGCTCAATCATAGTACAGCATCATGGCTGTTGGGCCCTGAGCAGTTCTCAAAACTGAATTTGGAGTGAGCAGTCACCGGCTGAAAAGCAACGTGTAATTTTCACCAAGTGGAGTGAGTGGACCGTGGGCAGCTTCTCCCCTTGGGTAGCCGCCCAGCCCCTGCACCCTGCAGCTGCAGAGCCGAGAAGGGGAGGGCTCCATACAGGGCTCCAAGTGAACTCTGAGGGTCCCAGAAGGATGCACTACTGCTCGGAAAGCCTCCTCGAATGCCAAGATGCGGGACATTTAAAAGCCAGTATGATGCCCCCTCACTTCACTTGCAGGTGTCTCTGCATGGTGATAGCCCCAAACTGACTAAGTCAACCTGGCCACCTGCAGCGGCTGGGATTGGAAGACAGACGAGGGAATGGGTGGGTCAGCTGACGGGAGCGGGCAGCGCAGCAAAGCCCAGCATCTGCGGAGCACAGCACAGCTCTGGTCCTCCTCTCAAGGTCAGCATTCACTGTCAGACCCGAAACAGGGACTCATGGCGCCCTCTGGTGGCAGCTGTCGGGATCCTGCGAGGTGCGAGCTCAAGAGGAATGAAGCCTCCCTCTCCGACCCTGAAAGCCTTCCCAGGTGGCTCAGTGGTAAAGAATCTGTCTGCAGTGCAGGAGACGCAGGTTTGATCCCTTGGTTGGGAAGATCCCCTGGAGAAGCAAACGGCAACCCACTCTAGTATTCTTGCCTGGAGAATCCCATGGACAGAGGAGCCTTGTGGGCTACAGTCCATGGGGTCCCAAAGAGTCAGCACACAAGAAAGCAAGCAAGACTGACTCTAAAGGCATGAAGCTGGCTAGTCTCAAATGCCGATGCCACCAGAAGGCCTCAGGAAAGGGAGCAAACCCTGGAGGACGGGGTGGGGGGCAAGATGGAACAGATTTCTCCCTACAAAACCAGGTTTCAAATTGAGAAGGGGTGGAGGACTTCCCTGGCGGTCCAGTGGTTAAGACTCCCCACTCCCAATGCAGGGGGCCCAGGTTCTATCCCTGGTCAAGGAAATAGATCCTGCCTGCTGTAGTGAAATCTGGTGCAGCCAAATAAAATAATATTAAAAGTTAAAAAAATGAAAACAAATTTAGAAGGGGTGTCACTGGGTCCCCTTCGAGGAAGATCTTACCCGTAAGTCTCTGTGTACGTTCAGTCGTGTCCGGCTCTTTGTGACCCCGTGGACTGTAGCCCACCAGGGTCCTCTGCTCATGGGACTCTCCAGGCAAGAATACTGGACTGGGTTGCCATGCCCTCCTCCAGGGGGTTTTCTCGACCCAGGGATCGAACCTATGTCTCTTATGTCTTCTGCACTGGCAGGCGGGTTCTTTACCACTTGCGCCACACACAAAAATGAGGCCAAAGGCAGGAGCTATTCCAAGAATGGGGCAGTGGAAGCTGGATAAATAAATATGAAAAATAGTTCTTTGAGGAACCCGTGAACTAAAAAGGAAAAATCCAAGGCAGTTCCTGAGTAAAGCTGCACTAAATACTCAAGCCTGGCTTATCTTCATTTTCACCCTGGGTTTCTTCTCCATGTGACAGGGTCAAGAGAGGCCCAGACATTCCCAGAAACTTCCCAGAGAGAATTATCAAACTTTTGGCTAGCTTTAATTTTTGACACCCACAAATGGATGCTTTTACGCACACACAGAGTAAGAGAATGGTTTGCTGGGCTTCAGAAAATCAGAGGATATTGTTTTAAAGAATTATATCTTGTTCACTCCAGGCAGGTGATAAGCGGCGCAGGCTTGAATTTGGGGGACGAATACCTTCCTTTGATGCTGTCAGGGCATCTCTGTGATGTGGTCCATGTACACAAAGTCCTTCACAAAGAGGGCAAAAGTCTCTTGTGGACATGAGGCTGGAGTTAGTAATTCACCTGTCACCTCCACCACTGTGATGTGCCTGCTTGGCGGTCAGACCAGGTCAAGTGCTCTTTTTTTATTGAATTGGGCACCGACGGGTCTGGAGATCAAGAGCAGATTGTAGAACATCTGGTACCAGTTGAAGATCACCGTCTTTATTCCTTTGATGCTGGAGTCAACGTGCATGCTAAGTCATTTCAGTTGTGTCCGACCCTTTGCGACCCTAGGTACTGTAGCCCACCAGGCACCTCTATCTATGGGATTCTTCAGGCAAGAATACTAGAGTGGGTTTCCATGCCCTCCTCCAGGGGATCTTCCTGACCCAGGGATTGAACACACATCTCTTAAGTCTCCTGTGCCACCTGGGAAGCCCTGAAGCAAGAGGTGAGGGCAAGAAATGTGCTGACCTGTCTTCCTCGCCTTTCTGTGGCCTGAATACCTCTCCCCACCTTTGCAACGGAAGGCAAGTGTTGACCATTAGAGAGAGTGGTGGGGGTGGGACAGGAGGCACCGTCATAGCCCATCCCCCACCCACTCTGATCAATGTCACCTTCTGGGAGGACTGTGCACCAGAGGTTGAGATATCTCAGAGGCAAACAAAGAGTTCATTATTAACCTCGTACATTTGTTCCACGTGGCCCAGTGTTTAGTTGCTATCTTATTGACGGATTTGGTAATCGTCAGTTCTGTTAATAAGTTCTGCAGACCTGAGTCCTTGAGTTGTCTTTAGATCTATTTAATATTGCTACTTCCTGGGTTTGCCAACCCATCCTGTCACAGCGAGAAAACACCGGACAAATGCTCATTGTGAGAAGGCACTGGGGCAGGGGCCTTGGATCCCAGAGTCAGACTTGGGTTTGACCCCAATTCTGCATTTCTGCAAATAAATGGTTCTTATTATGTCTAAAGAGGAACTAAAGAGCCTCTTGATGAAAGTGAAAGAAGAAAGTGAAAAAGTTGGCTTAAAGCTCAACANGGAAGCTAAACCTGAGGCCTGGGAATGGGGGCTGGGAGGGATCTGTGCAGGCAAGGGTCACCTGACCCTTTTTGCTGGGAGGAGGGGCTGACCCAGGTGAGTGGGAGATGGCTGAGTATGTCTGATGCAGCTCTGTTGTCGATTCTAACCTAGGAGTGAGCAGTATGATCGCCAGGGCGTTCCTTACCTGGACAGGACTGGGTGCAGGAGGAGGCAAGACCAGCCTGGCTGCAGAGGACAGCAGTCTACTTCCTCCCAGTCCCCTCATTGAGAGGCGGGGGTCACTACCACTGAGGGGGGTCACCATCAGAGGGGGGGTCACCATCCTCCACTGAGCACATGGGGAGAAATGTTGCTGGAGGAGAGGGGAGGGCGCCGCTAATGTCCGTATAGGACAGGGGATCGATCTGAGGACCACAGCAGCTTTTCCACCTGCCTTCCCCACTGACAGCAGATTGCCGGCACCCGCCCCACAGGACCACAGAGCCACTGGATGCCAGGTTCCCCGGGGGTGGGCCTTGCAGTTCTCTGGCTCCTGGAAAGAGAGCAGAAATGAGTTGGGCACACCAGGACTCCCTGAACTGGCCAGCCTACATCTGCAAGTGACATGCTTGGGCACGATGTGTCAGGCACTCTTCCAAGTGGTCTCTCGGTACGGGATGGAATTTCAACACCATGAAACCCTGTGAGGTAGGTGCCCTATTCTCCCCACTTTACAGATGAAGAAATGGAGCCCCAGAGAGGTTATAAGCCTGCCTGAGGACACAGAACTAGAACGCAGAGAGGTTTGAGCACTAATCTGTGCAGTCTGGACTCTTTACAGCCCCAGAGAGGTTATAAGCCTGCCTAAGGACACAGAACTAGACAGCAGAGAGGTCTGCGCTCTCATCTATGTAGTCTGGACTCTTTACAGACCTCCCCAAAGGGGGAAGCTCACCCTGAGGCTTGCTTACCTCATACCACCAGCTGGGAGCTGCCGCCTCTGTGCGGTGTAGCACTTGTCACACTGAGCTNAGGCCAGAGATGCTGCTGAACTTACAGTGCACAGGGCAGCCCCCATCACAGACAGTGATCTGGCCCAGGGACTGCCCCAGGGGTCCAGTGGTTGAGAATCCATCCGCCTTGCAATGCAGGGGTCATGGGGTTCATCCCTGGTTGGGGAACTCGGATCCCACATTGCATGCCACAACCACTGAGCCCACTGCGATGCATGAGGCAAGGAGGATCCTGCATGCCACAACTAGGACCCAATGTAGCCAGATAAAAAAAAATTTTTTTAATAGTTATTTTAAAAATGATGAAGCCTATCATTAAAAAAAAAAAAAAAGAATGATCTGGTTCAAAATGCCAGGAGAATAGAAACTGCAAAAGTCTAGCCTGGAGGTCCCAGGCAGCACACACATGCTCCAATGGTTGCCATCACCTTAGATAAGAGGTCATAAGTCTTCCTCAGTGTAGAAAAGAAAACCGGCATTTCAGGAAGTTGTGATCAGTGACGGTTAAGATCAGTAGCAGGGGCACCAATCGGAGCTTGGGCGTCGGTAGGTCTCTCCTTCTGGCCCTAAGGGGACCTCACCGGGAGGCACTACGTGTTTATGGCTTTCTAACTATGATACGTTATGGGCTAAACCCAAGAGGCGGGCTTGTGGACTCACCTCACTCATTCACAGATCAGCCTCGTATAGCACTTGTACTTTTAGAAGCAGTGGCTTCTAAAATCTCCGCACTGAGACTAGAAATAATTAACTAGACTCTGAAGGGCTGCCCAGGCACCCAAAAGAATTAAACGCAAAGCAAACACCATCACCACCCCCCACCCCAACCAACTGGGATCGATTCACCCAGTACAGGGAAATAATTAACTCCTTCCTTTCAGGCATAGACTTTTGTGAGCCAGGAAGTTTTGTGTGTCAACTGCTTTTATAGCTGTTGACCTCCAAGTAGAAAGAATTCAGTCCCCTTGGTAAAACAGAGAGCAACAGTGAAAGAGAGCTATTTCCTTTAACTCAGGGACCAACCAACCACAGGGAAGGTGGTCAGAAAGCGAAGGTACCCCAAGGAGAGACCGTATGTTCAGGGCAGAGAACACAGCAGCCCTGGTAGGGAAATACCTCCCAAACACCCCCAGGAGGGGCGCCCAGTCATCTTGGCGGGTCACCAAACCTTCTCTGACTCAGTCTCCTCCTCTATAAGAAAAGCAGCCACCCCAGTTATTCTAGGGAGAAGAGTAAATGTTTGTAAAGTGTTGAGAAGGGTATTTAGTAACAAACACACGGCAAGAGTTTGTTTAATAGTCTCCATACTGTTGAAGCACTTCCTTGATGGCTCAATGGTAACAATCTGCCTGTCCATATAGGAGACTTGAGTTCAGTCCCTGGGTTGGGAAGATCCCTTGAAGTAGGAAATGGTAACCCACTCCAGTATTCTTGCCTTGGAAATCCCATGGACAGAGGAGCCTGGTGGGCTACAGTCCATGGGTTGCAAAGAGTCAGACATGACTTAGCGACAAAACAACAGAACAACATACTGTCTAAATTTTCATCTGCAGGCAAAAAGGAAGACGTATACTAGGTTTGGCCCCTGGGAACAGACTAACTGGAGGAAGTCACAGGATGACAGCTTTTTAGAAAGCACAGCCACCACTCCCACAGTCAGCCTATTAACCATGAGCTGATGTGATAAGTATTCTGTCTCCTGACCTCAGGGACAACTCTGCACCTTAACCTTCAACCCCAGATGGGGATCCAGGCAGAGCCAAGCAAAGGACAGTCCCCCGTACCAAGAGCCACAGCTGGAAGGCAGCAGAGCTGGCATTAAACTCCCACCCACCTGAACCCCTCCAGGCAACCCCAGTGAGGTGCTGGGGACCTAAAGACACAGGAGACCAGGGGGTCCCTGACTCACCCACTTCCAGGATCTCCTGGCACTTCTCGCACTGGTCCTTCATCCGCAGGCATCCTGTGGAGTTGTGGCGGATCTCCTTACACACAGTGCGGTCGTTGTTCTCTGGGAACACACAGGGACAAGTCACACAGAGCAGCGTGGGCTGCCCCCATCTCTCTGAGCCCTTCCACACCATTGTCAAGCCCTTTGAGATGATTCAGCGGGCAGAGCAGGGTGGCATCTGGCTGTCTGCCTGAAGACTGCTGGTCCTCCAGGCTCGGGCCAGCAGTGGGACTCCCTGCAGGGGGACCAGGAGGTGGTCCCCGGGCCCCCCTGAGCTGGGCGTGGCCGCCCGCTCACCGCCTTCACTGGCTGACACCTCTCCGGCCTCCACACTCCCTTAGCTGTGTACGTCTCTTTGGCATCATAACCCGTTTTGCTCTGCATTCTGTCTTGTCTGGTTTATCTCCCCCTGGCCGGGCAGCAAGCTCCTTGAAGGCAGGAGTAAGATTTACCTTGGAACCTCCTTGTAACACAGGGCGACCCCCCCCCCCCCCCCCCCCCCCCCCCCCCCCCCCCCCCCCCNTTTGCTCTGCATTCTGTCTTGTCTGGTTTATCTCCCCCTGGCCGGGCAGCAAGCTCCTTGAAGGCAGGAGTAAGATTTACCTTGGAACCTCCTTGTAACACAGGGCGACCCCCCCCCCCACACACACACACACCACCTGCAATCTTATGGATATGCAGGAAATGCTTGTTCAGGTCAATTTGTTGTTTAGCTACTAAGCTCTGTCAGATTCTTTTGCGACCCCCTGGGCTGTAGCCTGCCAGGGTCCTCGGTCCATGGGCTTCTCCAGGCAAGAATACTGGAGCAGGTTGCCATTTCTTTTTCCAAGGAATCTTCCCAACTCAGAGGTCAAACTCATGTCTCCTGCATTGGCAGGTGAGTTCTTCAACACTGAGCCACCAGGGAAACCTGTTTAGTCAGTACCCTCCTGTATTTCCAATCCATTACAAGCCAAAACCCAGTGCTGGTCCAACTGTAGCATTTAGGCGATGGGGTTGGCCAACCAGTGTCTATTGGTTCAATGAAAGAAATCACTTCTAAAAGTTTCGTCTTTTCATGTCCGTGTTAGAGTTCATTCATTCAAAAGATACTTGCTATGTGCCCATTCTCTACCAGATCCTAAGGTTATAGCCACAGACAGCTTTCTTAATTGTACAGTGAGCTGATTATATAATTCGTTGCCAATATATGCATGGCATCCATATAAAGCACCTGAGTTCCCAAGACAAAGGGGTCTAGCCCTCAAGGGCAGTGGTCCACAACCTTTTTGGTTCAAGGGGTCAGTTTTGTGGAAGACAATTTTCCCATGGACTGAGGGGGTGGATGGGGGATGGTTTCAGGATGATTCAAGAGCATTAGATTTATTGTGCACTTTATGTCTATTACTATTACACCAGCTCCACCTCAGATCAACAGGCATTAAATCCCAGAGGCTGGGGATCCCTACCCTAGAGGAAATAGTGTCATGCCCACCAGCTGTTGGAAGGAGCCTAGAAAATTCAAAAGAATACCAGAGTTACAAGTCCTGTAGGGGTAGATTTGACCATCCCAGGGGACTTCCCAAACCAGGGATCAAACCCACATCTCCTGCATTGCAGGCCGATTTTTTACAGCTAAGCCAACAGGGATGTCCGTGAACCTTTGGGTACGTTCCTACACTCCCTGTCAAACAGGGATGGTAGCCCCCTCCCCAGGTTGCTTTTTGGGGGATTCAGATGATACAGGCCAAGTCCTGGGCACAGATCTGAGCATCTAAGGCTCCCTGACTCCACGCTTCCTTAGCTCCTTAGCTATTTGTACGTCTCTTCAGCATCACAGCCTGTTTGACTGAGTTAAGCATCTCAAAGAACTGAGTTTTCATCCCCCTCCTTCTCACCTGTGAATTCCGTCACAGGGAAGTGGTAGGGAGTTCTCTGCAGGTGGGCGTCCATGGCCTGCTGGGCCTGATGGATCATGTCGTAGAAGGGCTGAAACACATCATGGAAGTTGAAGGGTTCCAACAAGGGGAAAGGCATCACGTTCCGGGCAAAGCGGGACTTGGGATTGAAGAATAGTGACCCCCTGGGGAACGAGCTGAAGGGGGAGTAGTATTGAGTGTCCTGGGGCCTCCGGGGGAAGAACCGGTCCTGGAAGAGCTCATCCATGATGCTGGACGCCCGGGTGAAGCTGTCCTCCATGACGTCCATCACGTGGCTCTGCTCCCGGTCATTCTCCATCAGGGAATCGATGCGGTCACCATTGATCCAAAAGTAGAAGGGGGAGCTCTGGTTTAGGAACTCCTCGAGCTGTGACAGGAGATGGGGGATAGTCAGGGATGCCTCCCCCTTGTCAAGATGGGCCAGGCCCATCCCAGCTGCACCTGGGACATCTCAGAGTCACAGCCAGGGGCAGAGGGCCCGGCTGGGAATGGCTCCCCATCTCTAAAATGTCCAGGCCAGCCCTCTTCCATTCTACTGACCCCAGCGGGGAGGAGTAAGAAGACCTGTGAGGCTAAGAAAGTCACAAGACCAGTCAGGTGAGACTAGTCTTCTGTCCTCTTTGATGCCCCCTCCCCAATCAGCCAAGTGCCAACCAATAGGACTCTGGGGAAGGGCAAAATTCATGAGTCCTAATTGAGCAAGGCCTGCAGGGAAGGGTAGATCAATATTAGCATACTAAAAATTCTTAGTTCCTTTTGCTAAAGAGGACACAGGGCTCTGCCCTACCATGGAGCCATTTGTTAACTTATGCAGCTAAGAATAGCTGGATGAGAGTCTTTTAAGATGGCAAAAACCTGGCACAGGTGTTTTTCACATTCCCACATTACTGCACTCATAGCAGACATTACCAATCAATCACACACTCTGGGCCCCAATGCAGCCAGAACTAATCAACTGTAACTGGCATGCGAAATGAAGCTGTGATACTGTGGTCTGGTATCCTGACAAGAAGGTCCTAAAGGTCTTGGAATTTCCTGTGGTAAGAGCAATTAAGGTGTCTTTTGTTATGTTAGGGAGGGGACTTTTGGAAAGCATTCAAGGACTGGGGCTGACTGTCGGGATTAAAGGGCTAGTGCTTTCGGCCCCAGCCCCTGAACTCTATAGAGGGGAAGGGCTGGAGATTGAATCAGTGACCAATGGCCAATGATTTAATCAGTCATGCTGGTGTAGTGAAGCGTCTATTAAATCCAAAAGGATGGGCTCGTAAAGCTTCTGGGTTGATAGACATATGCTCCAAGGAGATGTCTGGGCATCTCTTCCATCTTGCTGTTCCTCACTCATATCCTTTTATTTTTATTATTTTTTTTAATGGGTGACCAATGGGCTGGTCACCCACTGGTGGCTTTTTTAAAAATGCTTTTACCTACGTGAAATTTACCCCATGGCAAGTGGGATCCTAGTTCCCCAACCAGGGTTCAAACTTACGTCCCCTGCACTGCAAAGTAGATACTTAACCACTGGACCACTGGGGAAATCCCCTGAGTTATATCCTTCTATAACAAATTGATTATCAACTATGTAAAATGTTTGTCCGGGTTCTGTGAGCTTCTCGAGCAAATTAATTGCACCTAAGGGGGCAATCCACCTGTAGGAGACTCGGGTTCGATGCCTGGGTCAAGGAGATCCTTGGGAGAAGGAAATGGCAACTCACTCCAGTATTCTTGCCTGGGAAATCCCATGGACAGAGGAGCCTGTCAGGCTACAGTCCATAGAGTTGCAGAGTCAGACACGACTTAGCGAATCAGCAGCAACAAAAGGAAGCAGTCATGGAACCCTCTAATCTACAGCCAGTCAGTCAGAAGCGCAGGTTGCCACCTGGACTTCTGACTGGCTGCCGAAGTTGGGGGTGGGCGTGACGGGGCAGTCTTGTGGGACCGAGCCCTGAACTTGTGGGGTCTGAGGCTGTCTCCGGGTAGATGGGGTCCAACTTGAGCTGAACTGCAGGGCACCCAGATGGTGTGAGAGAAGCCCTTGGTGGGGAAACCAGCCCCCCCCCCCCGACTTGGAACTCGGTGCAGAATCAAAGAAGCATTTTCAGCTCTCCTCACTCCCCACCCCAAGCCATGCTGTGCTGAAGGAGCGGGGCCCTCATCACCTGGTGGCCAACCAGTCCCGAGCCGCTTCTGCACACCCGCGCGTAGAACTTCATGCAGGTCTGCTTCAGGCAGGGCTTACATTCCTCCCAGAGGGCCGTCATGGTCTCATTGCACACCCCCTGGGACGCCTTCAGCTTGTTTTCAGAATCCCTGGTGTCATTCAGGGCGTCCTAGGGGATGACACAGGCTGGTTTAGCCATAGAAACCACAGGCTTCCCCTGCCCTCCCACTTCTGCCCAACCTGGGCACATGGGGTGCTTGTTTCCATCCCTGCCCTGGTTCGCATTTGCCATGTGGATGTCCCTTCTCATCTGGTTTTAAGCATCCTCCCATCTTCATCCTGCTCCTTATTCCTTTCTGGCCCCTAAAGCTCATCTGGACTTCTTTCTCTGACGCTGCACCTACAGTCTTTACCCCAAGACTTCTCCCCTCTCACTAAATACCCCACTTTCTACTCTCAACTTCAAGAATTTCATTGTCATCTTCCAAAGCTTCCCTGAATCTTGTTTTTCTATGGCAACCACAGCCCCTGGCATACCACGGTAATAGGTAAGCTTCCAAAATCAAGGTCACATCTACTACCAAAACTCTCTAACATGACCATGACATTTGACCCAGTAAATCTGCAAGAATATATCCCAAGGATTTCCTGCAATAAAGGAGAAGTTCATATGCCTGAAGATATTTGTTTCAATATTCAAGAATGGCAAAAACAAAATACTGGTGTCAACTCAGATGCTCAAAACTAGGGGACCAGTTAAGGAAGTTGTGGTACCTACAAATGGTAAACAGGATAGCATTACCAAGGGTGTTTATAATAAGTGTTAAATATTATAATAAGCATTTCTCACATTAAAAAATTCATGAAGTTTGAGTATAGCCACTGTCCAAAAAGTATAGAGGAGAAAAAGTAGTAAGAAATAAATCAAATGCAGGTATCCTTAGATACCTAAGGAATTGTCCTAAGGTAAAAGGATTATGGAAAAACTTTTCCTCTTCTGCTTTTCTATATTAAAATCTTGATAAATGAGTGTATTACTCTTCAAGGAATTAAGTAGACCACCCAAACCCCCAAATGAAGCTACATTAGGAATGCGTGAGCAGGAGGAGCTATGTGAGATCTTCCCCGACTTCGTGTTCCCTGCGCCCTGGTCCGTGTCCACTGCCCCTTGCTCCCAAATGGGGAAGGCCACCATGCCTTCTGCTAGGCCAATTCACAGACAATTCCTTTCTTTCCTGTTCCCACACTCCTCAACTGAGAAGTCATGGAGTCTTTTTCCAAACATCATGTGCTTTATCATAGATTATCAACTATCAAATTCCAGTGAGTAGCACAAATATTCAAGAAAAAGACTTGCCTCTTCTCCATGGACTCTAGGAGCCTTCTCATAGCACAGTGGGAATTTTTACTCATGCCAAGAAAGGCCATTAAGTTTCAAAGAAAGGGCTGCACCCAGGCCAATATTTCTGTAAATGGCTTCCATGAAATTGTGCTACAAGTTATCAGGAAAAAAATTAATGGATTCCCTAGTCAATTGGATTTGGAAAGCACTTGGGTTGAATGAAGTCACACATGTTCCTTTACTGCAGAACTTCTCTGAGTCTTTATAAGATTTCACTCCATGCATTAGGGACCATAGGCCCCATTTCAGCATCTCTGTCATTGGGTTAGGGTAGCAACAGGAGTAGAATTTGAGGATATCTTCAAGGAGACTATTTATTTTTTAAATAAGCTGGGTTTCTCAGGTGGCACTAGTTGTAAAGAACCTGCCTGCCAATGCAGAAGACATTTAAGAGAAGCAGTTTTGATCTCTGGGTCAGAAAGATTCCCCTGGAGGAGGAAATGGCAACCCACTCCAGTATTCTTGCCTGGAAAATCCCAGGAACAGAGGAGCCTGGTGGGCTACAGTACA
Source organism: Neotragus pygmaeus (assembly GCA_006410875.1). Classification (NCBI taxonomy): domain Eukaryota; kingdom Metazoa; phylum Chordata; class Mammalia; order Artiodactyla; family Bovidae; genus Neotragus; species Neotragus pygmaeus. The sequence goes on along the minus strand of SJYV01039343.1, from coordinate 585,114 downwards.
TGGGGTCTCAAAGAGTTGGACACAACTGAAGCGACTTAGCACAACACAAATAAGCTGTTTATTGAACAATAGTAGTTTACTTTTGAGTGCTCACCAGTGGACCTAGATGTCTCTTTACAAAGTCCAGAACTCAGATGTGAGCAATAGTGTGTGCCTGCTGTACNAGCGACTTAGCACAACACAAATAAGCTGTTTATTGAACAATAGTAGTTTACTTTTGAGTGTTCACCAGTGGACCTAGATGTCTCTTTACAAAGTAGTCCAGAACTCAGATGTGAGCAATAGTGTGTGCCTGCTGTACCCCAAAGGTATTACTCACACTAGATAAGCTTCCTGAAGGTAGGGTGACATCCACCTCCTAACCTGTGACAATGACAGACCCTATCCAAAGCCGACCTTGGAACTTGCACATAATCCGGGTTTAGAAAAATCTATTGAAATGAATCTGGGCAGCAGGCCCTAGGCCAGGCTTGAAAGGAAACCAGATCCAAAATCTCACCCCTTGAAGCTTTCAAAAGCAAATAAACCTTCCCTATTTGTTAACCACAGCCCTGGATATCAGCTGACACAGCCGGGAAGGAAAGACAGAGGGTCACCATGGCAACCTGGCAGGGCCTCCTCATGCCCTCCCTCCTGCACAGAGGATCAAGGTGGGGGCAGCTCGGCTCTTCCTTACCTCTTTCTTCTTCTTGGCTTCCTCTAGGGAACTGAGCAGTAATTTGCGCTCTTCATTGGTTTGTTCTATTTGGGTCTTTATCTGTTTCACCTCCTTGAGGGCATTTTTAATTTCTTTATTCACGTACTTACTCCCCTCGGTGGACATTTCTGCAGGAAAAGGCAGGCAGGTGGATGATGTGAGAGGAAGGGATGATGCTGGGAATAAACCTTGGAACCAGTTTAAAGGGTCTGAAAGGCCAGGGGGTCTAGGGGCTGCCACAGGTGGGGTCTCCTTGGCAGGCAGCCTTCAGGGTCCCAGCTTCACCCTGACCTGGGTTCCATTCCCCGTTCCATCTCCAGGGCACACTGAAGACCCAGGGCCTGAGAATCAATTACAACCAGCTGCTCAGAAATGCAAACACTAGAGCAGACACACCCCAGAGGAGGAATAACCCAGTGTTCTCTTGGGGCGCTGGAGGAGCAGCCTACCCAGCTGCAGAAGAAAATTTTCAAGGAAAAAAAAATCCTGGAAGCGTAATTGCTTAAGCATCAAAATATAAAATAGATCCTTTTGGATACAATTTCTTCTGGAATGCAGTTTAAGCAAACATCTGAATTTCATCTTTGTTCTGACGGATGGTATCAGGTGACAGGGACACGGAGGTGAGACTGTGATCAGACACCACATCGTGTGACAAATACAATGAGATAATGTCACCGAGGTACTGAAAGTAACAGCCCATGCTTCTCTGGTGCTTATCCTGGGCCAAGCACCACACTGGACGTTTCACGTGCAATTTATTTAAGACTCTCAACATTGCCTTCACCCCATTGCACAAATGAGGATGAAGAATCATAGTGGGGTCAAGATACTCACCCAGCTGGGGAGGGCAGAGACAGATTCCCACCCACCTCTGATCTCAACATTAGGGTTTCTAACTACTACCCCGGAGAGGTGGTCAGCTCGAAGGACGAGAGGGAAGCAGAGGGAAGACAGGTGTCAGGAAGGACCTAGCAGAAGAGGGGAAGCAAAAGCTGGGCTTTGAAGGATGACAAGCCCTCCTAATAAATGATAGTTCCTCTTTCCTGAATCCAGAGCGTTGGTTTTCTAGGTGGCAGGTGGCAGATACAGGTAGGGAGCTTTATGGAAACTCAAAGGGAAGTCCACAGAGGCCCCAGTGGTCCAGGCTTCAAGGAGTATCATGGGGGAGGTGTGGGCGCTGGGCCAAGCGGACTGGGCAGGGAACAGCTGAAGGAGATGCAGCAGTCAGCAAGGGCTTGGGTTCCACCTGAAAGTGCCTGGAAGACAATTTGACCACAAAGAGCCTGGGCTGGAGACAGAGGGCTCAGAGAGGGGCCTGAGCAGAGCAAACCAAATCCGCATAGGGCGGAAATGGTCTCTGACCCTGGGGGCCTGGTCACTTACCCTGGAGCTCTTTGTCCGAGATTGCCCGGCCACTCTCCCAGCTGAGCAGCAGCCCCACCAACAGCAGTAGAGTCTTCATCTTGCCTCCTTCTCCACTTCTGGAATCCCAGCACGCCTCTGTTTGTAGAGAACAGGGAACTGTCATGGCAACAGCTAGACAGCCCGCTGGTCTCCGGCCCAGCCTGCCGCCCGCTCTCCTGGAGCCCTGCTGAGGCCTGGCCCTCCGCTATACCCTTACTCGCATCAACGCCTTTTTATCCCAGGGACTGGACAAGAAAGCATCAGTCTTGCCAATGGGGACTTTCAAAAGAAAGTGGGAGGCAGGGGGTACTGGGAAGAACCGCAGGAAAGCAGCCTCATACAGAAGAAACGAGGATCTGGAGTCAGAACCACCGGACTCAGGTACCGGCTACCCTCCGCCTGTTCCTCCCCCTCCTCCTCCTCTT
>SJYV01039343.1:512154-574130 GCA_006410875.1 Neotragus pygmaeus | reverse complement strand
TACTTTACAATACTCTATTGGCTTTGCCATACATCGACATGAATCCACCACAGGTGTACACAAGCTCCCAATCCTGACTGGGATGTTGTTGGGCTAAATTTGAGTGGAAGAGGGGAAGATTCTTCCCTTTGCTGGATTATGAAGGAATGGAAAGCCATGGACTCTTGTAGGGCACAAGGTCAAAGACACTCCATTTGCAGAATGTGAAACAGTTCCTACAACTTGGTAATAAGGTGGGGAAACACGACAGATGCTCTGAAGGGTCATGGGAATGGAAAATAGGTTTATAAATCCTAGAAATACTCATATCTATCACCCAGTATTTTCTTTCTTATATTGAATCTCTTTTTGTTATCTAGTACTGTCAGTACAGTTTGGTTAATTGTTACAGCCTGAACTTGGCTGAACTCCCGAGTATTCAGTGATGAGCCTATGTCCATATCCAGCCATATAGTGTGAGCTGCAGTGTCCGTAGGAACCAGTTAAGAAATAATTAAAAATTGTTATCCAAAGATCGGAGACACAGGCCAGGGGTAGATTGCTGGCGCAAGTGTTCAGTGAAATCCAGGATTGATCTAGGAAACATTTGAGTATTCTACAGGGAGTCCCAGAGACCTTGGGGAGGGGAAAATGGGAAAAGCCCAACTTTCCTGTGGTCAAACATAATGAGGGCTCAGATCCTTTCATTGAGAATTAAAGGGAAGTGCTACTTCTGACAACTGCAGAGGTCAGCAACCTCTGAGTTACAAACCAATAAATTCTTTTAATAGGCAGTCAATGGGACAGAAACTACTTTTCCAGATGCTTTTGCGTCTTCCTGCTGCACGGCTATGATTACTGCTCTAAAGCTCTATTTCAAAATACATGATATTAATAACTTTCTTTTTAAAATACACTGAATATAAATGAAGGTACAATAAATGTGGCATTTTCATATATGGGAATATGAATAAAGAGCCACAAAACACTTGTGTAATTAAACCCAGAAATTCTACTTAATGAAAATATGCTAAAAATAATAATTCACAAATATAAGGGAAGGGCCAAAAAAGTATGAAAAGAAAAATAAATTTAGGTTAACAAAAATACCTTAAGATTCTAGAGGAAAAGCAAAAACTGATCCATGAATAGAGATAACACTGATTAATAATGATAAGGAAAATATATATTATCTATCCATCAGCATAAAAGTTTTGGAATCACATAGAAAATTAGAGAGATACACGAAATAGTAGCATGAGTGCAAAATGGCAAACAATATTTTAAGCAATAAAAAAGATTAAAATATCGTAAATATTGTTTTGAAAGAACAGCAATTTATTTGCTACAAAAGAGGCCCCAGATGGCTTAGAGTTCCTGGTAGAATACCAGTGCTAACAATGGCACTGGCAGTGGGTACTCTATATTACTACCTATTTTTTTCTCTCTTTACTCTTCACTGTCTATTCTTAAATATGTTGAGGACAAGGCACACATCTTCCTCAGGGAGCAGCGTAATAATGGCCCTTAGCAGTAGTTTACATTCATATTTGTACATAAGTGCCAAAGCACAGAAATATTATAAGCAAAAAAGTATCCATCACCATGTTACTAAAATCAGTAAAATATGGAGACAAACTAAAATAACTAGGAGGAAAATAATTAAACAGCCTTTCATGAGTTTGCTCAGTGATGTACTGTGGGGCCCTTAGAAAATAATTTTCTAATTTAATTTTAAAAGCTGCACCTTGAGAACCTTCTTATGATTGAATAATAAAAGTAAAAACAATATAAACAGATGTGATGAGCCTATGTCATATTTGTAGAATATACTGAGAGTTAATGCAACAAAATGCTAAAACCAATTGTTATGGATTATTTTCTCTAGTTTTATAAGTTATGGATTATTTTCTCTAGTTTTGTAAGAAATTACTTTTGTGTGAAAAGTTATATGTGAATACATGACATGTCTTCCCTGGTTTCTTGAACCATAACTAAAAAGCCGTAAGTGATTAGGGCTATGTGATGGCCAGTGGCCCACAAATTCCCACTGTCATCTTGATTCAGCCTTATTGAAAGCTTTTAGGATGCATCACCAAAAAGAAGATGTCTTATAGAACAGGTAAATGATAAACCTCAAAAAGGAAAATAATGATACTCTAATATTGAGCAACCACATATTTTTAAGCCTATTATCTCCATTTTCTTTCTTTCTTCTTCCAACCTTATTGAAGGAATAATTGACAAATATAATTGTATCTATTTTAAGTGTACAACACAATGATTTGATATTGTGCTTTGACAATGTGAAATGATTACCAAGATAAAGATAATGAATACATCTTTTACCTCACATAGTTAATGTGTGTGTGTGCGTGAGTGGTAAGAATGCTTAATATCTACTCTCAGAAAATTTCAAGTATACAATCAGTTCAGTTCAGTTCAGTCACTCAGTCGTGTCCAATTCTTTGTAACTCCATGGACTGCAGCATGCCAGGCCTCCCTGTCCATCACCAACTCCCAGAGATTACTCAAGATCATGCTCATTGAGTCAGTGATGCCATCCAACCATCTCATCCTCTGTCATCCCCTTTTCCTCCTTCCTTCAATCTTTCCCAGCATCAGGGTCTTTTCCAATGAGTCAGTTCTTCGCATCAGGTGGCTGAAATATTGAATTTTCAGCTTCAGCAGCAGTCCTGCTAATGAATATTCAGGACTGATTTCTTTTAGGATGGACTGGTTGGATCTCCTTGCAGTCCAAGGGACTCTCAAGAGTCTTCTCCAGCACCACAGTTCAAAAGCATCAATTCTTCGGCACTCACGTTTCTTTATAGTCCAACTCTCACATCCATACATGACCACTGNTTTTTTTTTTTTAGATTGGCACCCCACTCCAGTACTCTTGCCTGGAAAATCCCATGGACGGAGGAACCTGGGTGGCTGCAGTCCATGGGGTCGCATAGAGTCGGACACGCTAAAGTGACTTAGCAGCCACATATAAATGGAATAATACAGTATTTGTCTTTCTCTGTGACTAACTGAGATGGCTGGATGGCTTCACCGACTCGATGGACATGGGTTTGGGTAGACTCCGGGAGTTGGTGATGGACAGGGAGGCCTGGCGTGCTGCGATTCATGGGGTCGCAAAGAGTCGGACACGACTGAGCGACTGAACTGAACGGAACTGAACTGACTAATTTCACTTAGCATAATGCCCTCCAGGTTCACTAATGCTGTCACAAATGGCACAATTCTCTTTCTATTTTAAGGCTGAATATTATTCCATCCTGTGTATATATAACATTTTCTTTATCCATTCATCTGCCAAAGGACATTTTGCTTGTTTCTGTATCTCAGCTGTTGCAAATAATGCTATAAAGAATATGAGTGCAAACATCTCTTCCAAATAATGATTTCACCTCCTTCAGATAATCCTGGAGATGGATGCCCAGCTCATAAGGTAGATCAAATGGTGGAATGGTAGTTCTAGTTTTAATTTTTTGAGGCATCTTCATACTGTTTTCCATAATGGCTGTACCAATGTACATTCCACCAACCGTGTATAAGGGTTCCCTTTTCTCCACACCCTTGCCAGCATTTCTTATCTCTTGTCTTTTTGATAGTAATCATTCTGACATGAGAGGTGATATCTCATTGAACCATATACATTTTAATTTCAAGGGAAAGACAACCTTTTGCAAGAACTAAGAAACCTATGGGCACAAAGTTAAAATTGAATTATGCTGAATTCAAGTGACAGAGAGGTCAGACGATAGACAGGTCAGATCATCCCTCTATCAGTGTCAAGAAATAGTAGTAGACAAGTAGTCATGACAACCATATAATGTCACAAAGTCTTCTCTGGAAAAAAGGAGTAGAGAAAAGGGAAGCTATTCCGTCTTTACCAGTCTTTCATCCATCCCTTCCACTGTCCAGAGTCTAACATCTGTGAATTTAAAACTCCACTCTATCTTCTTCTTTCCAGTCTTTATAGTCAAGTGTTTCATAACAAATGGACAAGAGTTAAACTTACCATGTGTTTCCTTGTTAGTAATTAAAGGAGCATAAGCAGAATTGCCCTACATTGTTTAACATGCTTTCCTTCCCCTTCAGGTCCAGAGACATCAGAGGACTCGTACAGATGATTGACTGTGTGTGTGCCTTCAAAGGATGCGATTTAGGTATATGTGATACCTCTTGGGCTTCTCTCATTCTCATAGTTCAGATGATAAAGAATCTGCCTTCAGTGCAAGAGACCTGAGTAGGAGAAACCAAGTGAATGGCTGAGGAGGACCTCAGCCTCTCCTGTACTGTCCTGGAACTAGAAACCCAGAGACTGTGGCTAGAGCTTGCTTCCTCGGAGCTAATTCTTCACACCCCAAGTGCTTATCTAAGCAAAACACTCTTCAATCTCCTACAGAACTCTCCCTAAGAATAGCTGTGTGAAACATGGTTTCCTCCACAGTTACATTTCCAGGAATGTTTTAGTACCTCTATGACCAGAGATCCAGGCAGCTGTCTTCTTGACTCAAATCTGTTTCCCAAATTTATAGGAAATGAGCTCCATGATAAAAAGAGTGGCTGCCTTTGGAAGGAAAGGGACAAGGACTGTCTAGGACAGAGCACAGGGGTACTTTCTGGAATAAGGTAATATTCCATATCTTAATATGGGTTTGTTAACATATACTTGTAACAAGTGTATACATTTGTTAAAACTCAGGAAATTAATATCTAAGACTTGTGAATTTCATTGTAGTAAATTTTACATCAAAAGAAAAACTGTAAATTAATGTTAAAATATCATCAAATTATAAAAATTAAATATTAATATTAACATTTATTATTATAATACAAACATTTTAATTAATTTAATTAATATTAAATTTCACATCAAAAGAAAAAACTGTAAATTAATATTAAACTCTTGTTAATGATATATAAATGATATGATCTATTGATGTCAGTATACTGAGGTCAGCAATTTAGTTTTTTTTCTTCCTTTTAATTTTATTAAAGTATAGTTGATTTACAAATAATGTATTTAATTTCTGCTATATAGCAGAGTGACTCAGCCATACATATACATTTTTTAAATATTCTTTTCATTATCATTTATCATAGGACATTAATCTAGTTCCTGTGCTATACAGTAGGCTCTTGTCGTTTATCCATCCCATATACACTAGTTTGCCTCTGTTAATCCCAAACCCCCAGTCCTTCCCTGCCTCACCACCCATCCTTCTGCAGCCACAAGTCTATTCTCTGTGCTATGAGAACAACATGGACGGACTTAGAGATTATCATACTGAGCCAAGTAAGTCAGAAAGAGAAAGACAAATACCATATGATACCACTTATATGTGGAATCTAAAATATGACACAATTCTTTGACCAATTCCCCCACTCCCATGCTCTGTTTCCATAAGTTTGACTATTTTGGATTCCTCATATAAATGCTACTATGTAATAAAAAATATATTTAAAAATTAAATGAAATCAAATATGACACAAATGAACATATCTATTAAACAAAAAACAGACTCACAGATATACAGAGCAATTTACTTTGAATTGCATCATCAAAATTAAGATGGATTAACAGATGGTCATGACAAATAGATGGGGTAAAAATGGAACTATAGACAAATTTTATCTTCTTGGGCTCCAAAATTACTGTGGATGGCGACTGCAGCCATGAAATGAAAAGGCGCTTGCTCCATGGAAGAAAAGTTATGACAAACCTAGATATATTTTAAAAGCAGAAACATCACTTTGCCAACAAAGATCCATATAGCCAAAGCTATGGTTTTTCTAGTTGTCATGTACAGATGTGAGAGCTGGACCATAAAGAAGGCTGAGCATCAAAGAATTATGCTTTTGAACTGTGTTGTTGCAGAACTCTCTTGAGAATCCCTTGGACAGCAGCAAGGAGATCAAAACAGTCAATCCTAAAGGAAATAATCCTTGAATATTCATTGGAAGGACTGATGCTGAAGCTGAAGCTCCAATACTTTGGCCACCTGAGGCAAAGAGCCAACTCACTGGAAAGGACCCTGATGCTGGCTGGGAAAGACTGAGGACAAGAGAAGGGGATGATTCAGAGGATAAGATGGTTGGGTGGCATCACTGACTCAACGGACATGATGAGTTAAAGCAAACTCCAGGAGATGGTGATGGACAGAGAAGCCTGGTGTGTGACCATCCACAGGGTCACAAAAAGTCACACGCAACTGAGTAACTAAACAACAACAGAGGCATGGACAGACCCATGACAACGCAAGCTCTGCAAAATGTTTGTAACAGAATGTAGATGGTGGGCATGGGAATGTTCACTGTAAAAATGTTCAACTTTGCAGTATGTTTGAAATTTTTCACAACAAAAGGCTGGAGGGAAAAAAATCAACTCACATTCTCCAACCCAACTCTAAATAAATTATGAAATAAATATATTACTTTGCTCTGTCAGCCTCCAATCACCTCCTCCACTCATTATCACTTTAACTTGGGGGAATTACAGCTCCATCCTCCTCCCTAAAACAGAACTGCCTGCATTGCTTCAATATACTGCTCATACTGTGAACATCACAAGGCTCAACTCTAATTACTTCACCTAATCTGGACTATTTGAGCGTTAGTTCTTTGGTTGTGACCACCACATATGAACTTAAACAAATGGGTAATTTATTGAAAGGCTATTGGGAAGCCACAGAATTGAAACCAAGCGTGGAACATGCAGAAAATAGACTGCCCCAGAAAGTTTAGGTAGCAGGAACTATAGTATTTCCCCAGGAACTGACAGCATAATGAATTAATTCCAATAATTAACAACCTTTCATCATTCTGCTCATAATTAAAATTTCAGGTAGAGGATTTCCAACAGGTTTTCCTTGAATGTTAGACTGTATTTAATAGGAAAAAAGATCCTTTCCAAATGGAAATTCAAGTGCTATTACCAAAAGTAAATGGAAAGGTTGAACATCCAGAATACAAACCAGCAAAACAAAACAAGTTCTACAGTATACTTACATTTTTCTGTCACCTTAGCAGACATTATCTCCATATACCCACAACTAATGCTGGCTGAAGACTTAGGACTCCCCTGGTTTAACTCCTGAATCCCGCATTGGTATACTTAAACCTAGATCACCGTGTGTGTGTGTGTGTGTGTGTGTGTAAGTCGCTCAGTCGTGTTCAACTCTTTGTGATCTCCAAGGACTGCAGCCCGCCAGATTCCTCTGTCCATGGGGATTCTCCAGGCAAGAATACTGGGGTGGGTTGCCATGCCCTCCTCCAGGAGATCTTCCCAACCCAGGGATTGAACCCAGGTCTCCCACATTGCAAGTGGATTCTTTACCAGCTGAGCTACCAGGGCCCAATCACCATGTATATTTGGATCTATTTTGTGATTGGAAAGTTCCTCTCTGCGTGTTGTAAAGATGGGACCTAGATGGAATTGCTTGTCCAACACAACAGCGCAGAAAATGAGTCCCAGGAGCTAAGCTGATGCACTCGGGTGCCCCTCTCTCTAGAACGCGAGTGCCCTGGGGTGACTGTTTCTTAGGAGAGCTGCTACCTAAACACAGGAGAGTAAGCAGTCTATAAACCAGAGGAAGCCATTTTAAGCGGCTGGATGTGAAATAACTAACAATTTCAGTGGAAATGTTCCGAATGGGGAGGGGAGATTTCACACTTCCCGTGAAGCATCGCTGGGCCATGCGTATATGCGCCGGGAGAAAGTCTGGCTCAGAGGCTGACGGGCTGGCACGACTGTGGCTGGTGCCTCCAGGGTAATCTGGAGCTCATCCCGCAAGGACTGGCCCTCCGGTGTGGGAGGCTGGAGGCCAGCTGGAATTATTCTCTCCATGGGTACCACATCCCTGGATTTTCAGGGTGTCCCTATACTACTGGCTCCATTGTGAGAGTGAACGCCCTGGGGGGTGCCTGTCACCACTTTATCATCCAAGTTCTGACTTCATTTTCTCCAAGGCATTTTTCTCCTCATTTTTCTGGATATGAGAGACTGCACTTGCTTTATTTGGCTATGTTTTTCCTTAAAAATGAAATGTTAATTGGTTTAAGAGTCCACAGCTGCCTATTTACAGTCAGAAAATTTTAATTTTAGTGCTGGCTTCATAAATCGTTAATTGTTTGAACTTGGAAAAATCACTCAAGTTTCTCTAAATTGTAGCTTCTTCCTCTGTTTAAAAAAAAAAAAAAAAAAAAAAACTGTCCTGTCTACTTTAGACTACTATGAAAATCAAAATCATAATATTTAGCCATCTTACTACAGGTTTCTAATGTTATTATGATAAAACTACATAGGTTCTTTATATATTAAATATATTATCATTTTAAAAATGCTTAAGTCTGGTGTTTGACTTTAATTCCCTTAGTGCCTTTAAAATTATAAAAATGACCAACTACAATGATTATGAAAAGACTACTTTAAAATTACATGTCCACTCTTAAAAAGTATTGTTTTTTTAGAAAAACTGAGTTAAACAAAGAGAGTAACATCTCTGAAAAGGACTTGCAAATGTGTACATGGAAAGTATTGCACTGGAAGAATGGACACTTTGGTTTTGGAGTCATATATAGTATTGGATTTGAATTCTAGCCCCGGCCCTTTAAGTATTGCTTTTCCTATCCATTAACAAAATATAGTTCCTTTCTTAAAACAGTTTTTTAAATCTAATACTTAAAACACTTAGAAAAATAATAAATACCATATATCATTGATAATATTACTATAATTATTAATATTCAATTATAAGATACTAAAGTTATAAAAATAGGCCTTCAAAAATATTAAAGCTGTTATGGCTTTCATGATTTAATTTAGGGATATGTCCTTTTATTCAACTGTCACAAACCTGTCTTCTCCCTTTACCTGGATAGAAATTTAGACCATTAAAATCTTTCCCAATATCATGTTAATAGCAGAATAAATGAAAATAAGTGATCACAGATTTCACAAAAAGAGAAAGTATGGTGATCACTGCTTCCAATAATTGTCTCCCTCTTATTAATTAAGGAAATGGTTATAAAAATAATATATAAATTTTCACCGATTGTATTATTAAAGAAAAACACAAGAGTGCAATGCTAGCAGCTCTCCACCATTCTCCCTACATTGGTGGCAGGGGTAGAAAGTGNCCCTGGGGGGTGCCTGTCACCACTTTATCATCCAAGTTCTGACTTCATTTTCTCCAAGGCATTTTTCTCCTCATTTTTCTGGATATGAGGGACTGCACTTGCTTTATTTGGCTATGTTTGTCCTTAAAAATGAAATGTTAATTGGTTTAAGAGTCCACAGCTGCCTATTTACAGTCAGAAAATTTTAATTTTAGTGCTGGCTTCATAAATCGTTAATTGTTTGAACTTGGAAAAATCACTCAAGTTTCTCTAAATTGTAGCTTCTTCCTCTGTTTAAAAAAAAAAAAAAAAAAAAAACTGTCCTGTCTACTTTAGACTACTATGAAAATCAAAATCATAATATTTAGCCATCTTACTACAGGTTTCTAATGTTATTATGATAAAACTACATAGGTTCTTTATATATTAAATATATTATCATTTTAAAAATGCTTAAGTCTGGTGTTTGACTTTAATTCCCTTAGTGCCTTTAAAATTATAAAAATGACAAACTACAATGATTATGAAAAGACTACTTTTAAAATTACATGCCCACTCTTAAAAAGTATTGTTTTTTTAGAAAAACTGAGTTAAACAAAGAGAGTAACATCTCTGAAAAGGACTTGCAAATGTGTACATGGAAAGTATTGCACTGGAAGAATGGACACTTTGGTTTTGGAGTCATATATAGTATTGGATTTGAATTCTAGCCCCGGCCCTTTAAGTATTGCTTTTCCTATCCATTAACAAAATATAGTTCCTTTCTTAAAACAGTTTTTTAAATCTAATACTTAAAACACTTAGAAAAATAATAAATACCATATATCATTGATAATATTACTATAATTATTAATATTCAATTATAAGATACTAAAGTTATAAAAATAGGCCTTCAAAAATATTAAAGCTGTTATGGCTTTCATGATTTAATTTAGGGATATGTCCTTTTATTCAACTGTCACAAACCTGTCTTCTCCCTTTACCTGGATAGAAATTTAGACCATTAAAATCTTTCCCAATATCATGTTAATAGCAGAATAAATGAAAATAAGTGATCACAGATTTCACAAAAAGAGAAAGTATGGTGATCACTGCTTCCAATAATTGTCTCCCTCTTATTAATTAAGGAAATGGTTATAAAAATAATATATAAATTTTCACCGATTGTATTATTAAAGAAAAACACAAGAGTGCAATGCTAGCAGCTCTCCACCATTCTCCCTACATTGGTGGCAGGGGTAGAAAGTGTTCCAGTATTTTGTACGGTTGGCGCAAAAGTTTGTTCGGTTTCCCCTACCTGAATGAACTTTTTGGCCAACACAATAGAAAGTAACTACATAGTATGTAGTAACATAATTTAAAAATTAAGGGCCATGGACTAGTAAGCCCAGTTCTAGGACTCTCTTCTAACCAAAAAAAAAAATTGATTACAGTAGAGTATCACAGATTTGGTTGTTATATCTTCATTTGTGGTAGTGAAAAATAAAAATATATGATGATAGGAGAATAACTATGAAAATATTAATACCACTATTCAGGGTAATACGTGTATGCTAAGTCACTTCAGTCGTGTCCAGCTCTTTGCAACCCCATGGACTGTAGCCCACCAAGCTCCTCTGTCTACGGGATTCTTCAGGCAAGAATATTGGAGTGGGTTGCCATGCCCTTCTCCAGGGGATGCTCCCAACCCAGGAATAGAACTCACATCTCTTCTCCTGCATTGGCAGGTGGGTTCTTTACCTCTAGCACCACCTGTAACATAAAGCCATCAAATAGGTTTAAAGTAAGTTTCTAATAAAATTTTAAGTGTTTACATTATAATGGTATGAAAATGCAGATTTAAGAATATTTCATAGGCTTTGTGTTACTTTGTTTTGCTTTGAGAAGGAGACCTCAACTAGGAACTTTCTTTCCTACTACAAGGACAATTTTATTTAGTCTTCTTTTATTCGTTTGCACCGTGACCGGATCTCCACCTCAGACCTACTGATGTACATAGCCTTCTAGTCCAAGTCTCTGACCGTAACAAGAAACTGGATGAGCTGGAGATTTTACTGTATTCTGGGATACCACCCTGCAAGCTCTCCTTGTACCCTCCACATGCTTTTCATTTCTCCCCTCACATCACTTCTCAGTCAAAGCAAATACACATCTCAGAAAATAACACATCCCTGTGTGCAAATGTCAGGTGGTTGCCATGAGTGACAGAACAGTATACTTGATGGGGATCAGGACCTTGAGAGAGCAAAGAGTATATTCAGCACCTTTACAAAATTTCATATATTTGAGGTGGGGAGGGGCAGCCAGCCTTTCTCTGGTCAGGGAACCTTCTGTCTCTCAGAGCTAAGGTCAGAGGGCGGAAGTGAGTCAAAATCTCTGCCTTCTTTTCCTACTGGCCATGTCAGAGTGCTGTTACTAAGGGAGCGTATAGGCCCTGGCCTTTTAGTTTCAACCCAACTTCTGTGTCATTGCAGCTGGCGGAATTTCCTTCTGTTCTCTGGAACTTGGTCTCCTATTATCCATAGTTTCTAGGGGCTTTATTTCATTTTATGTGTTTTTAGGTATTTTTATTTAGTTTTATATATGGGTAACACCCTAATGGAACACTGGGAAAGGGTATTTCATACACTGAGTTTTAAAAGGAAATTTAGGGGACTGCCCTGGCAGTCCAGTGGTTAAGGCGCTGCCTCCACTACAGAGGGCACGAATTCAATCCCTGGTTGGGGAACAAGGATCCCACGTGCCACAAGGCACAGTCTAAATAAATAAATAAAGCTCCGTTAAAAAATTTTTTAATTAAAAAATAGAAGCAAATTTGGTAGTGCAAAATCTAAGTAGGCATAGTTCACATAAACAGCTGCCATCACCTAGAACTGCTTAAAACATCTTGATCCCAGATCACTGTTTTAAATTACTTGGTGAGAATATCCAGTCATAAGTAGATTTTTATGTTTCTTTGGAAACTCAATGCACATAATTTTATTAAATATAATTTTATTTTAATAAAAACCTATTTGAGGTTTTGCTTCTCTCATATCCATTTCTAAATTGGTCTTCCTTTCACCAGATAATGGTCTTAAGGAGAACTTAACTGAGATGATTAGAAAAACAGGTAACATAGAAAGAAAAAAATAATTTTGCTTTGCTTATGGACAGACTTTTTAAAATGAAGGCATCAGCTGAATTTGATTAAATCGCAAATAATGCTGGTGGTGCGCCAAGAGGCTTCAATTAAAGGGAAAGCCATCAATGCAATTTAGCTGGGATCTCCTTCCAGAGCCAGCAGTGAGGCCCCTTTCCTGTCTGGCTGTGTGTTGCTGGGGCTTATGTGTGAACAGCTACACGCTGAGGGTCTTGCCGTCACTCTTTACATCAAAGCTGGATGCCAAGCTTCTCCAGTGACTCTAAGGCAAGTTAAATAAACACCCATCAGGGAAGAGAGGAAAAGCTGTGGTGGAGAAAAACACAGAAAATTCAGAACTGCAAGGAGCAGCAGATATTATGGAGAACCATCTTGTTTACCCACATTGACAGAGTCAAAGACATGTCTCAGGCAAGTTTCTCAGATGGGCTGTGGTGAACACAGCAATGCGCCACCCAGGTACCCCTTCAAGAATGGACCTGATGTTCAGCTATGAAGAATGTAGTCAGAAGTAGGCCTCCAGCTGACAGCAGCTTAAGGATCAGCCTCATCTGCCTAGAACTGAAAACTGGAAACCATTCTGGTGGTGCAACAAGGTAGTTCCTCAAGGTTATACCTTTCGCTGGTGGCTCAGATGGTAAAGAATCCACCCACAATGCAGGAGAAGATCCCCTGGAGAGGGGAACGGCAACCCACTCCAGTATTCTTGCCTGAAGAGGTCCATGGACAGAGGAACCCGGCGGGCGGCAGTCCATGGGGCTGCAAAGAGTCAGACACGACTGAGTGATTAACACAAACACACATACCCTTCTCACGGGAACATGCATCCAACCAAGCAAGCTTGATATATAAAACTTCGGCCATTAGTGTACCCAATGTGACTCCAGGTGTCCCTAATACATCAGAACCACAGTAAAATAAATATAAATAGGAAAAGAGTGTGAAGTAGAAAATAAAATAATAAAAAATAAAAATAAACCAGTAAAATAATATTTGTAATAATACAAATATACTATTTGTATAACAATAGGATTATTATACAAACCACCTTCTGTAAAGTCCTATACATTTGCCAGTAGTGCGCTTCAAACTTGAACTTAGTAAGAAATATGCCCTCTGAATTAGTAGTTAATTGAATGAGTGAATCAAGGATTTATAAAATATGTAAAGACTAAAAATTACTAAGAAATGTAATAATGTTTGAAGATATGAAAAGAAAAATCATAATCTAAAACTGATGATAACCATGCAAATATTCTTCCCCAAATAATTCATAGATTTAATGCAATTCTAATGAAAGTTCCAGGGGTTTAGGAAATTGACAAAAACATTCTGAAGTTCACTTGAAAGAAAAAAGGTGGAAATAGCTGCAATATTTTGAAAAACAAGGACAAGAAGGGGAAATTGCATTACCAGGCTAATATATGTAATCAAACAATATTAAAAACAATGTGAGAGATGGGTAGGAAAAAAAAAAAAAAACGGATGATACCAATCACACTAAATAATAAGAGACTGAAACAGACCCAAGTATACATTAGAATTCAGTATGAAAATCATCTATTGCTTCTCAAGATTCTGAAATTTTGGTGAGGCTTAGAATATTTGCTCCTCATATTGTGTTGACTAGAGCAACTCAGCCAGGGCTGGAGGTTCCAAGATACTAACTGCATTCTCTCCTTCTCGGTCAATCAATTCTCTCTCCTCTCATCACTCAGTAACCTAGCCTGAATTTCTTTACATGGTGACTGATCACAAGAGAATCAAAACAGAAGCTGCCCAGCCTCCCAAGGCCCACAGCCAGCACAGTACAGCCACAGCTGCATCCTCTTGGCAAAAGCAAGTCACATAGGCCCAGGTTCCAGAAAAGACAAATCGAGTTTTATGTGCAGACTAGGATGGGATCCTTTTCTCCCACTGTTCATGTCTACCTCTGCAGACAACCTACCAGAATACATTTTGTTATTATTATGATACATGTATGCACAATCAGAGGCTTTCCAGGTGGCGCCAGTGGTAAAGTATCCACCTGCCAATGCAGAAGACATAAGAGTTGTGAGTTTTATCTCTGGTTTGGAAAGATCCCCTGGAGGAGGGCATGGCAACCCACTACAGTATTCTTGCCTGGAAAATTCCATGAACAGAGAACCCTGGAGGGTCACAAGGTGTCACACACAATTGAAGCAACTTAGCACACACATACACACACACACACACACACACACACACAACCAGGCCCAGCTGGTTTTGTAGACTTATTCTACCAAATATCCTCTTCCAGAGAGTAAAAAATAAGGAACGTCATTTTAAAATGCTTAAATAACCTTGATTTCAAAAGCACACTGTAAGAAAGGAGACTAATCCAGCCTCATTTAAAACTATAAATCAAAAGGTACCTAAACAAAATATCATCAAAATGAATCCAACAATGTATAAAATAAATAATATATTCATGTCTATTTTCATATGGATTCACATGAGAAAACCTAATTGATATAATTCAGTTACTTTAACAAAATAAGAGCAACAAAATGAACAGTCTAATGGATGAAGGAAATGATTTTCTTTTACGCAAAAATAATTCATAATTTTAAAGAACTCTTTGCAAATAAAAATAAAAGTGAACTTCCTTTGCCTGATAAAAGTAATTTACTGAAAGCCTACAACAATCACCCTGAATGGTAAGAAGTTGGAGCATTCCTTTTGAAGATAAGAATAGGATAAAGATACCCACAATCAATACTTCTATTCAACACTGCACCAGACACCCTAGCCAAATGGGTAAGCAAAGAAGAAAAGATAAGTGACATATAAAATGGAGAGGAAGAAACGAAACAGTATTTCCTGGTGATATTACTTGACATTAAGAAACTCTTCAAACTACCAAAGCAAAAGCAAATAATACAGTTTAACTAAACTGCTGTAGGAAAGGTCAATATATAAAATCTATTGCATTCTCACCCATTAATAATCCAATAAGACTAGTATGAGTTATTTTTAAAGCAACATAAAACTTAGCTATTGTAAATTTAAAACAAAACATTAACGTGAAAGTGTTAGTCACTCAGTTGTGTCCAACTCTTTTCTCCAGGCAAGAATACTTGAGTGGGTAGCCGTTCCCTTCTCCAGGGAATCTTTCCGACCCAGAGATCGAACCCAGGTCTCCTGCACTGCAGACAGATTCTTTACTGTCTGAGCCACGAGAGAAGCCCAAAACAAACATATCTTATCCCTAAATAAACTTTTGTAAATTAATGTTAATTTTTAAAAATAAAATTATTAGACTATTAGAAATTATGAATGAAAGTCTAAGTAAATGGAAAGAGATTTTCCAAATGTAAAAACCATTGAGGGGCAGTCCTAAGATGGCAGAGAAATAGGACGGGGAGACCACTTTCTCCCTTACAAATTCATCAAAAGAACATTTCAGTGCTGAGTAANAAATTATTAGACTATTAGAAATTATGAATGAAAGTCTAAGTAAATGGAAAGAGATTTTCCAAATGTAAAAACCATTGAGGGGCAGTCCTAAGATGGCAGAGAAATAGGACGGGGAGACCACTTTCTCCCTTACAAATTCATCAAAAGAACATTTCAGTGCTGAGTAAATTCCACAAAACAACTTCTGAACGCTGGCAGAGGACTTCAGGCACCCAGCAAAGCAGATCATTGGCTTCAAAAACAGACACTATCGCCCTCAGATGACACCACTCTAATGGCAGAAAGTGAAGAGGAAATGAAGAGCCTCTTGACCAAGATGAAAGAAGAAAGTGAAAGAGCTAGCTTAAAACTTAACATTCAAAAGACTAAGATCATGGCATCCAGTCCCATCACTTCATGGCAAGTAGAAGGGGAAAAAGTGGAAATGGTGACAGACTATTTTTTTTGGGCTCCAAAATCACTGAGGACAGTGACTGCAGCCGTGAAGTTAAAAGATGCTTGCTCTTTGGAAGAAAAGTTATGACCAACCTAGACAGCATATCCAAAAACAGACATCACTTTGCCGACAAAAGTCCATACAGTCAAAGCTATGGTTTTTCCAGGAGTCATGTACGGATATAAGTTTGACCGTAAAAAAGGCTGAGCACTGAAGAACTGATGCTTTTGAACAGTGGTACTGGAGAAAATTCTTGAGAGTCCCTTGAACAACAAGGAGATTAAACCAGTCAATCCTAAATGAGATCAAACAAATCTGTCCTAAAGGAAATCAACCCTGAATATTCACTGGAAGGACTGATGCTGAACCTAATACTATAGGCACCTGATGAGAAGCACTGACTCATTGGAAAAGACCCTGATGCTGGGAAAGACTGAAGGTACGAGGAGAAGGGGACGACAGAGGACAAGATGGTTGAATGGCATCACTGATTCAATGGACATTTGTTTAAGCAGATTCCAGGAGATTATGGACAGGGAAGCCTGGCATGATGCAGTCCAGGGGTCACAGAGTCAGACACGACTGAGTGACCCACCAACAAATGGCTGTCAGAAAGCTTTGTCTGGGTGAGAGTAGGAACTTCAGGTTATTCCATTCTCTCTTCTCAGGACTTGAACATGGTCTGGCACCTTGTGGAAATGGCTTAATAACTGTTTCTTGACTGAATGGATAAAATACAGATCTGGGGAATCTCCTCATCTGGTATTTAAATGGAAGCAATTGACACTATTTTTAGGATTTAGCTATTATTGTTAAAGATTGTAATTTAATTTTTAAAGGCTGATGTCAAGTGATTTCAACTTTCCTTGAAGATTGAAGTATCTGAGTTTGATACCGAAATAAAAATCTGAAATTAAAACAAAAAAAAACATGGAAAGAATCATAAAGCAAATAACTGATAAATGAGATTCCATAAAATATATTAAAAAATCATCATAATACTTAAGTGATGAGCTGGAAAAGTAGCCACAAATTAGAAAAATGACTGTTACTTTTAATAGACAAAGCATACTTATAAATCTTAAAATTCACTGGAATAACACTAATCCTCCAACAGAAATTTTATCAAGGAAAATTCATACAAGAAAATATCACTTACAACTATGCAGATTAAAGTTTAGCCTTACCATAATAAAATAATAGCCTATTAAAATAAAAGTGACATATTACTTTTCAACCAGCAAACAGAAAATAACACCAAGAAAGGGTCAGTTGTGTACTATGAGATGGGCCCTTTCGTATTAACACATTGTGTTAGGAGTTGAAGTCATACAATCATCCTTCAGGCCGTATTTCTCTAGAACAACAGAATAACATCTATTCTTGACCCAAAATCCGAGTCTGGATCTATTTATAAATATATACCTTAAAGGAATAATTATATATTTATATGAGTGAGTGAGTGAAAGTTGTTCAGTCGTGTCCTGCTCTTTGTGACCCAACGGACTGCAGCCCGTCAGGCTCCTCTGTCCATGGACTTCTTCAGGCAAGAATAATGGAGTAGGTTGCCATTCCCTTCTCCAGGGGATCTTCCTAACCCAGTGATCAAACCCAAGTCTCCTCCATTGCAGGCAGATTCTTTACTGTCTGAGCCACCAGGGAAGCCCTACATATTTGTATAGTTTGTAAGTTTAAAATGTATTACATATTATTTATTTACATATTTATATTGAATATATTATACATTAATAATTTAAAAGTTGTCCATGATATTACTTGGACTATAGAAACACTGGCTATGCAACAAATGTGAAATGATTAAATAAATTACGGCTCATTGGTGATTGACTTCAAATTTGATATGCTTGGGAATCCTTCTTCAAGGAGAATTTTGTGCAGAAGCCCAGTATGTAAATTAGTTAAATGTAGAGCTGCTCTGCTTGAAAAGCACAAGGGGAGCCCAGACTTGGTGGCTTCTGTCCCAATTCTGGCTTCCCCCAAGCTCTGTAGGACTTCCCTGGTGGTTCAGATGGTAAAGCGTCTGCCTACAATGCAGGAGACCTGGGTTCGATCCCTGGGTTGGGAAGATCCTCTNGCTCAGGACCCACAACAGGATCTTCCTGGCTAAGGGCTCCGAATGCCTGCCTCAAGCTGTGAAGACTGGCTCCTAATTTCTGGTCAATAATGAGCTGTGTGGCCTTGGTCCCTCTCAGGACCTCTGTTTTCCTACTGGTAGATGACAAGATGGGCTTCCCAAGTGGCTCGTCTGTTTAAGCGTTCTCCTGCTAATGCAGGAGACGCAGGAGATGTAGTTTCGATCCCTGGGTCAGGAAGATCTCCAGGAGAAGGGAATGGCAACCCACTCCAGTATTCTTGCCTGGGAAATCCCAGGGACAGAGGAGCCTGATGAACTTCAGTCCATGAAGTCACAAAGAGATACAGCTGAGCATCTGAGCACGAACACGCACACGCACAAATGACAGGATAGGACTCCGTTTCAGCAGTTCTCAGTTTCAGCTCCATGTTAGAATCATCTGGGAGCTGTAAAATATATGATGCCCAGGCCCCACCCTGGATGATGGAATTAATTCAGTATTTAAGCTCTTCAGATGATTCTGGTGTACTTCCAGACTTAAGGTTACCAGATCAGATGACTTCTAAGCTGTTTCCGTGGTCCTCATGTTTCTCAAAGAGGTTGGATGCCTATCTGCATCAGGGTCACCCCCAAGAACTGTTAAAACGCAAATTCCTAGTCTCATTCAGACCTAGTAAATCGGAGTCCTGCCAGTGGGGCCCAGGGATCTGAAGCTTGGTGGTTCTCATACACAGTTTTTATAACAGTCTACATGCTGCCAGATACAAGTAACCTCTGCCTTCTGTGGGCTTCCCTGGTAGCTCAGCGGTATAGAACCCACCTGCCAATGCAGGAGTTGACAGTTTGATCCCTGGGTGAGGAAGATCCCCTGGAGGAGGAGGAAATGGCAACCTACTTCAGTATTCTTGCCTGGGAAATCCCACAAACAGAGAAGCCTGACAGACTGCAGTCCGTGAGGTCACAAAGAGACACAACTTAGCAATTAAACAACAACAACAACTGCCTTCTGGATGCTAACCATTTATGTTTAAAAGTAAAAACAAATTTGAAAGCTTCTTACTGCAATCCCGTTCCATTCCTAGCTTCATTCTTTAAAACTCTTCTGTACAAAGGGAAGCCAATAGGTTTGCTTGCTCCAGTGGACTAGACACTAGAGACAACTGGGCTGGGCCTCGGGTGAGGCAAGGGAGACATGGAGGATGGTCCCTGTGGATGCCGACCCTGCACTTGTATGACCCCTAGGATGGGGTGCTTCGTCCCGACCCCTCTTAGAGATAGGCAGTAAGTGGCTTTCCTGGCTTGAAGGCAAGAGGCCAGCATGTTAATGATGTGAACAAACAAATCCTTGTTGGAATCATCTTCCAATAATCCTAAAGGTGTTAATGAAATTCAGCACAAACCAGCACCTCCTATGTGTCAGGTATTGAGAACACTGAGATGAGTCCATTGCATTTCACCCTCAAAAGGAGTGGTTCTCCTTTTGAGGTTAGAATTCTTTTGAGAGCATTTTAAAATGCATGTGCTGGAGCCCTCCTAGCCATGTGAATGAAATCATAGTCTCTGGGTAAGACCCAGGCTTTAATCATAGAGGAAAGCTCCCAGGCGATCCCAATGAAGCAGGAAGGTTGGGGAACCATGAATTAATCATTAAAATATTATCATAACTATTATAATAGTTAATATAGTAATAATAGTTATTAAAATAATTATAATAGTTATTAACAATTTATTAAAAGTTCACTCTCCCTGTTAGTTTTTATTAAATTATAGCTGCATAATAAGATATTAATATCTTATATTATTTATTTATTATAACTTTTAATTGTCAACTTAATATTATTACCTATTAACTATTATTGTTAACTATTAGCTTGTTATATTATTAATTATAACATTAATAATAACTTTTAAATTGTATAATAAGATGTTATTGATAAATAATAAATAACATATTAACATGTTTACAGGATTTACCTAGTGGTCCACTAGCTAAGACTGCAATCCCAATGCAGGGGGCCTGGGTTCAACCCCTGGTCAGGGAACTAGATCCCACATAATTTCAGCTAAGAGAGAGCCACAACTAAAGATCTTGCATGCTGCAACGAAGACTCAGCACAGCCAACTAAATAAATAATATTTTAAAACTAAAAATTTTTTTAAGGAAAAGAGCTTCCCAAGCCCCTCACCCCCACTCAGCTCCACCTCTCTCTCTGCTAAATCACATCAGAGTCTGGCCACCCAGAAAGTGGCTGAAATCTCTGGTCAGAGGAGGGTGAGGAGCTGTAGCCCTGCCATTTAGAGGCAGCAACCTGGCCACTGGACTCTTGGCAGTTTCTGGTCGGCCCTCAGAGAGTCTCAGCTCCCAGAACCCATGGGACCATTAAGACAACTCCAGTAGCACATAGAGAAGAGCCTATATAGGCACAAGAGCCCTTCAGAAGGGATGGACAGTTACTGAGTGCCCACTGGATGCCCACTGGATGCCAAGTGCTCTCCCACACATGATGGTCATGAGTCCTCTGAACAAGGCTCCGAAATGGGAGGCTGGCTCCACTCCACATACGAGAGGGCAGAATGGGAGGTGAAACGATTTCCTCCAAGATCCAGGGTGAATGGGCTGAGGATTATAAGAACTGGAGGTGAGCAGTGTATCTGAGAAATAAAAGGAGAACTTTAGATTTTCCTTGTTATTTTCACCTCCAGCCTGGGTGTCCCCACTCCTTAGGATGGTGCTGGCCTTGTTCATGGGGTTTATAATCTACAGTACAGTTGGCAACCTTTTTTGGTCAAGGGCTAGGAAGTAAATTCAGACCATGTATTGACTTGGTCGAAACCAAACTCTGCCATTGCAGTGTTCCCAACAGAAGGGAATTTTTATATAATTGCTGAATTGTTATATAGAGTACGAAACAGACATTAAGGTAATGATTTTTAAAGTGACTTAAGGCTCAATAAGAAAATGTCCATGATACGATACCAATAAGCAAAATAAAATAGATGAGATGTGCAGAACATCCCAATTTTGTACTCTTGTCTTCTAAAAAACCATGTATATGTGTATCTATATCTACCACTGGTGGCTCAGGGGTAGAAGACCAGCCTGCCAGTACAGGAGACACAAGCTCGATCCCTAGGTCAGGAAGATTCCCTAGGGAAGGAAACGGCAACCCACTTCCATTCTTGCCTGGGAAATCCCATGGACAGAGGAGCCTGGCATGCTGCAGTCCATGGGGTTGCAAAGAGTCAGAAACAGCTTAGCAACTAAACAACAACAGTGTAGCTAAAAAATGGCTGAGATAAATAAGGTTTAAGAGATACACAAAAATGTTGATGGCAGCTGTATCTCGGTGGTAGGATTAGGAATAATTTTTATTTTTATTTTTATATTTCTTTCTTATTTGTCTCTATTCTAGCCTATGGTCAGGTTATAGTTCTAAAATCTGAGTGGATGGAAATTATATATGTATATGCACTCCAGTACTCTGGAAGAAGGAGAGTCGGACACGACTGAGCTACTTCACTTCACTCCACTTCATGCATGATTTATGTATTACATATTCTAATGCATACATATATGCCCCCATATGTATATATACACTTAAGGGAGATATGTAAAGAGATTATCTATGTCTATAGATATGCACTAACTCCCTTACATACAAATGAGTTCCACTTCAAGAGCATGTTCGTTAAGTCTGGTTTGTTCGTTAAGCCCAACAAAGTTGGCCTAAGTACTCAACTAACACAATCGGCGATATAATATAGTATTGTCATAGGTTTATAATCCTTTTCATACAAATAATACATAAAAAACAACCAAACACAAAAAATAAATACATTTTTAACCGTACACTACAGTAGCTGGAAAAGAACAGTAGTCCAGTACAAATGCTGGCATCGAGTGAACCGGCAAGAAGAGTTACTGACTGGAGGAGGGAGAGGAGGTGGGAGGTGGTGGAGTTGGAGGGTCATTGACAACAGCAGGCAGAAGGCGAGCTGCGATTCACTCGTGCCTGCCACTGACGGCACAGGCTTTCTTGCTCCCTGCTGGATTCAATTCTATCCACCCTCTTGCTTCCAGACACCTTGGGTTTGAAATAAAGATATTATACTACCATGCTCTATACAGCACTCTACAGTAAGCTACACAAAAGCACACCCACTTGAAGAGGATGCACGTGTGTGACAGTGTACGCCAGACACGTGAACTAGCTTACGTGATTGGGCATGCAAATGCACGCTCGCATCTCTGACAGTTTGAAACCTGAAGGTTCACACGTAGGGCACTTCTAGATATATACAGATAGATACACATATGTTTTTGAGAGAAGTGTGATAGACTCTGGCCATTGAAACATCTTCCCTTACAGCCATTGGGAAGCCCCTTAGAAGAAGAGTGGATGGTTTTGGCTAACCAGGGGCTGATAAAAACGCCTTCTCGACAAACGACTGCTGTTTCTCTGAGCTAAGCCCTTTTTCTCATCCCTGTTTCCCCTGAAGTCTTCAGGAAAGTGGACTCTCTCTCAGAAGACCTCTCCCTGGCCCAGGCCATGTATGACAAGAAACTCGTGTCTGTGCAGAAAAATCTCCAAGGGCTGGGTAAGTGTCCAGGGTTCAGGTGTGCTAATGACCAGGAAGGAAGGCCAACATTACTTGGAGTGGGACCAGGAATCCCCCCAGGCCACGGTGCCCTGGAACAGGGCAGCCTTCATCAAGCTTCTAGCCACAAGGGAAGAACAGTCACAGCTCCCTGCCTCCCTGTCCAAATGGAGAACCCACCCAGCAAGGGCTGCTACCCTGGGATATGCCCAGGAGTGGGACTGAGAGCTCTGTATGCGGCACAGAACTGCCCAGAGCCTCCAGGTAGAGAAGAAAGCTGAAGACAGGCCACTTGCCCTCGTGTATCTGAAGTTATTGGGTTGGCCAAAAGGTCATTGACAGGAACGAACTTTTTGGCCAGTCCAATATTTTTAAGGCTTTTCTAACATTCTCGACAAGTCGGCCCTTTCCTCATCACTGCCTTAAAGTTTGCATGGTTTACAATCTCTTTATCTCTTGCTTTCACAAGACAATCTTGTTCTGAGAATGAGACAGAAAGAGCCATAAAATAAGGGTTTAGAGGGAGGCTGCTAGGTGAAAAGAGAAAGTTTTATTCTACCACTAATTAGCTGAGTCATATTTGGCAAGTCACTTCTCTGAGCTTCATTTCTCAGAAGTCTCAGGGGAAAAACGTTCCTGCACCCTTTCTCCACAAGCTTATGAGAGGTTCAAATAAAAACAAATATTTATTAAAAAAATTTTTTTCAAAACCAAATATTAAAATATGGGGAGAAATTTTAAAAATAAAACTGGAAGCTCTTGGCAACCTTAGAAAAGTTACAAAGATATATTTTCTCGAAACTTTGGTGAGGAGATGTCCTAAAGCCTACCTTTCCCACAAGAATAAAGACTTGGGGTAGAAATAAGATGGCACAAAGGATAGAGAGGTTTTTCCAAAAAGGATTTCATAGCAGGTCTTAGGGAAGGAAGAGGGATAGGACAGCCACATGCCAATTCATGATGCTCTGAAATATTAAATTGAAAGAAGCAACCTTTGCCCTGTGAGCCTTCAGCAACTCAAAATGTTGCCCCTTTCTCCTGAAGATCTGAAAGCCCCGAACAACTGCTCTTTCTGCCACGAGGCTGGGCTGCTGGGGCAAGAGATCAGAAAACTGCAGGTGGAGCTGGAGGGAATTCAGAAGATGCTTCTAGCTCAGGAGGTCCAGCTACACCAGACCTCCCAGACCCATGACCTGCTCTCCACCACCAGTGGTCAAATCTCCCAGGAGATGGGCAGTTGCTCCTTCTCCGTCCACCAGATCAACCAATCTCTGGGGCTCTTCTTGGCCCAGGTGAGAGGCTGGCAGGCCACCACTGCTGGCCTGGACCTGTCCCTGAAGGATCTCACCCAGGAGTGCTACGACGTCAAGGCGGCAGTACACCAGATCAACTTCACGGTGGGGCAGACCTCCGAGTGGATCCATGGGATCCGGCGGAAGACGGAAGAGGAGACCCTGACCCTCCAGAAGATGGTCACTGACTGGCAGAACTACACGCGGCTCTTCGGCAGCCTGCGCACCACCTCGGCCAAGACCGGAGACGCGGTGCGGAGCCTCCAGGCCACCCTGGGGGCCTCGTCCCAGCGCATCAGCCAGAATTCCGAGAGCCTGCATGACCTGGTGCTGCAGGTCATGGGCTTGCAGCTGCAGCTGGATAATATCTCATCCTTCCTGGATGACCACGAGGAGAACATGCACGACCTGCAGTACCACACACGCTACGCCCAGAACCGCACGGTGGAGAGGTTCGAGACGCTGGAGGGACGCATGGCCTCCCATGAGATCGAGATTGGCACCATCTTCACCAACATCAATGCCACCGACAGCCACGTATACAGCATGCTCAAGTATCTGGACGACGTCCGGCTCTCCTGCACCCTGGGCTTCCACACCCAGGCCGAGGAGCTCTACTACCTGAACAAGACCGTCTCCCTCATGCTGGCCACCACCGACCTGCTCCGGGAGCGCTTCGGCCTGCTCAGCGCCCGCCTGGACCTCAATGTCCACAACCTGTCTATGATCGTGGAGGAGATGAGGGCCGTGGACACACGGCATGGGGAGATCCTGCAGAACGTCACCATCCTACGAGGTGAGAGGCGGGGCAAAGGTGGGGGCACTGCCAGGGAGCTCCCAGAGGGGAACACAGAAGGACCTAGTTTGGGGCCCGGTATCCTGGTGGGCTGATAAAATGCTGCAGCAAATGCCTGGGGCGACTGGCAGCTTTCACGTCCTTGTCAACCTCTTTTGGAAGAGTGTATGGCAGTGATGAAGAATCCTCCTGCCAATGCAGGAGACGTGGGTTACATCCCTGGTCCAAGAAGATCCCCTGGAGAAGGAAATGGCAACCTGCTCCAGTAGTCTTGCCTGGAAAATCCCTTGGACAGAGGAGCCTGGCAGGTTACAGTCCATGGGGTCCCAACGAGTCAGACACAGTTGAGCAACTGAGCACACACACATGGCTCCTCACTTGCCTGACATACAAATTTGGATTTTTATACGGGGATCTGTGTATGAGTTGACAGAGAGAGATACAGGCAGAGCGCATCTTTTGGAAACTCTGTCTTCTCCTGTTTTTCCCCTTCCCTACCCCTCACTGGTGCTCTCCACCGTCGGCCTCTCAGAGGCCCGCCACCCTGATGCCCTCTGTTCCTCCCATCTTACCCTTGCATTTAGGCAGAGTTCTCCGGAGAAATGTGAAAGAGAGACTAAAATCGTGAGAAATCAAAATCTGTGCAGCTGATGTCCTGGTTCAAGTGCAAAGGCTGAAAGCTGCTATAGAACCAGGAAGAGATAGTGTGTCCATTGAAGGTTTGTCGGGCAGGAAATGCTCTGTTACTCAGGGGAGGGTCGGCCTTTGGTTCTATTTAGGCTTCAGCTGATTCAGTGAGGCCCACCCACATTGGGGAGGACAATCTGCTTTACTTGGTACTGATTTAAATGTTAATTTCATCCACCAACACCCTGTGCACACACCCAGAATAATGTTTGGCTAAATATCTGGGTATCCCATGGCCCAGGTAGCGTGACACCTAAAATGAACTATCACAAATGCAGCAGCCCTCATCACCTTGGCACCCATGCCCGTCTCCTTTGTTGTTGTTCAGTCGATAAGTCATGTCTGACTCTTTGCAACCCCGTGGATTGTAGCCCTCGAGGCTCCTCTGTCCATGGGATTCTCCAGGCAAGAATACTGGAGTGGGTTGCCATTTCCTTCTCAAGGGGATCTTCCTGGACCGGTGATTGAACCTGCATCTCCTTCATTGGCAGGTAGATTCTTCCCCACTGAGCCACCTGGGAAGCCCAGTCACATTTGGCTGGTGGGCAGCGGGCATTCAGGGAGCTCCAGGAGACAGGCGGGAAGCACCCACTCTCCCAGACAGCACTGTCGTCTCCATGGAGCTCAAGCTGGAGTCACGCTCTCTGATCCTCTGGTTCTCTTTAACCATTTAGTTTCAAATCTGAGTTGCCTTAAATTTTATATCAGTGAGCATTTTTGCTAATATTTTCTTTACTGTAGATTGGTGGTGTTGCAGGGGCTGGGGGTGAGGTAAGATCTTGTTTGCCTGGTGTCATATTTTTTGCAACAAAGCCAGGTACTGAGTATGTCCTTAGTAACTGAGACAGTCTCACAATGTTTAATTTAAAATATGTATCTGTATGACTTCTAGGATGCAGTGTTCCAGTGAAGGTGTTAGCAGATAGTTCTCATGATTCATCCTCTAGTAATCTTGTTTTCTTAGGTTGCATTCAATCTAAGAACAACTGAAACGGAAAGTTTTCCTCGTGATAAAGCCTATTCATTTGGCCTCACAATCTTCTTCTTTTTTTTTTTTAAATTGGAGTATAGTTGACAATGTTGTGTTAGTTTCAGGTATACAGCAAAGTGATTCAGTCATACACATACTTGTATATATTCCTTTTAAAATTATTTTCCAGTTAAGGTTATTACAGGATGTTGAGCAGTGTTCCCTGTTATACAGTAGGTCTTTGTCAGTTATTCATTTTAAATAACTGTGTACATGTTCATCCCAAACTCCCTAACTAGCCCTCCCCTCCACCCTTCCTCACTAGCCTCACAACCTTTGTAGACAAGACAAATGTCACAGGCGTCGTGTCTTTATTTTACAGAAAGGTAACCTGAGACGAGGAAAAGTTAAGGGCTAGTTCAAGGTCACACTATGATTAAGATCCTGACCCATCATGGCTCTGAGGTGCGAATGTCTCGTGATCAGCCAGGAGACGCTGAAAGTGTGAACTTGCAGATACCAGAAAATGCCTTTCCACTGAGGTCCTGCTCAGGTGTCATGTGTGGGACAGACTGGAAAGGAAGGAAATGGTACCTAAAGGGTCAGAAGTGAACCATTTGAGACCCTAATTCCAAGCATAACCCAACAGTAGTCATGAAAGTTTATATCTGCTCCTGTCCTAACGATGGCAGAATTCTCATCAGAGGACTTGATCTTAACTGGAGACCAAGGTGCGGCATCAGTTTGAGCCGCGTTTGACTCTCAGTTCAGCCTCTGTATATTTATTTAAATGCTATCTTTTGGCTAACGTTCTTCTTGGTCGTTAAATCACCACATATAAAGTCTCTCACATCTGAAAGAAAACTTCAGGGACAAAATGTCCATCACTTCCTACAGGAAGTATCATTTATTCACTCACCTATGGACAGGTGCTGACAGGCTCTCACNAGTGAGGACAGGCTGGTTCCCAGCCATTCCTGCAAGACTGGGGGCGGAGGTCCCTGCCAGCCGTCTCCCTGTGCCCTGGTTGTACCCTGCTGTTCTGGCCACTGTGCTGCAGACGATCGTTGCAGACAGAAGGGCAGGTCACACTGTTCCCTGGTCACTGTCACCGCCGCCAGCCCGTCCCACGCCCACGCCAGCCAGCCGATGACGGCATGCCAGCGGGACTGCTGGCGGGCCACGTGAGCCGAGCCCACACAGGCCACAGCCCCGCTGTGTGTGGGAGGTGGGCATGGCGGGAGGTGGCCCGGAACAGGTTTTTGTTGGCCCCAGGGGGCGCTGAGTATGTCTGGGCTCCGATTTCCAGTTTAGATCGTAATTGGAGGATGGTGTTCAGTGACTCTCTGCTCCACTTAGAAACCCTCCGAGAGGGAGATGAGTGGGGGCGGAAGTATGGGGGGAGGCCAGGACAGACAGAGGCAGTGTCTGCATTAGCAGGGAGAAAGCCCCAGGGCTGCAGAACTGAGTCGAGCCCTCTGGAAGCGTTCCCAGCTCCTGCAGAGAGGATCCCTTCTCTTCAAGGGGCCCACCCAGCTTCTGGTTTCTGCTTGGGGACCCCTGGGCTACCACGTCACTTCTCTGGTTGCTTCCTCTGTGAAATGTAGGAGTTGGACTAGCCCCCACCGAGCTCAAAAACTCCAGGATTCTCTTGCAATGGTGTAACAGCTGAGTTCTCTGGGGTAATTGTCCCCACCCCCCATCCCATAAGCTGGTGCCCAGACCACTGAAGAAAGCCAGGGCTTTGCTGCAGCTTAACCCCAAGGGGGCTAAAGCCATTCTCTGCAATTCATGTCCTCACCAGGCCAGAGGGTGCTCTCTTCTCTAGCCCTGGGGCATCCTACCTGCTTAGGCCAGATTGATGGCCACACTCTGACCTGTGTCCTGAAGGTGGGTACAGCTCTGAGAGGTGGTGACTCTGATCTGAGCAGCAGGCAGATAGGTGGCTAAGGTCATCTGACCCTTGCTTTGGGCACTAGGCTGGGCTGTTTAGGAAGGGCATGTAGGTGGAGGTGGGAGGAATTGGGAGACTGGGATTGACACATGTACAGTATTGATACTATGCATAAAACAGATAACTAATGAGAATCTACTGTATAGCACAGGGAACTCTACTCAATAGACAGTGGTGGGTGACCTGAATGGGGAGGAAGTCCAAAAAAAGACAGGAGATGTGTATATGTTCCCTGGTGGCTCAGACGGTAAAGAATCTGCCTGCAGTTCAGGAGACCCGGGTTTGATCTCTGGGTCAGGAAGATCCCCGGAGGCGGAATGGCAGCCCACTCCAGTATTCTTGCCTGGAGAATCCCTTGGACAGAGGAGCCTGGAGAGCTACAGTCCACAGGGTCGCAGAGTCAGACACGACGGTGACTTTGCGTTAGCACTAGAGCTGGTTCACTTTGCTGTACAGCAGAAACTAACGCAACTTTGTAAAGCAACTATACTCCAAACAAAAATTAATTAAAAGAGAAGGAATTCATCCTGGCATCTCCCCCAGGCCCTACGCCAGAGCTGGGTGGAGCTAGGGGTCCACAACTGTTTGGTGTGTCCCCATTTTCAAGCATATACTGAGATTTCCCTGCTGTGTACCTAAGCTCCATGCCCAGGGCAGGTGATGGGAGGCATGGTCCTCACTGTCTTCTTGGGGCCCCACAGTTCAGTGGGGTCCACTAGAGAGAAACCAAGGATTTGCTTTCACTATACTGTGACTTCTCTTCCTACACGTCAAATAAAAGATTCAGAAAGTAGCAGCTCCAAGAGCTGAGAGGAGAGGCTGGAGTGGTCAGGGAGGGCTTCCTGGAGGAGTTGCCCTTTCTCTGGTTTGTTGTTATTCCCACTCACTCACACCGGGAGGCATCTACTTCTCACACCTCACTTTACACATCACTTTCTTGGCTTTCTCCTCCATGTCACCTGACTCCACTCCTGGTCCCAGGTGCCCAAAGGTCACGGGTGAAGCCTGGGGTTGGGATGGGGGTGGGGCAGGAGGTAAGGACGGCAGCAGTTGAAGTCCATAATGAGTATTAGTGTCCAGGCTGGCCTCCAGAGCAAAACAGATGATCCTGGATGGCCATGGCCTTTGCCCGGACCCATCCAGCTCTCTCAGCCTTCCACCTGAGTGCCCATATGGAACTCGAGCCCAATCCTGAAGTTAGAACTATGAGTGCCCGCCTGGTGCAGGCCTTGTGCCAAACACCTACGCATGTGAGCTCTGGATGGACTCCCAGCCTCACTTAAGATCCTCAGCCCCCTGTCACAGCTGGCCAGGCCAACTTAGAGGGGTCATGTCAGCAGCCTGAACCCCCAGAGCCAGCAGTCAGTAGACCTGGGACTTCAGACCCTTGGGTGTCAGAGTGCCTGGCACCCACTTCATGGGACAGCCTCAGGAGACCTGTCCTCGTAGACTGACTCTGCCCTCTTCTCTCTGACCCTAGGTGCCCCCGGCCCTCCAGGACCCAGAGGACTCAAGGGAGATGTGGGCGTGAAAGGGCCTGCTGGCAGCAAAGGACCAAAAGGAGACCCTGGCAGCTTGGGGCCCCCAGGACCCCAGGGTCCCCAGGGGCAGCCCGGGGAGCCTGGGCCTGTGGGAGAAAGGGGTCCAGTTGGCCCCAGGGGTTTCCCAGGCCTCAAAGGGTCAAAGGGCAGCTTCGGAACTGGGGGCGCAAGAGGACAGCCGGGCCCCAAGGGGGACGTGGGGCCCCCAGGGCCAGAGGGCCCCCCGGGGGCTCCAGGGCCAGAGGGGCCTCAGGGAGAACCAGGGATCGCCGGGAAGACAGGGTCCCCAGGCCAGCGGGGGCCCATGGGGCCGAAGGGCGAGCCAGGGATCCAGGGTCCCCCTGGTTTCCCCGGGCCCCCGGGCCCACCAGGAAGCCAGAGCAGCTACTGAGGAGAAGTCCAGTCCCAGAAACTGCCACGCAAAAGGCAGGGGGTGGGCTTTGGCACAGAGAGGCCCCTATAAAGCCACACCTACAGACGTGTGGTCCTTTGACCCCAAAGGGGGTTCCCCCAGGCCTGTCCCTGCACCTCCGGGCTCCCCAGTAGTGACTTACCATAGAAAGCAGCCCCTTACATACATACACACACACACACAGGTGCATGTCCCTGCTGGCCAGGGCGGCTGACTGGGTTTCCCTGNAGTACCCCAAGATCCATGTCAGCACTGGAGAGGAAAACTCAGGTTCTGGCCTCGGCTCCAGATGAGGACTTAGGAGGTGGCACCCACTGGAGAGGAAACCAGAGAGGCCCTGTGCAACTTGAATGAAGACTGGCCTTTCCTGAGGCCACATGAGTGGGTCCCCCAAGTCCCTGTCATAACTTGAGAGGAACTTGCCACAACTCGAGCAAAACCAGGAGGTTCTCCCCTCCAGGAGAGATGAAGCCCTTTTCAGCTGTGGCATCTTGTGGTAAATCACACCTTCCCTCTTAAACCTTCAAAGGGTCCTTGACACCCTTGCAGCAACAGAAGAAGTTCCCCAACATACCCGTCTCCACTCAAGAGGAACACCGAGGGTTCTGACACAACTCAAGAGGAGCACCGTTTCCTCCTCCTCTGCTCGAGATGAGGGTTCCTTTCCCTGCTTCTCCGGGAAAGGATTCCCGGTGTTCCCATTGCATCTCCAGAGGAGTCGCTCTCCACAGGAAAGTCGAGAAGAACTCCAGGGGTCGTGCCATCAATACAAAAGACCCCCAAATGTCTCANTCCGGCTCTGAATGGGTGGCCAACACCAGTCTTTCTAGCATCTTCACCCCATTCTGGCTGGCTGGCAGTTCCCTGAGGCTCCTGGGGGTTGAAATGACCCAGGAGAACATTTGAGGAGGGGTGAAGGGTGCAGGAAGGGGGGGAATTATGGTTCAAACTCTAGGACAGGGTGGGCTTGGCAACCACAAGACCCTCCCCCATAACCATGGGAACAGGGTCCCGGGCCCACCCCTGCCCTGCACAGGACAGAGCATCTCCACCTGGACCCTGAGGACTACATCCCCGGGAGTTCAGCCTTTTTTTTCCCGCACCTCCAGAAAACTTCCTGGCTTCATCCTTGTGTCTGCCTCCAGGAGCATCCCAGGAAGAAACCAAGCAGGAATTCCATCTGCACCAGGGCTCTCTCCTGGGCCTGGAACTTTCTGTCAAAGGAGGAGGCCCCATTGCAATCCTGGGGTGACTTCTTTGTGGTGACAGGGGGAGGGCTGCCCCCCGACTGGCTCTCCTCCTGCCCCCCTGACCTCACCCCACAGTGATCCAGACTGACCCAAGGCCTCTCTGCAGGGACAGCAACCCCAGACGAGGGGAGGGGTCACATCCCTCTGACGTCACCCCTCACCCCACTTCCTACATAGCCAGTAGCGAGGAGCACGGGGCCGTCCCCAGCACGGTGAGCGCCCAGTGAAGCTTCATCCCTTTGTGTCCTAACAGATAATGACCCCTCCTCCAGGCTGGGTGCTTGCAGCTGTTCCCTCCCCGACCTCACCCAGAGACTGGCCTCTCCCCCATCCAGAAGCCTTATCGACGACCCCTGCCCACCTTCTTGTAACAGGTGTGCAACTGGCTTGCACTCCCACCACCCAAACTGTGTGTAGTTCTCCTGTCTACATATGATATCATGCCACCTAGTATCACCACTCAGTAAAGACCTGTTTCCAGGAGGGAGGTGTCTTCTGGTCATTTCTGCCTGATAGGGGCCATGATGCCTTCAGAGTCTCCACCTCATTTGACCTTTGAAGGGGAACCAGGGGGTGAAAGGTCCCTTAGATATTCAGTCCCACTGTGGAGTCCGGGTCTGAACCCTCAGCCCCTCACTCCGAAAACCCTGAGCTCCGCTGGGCCTTCCCAGTGGTCCTGAAGGGGCCAAGGGACCAAGATGGCTGAGGGATTACCCACAGCAAGCAGGAACCTAGTGAATTTACTAATCTCGCAGCAGGGTCCTGGAGCGCTTGGGCTAAGACAAGATTGGAAAAGAAGACTGGACTCCGAGAGTTACCTGCTTCTTCCTCCTCTTGTCCCTAAGATGAGGAGACGAAGCAGAAAAGGGGGAGGAAAGCAGAGCAGACCTGCCGCAGAGGGCCTGGCCCTCCAGCATCCACAGGAAACAAAGGATACCTGGGGCCTTGTGAGTCAGCCGGCCTGATCCAAGAAGTGAGATCCGGGATCAGTTCCAAGGGATGAGCCAGGGGCTGGAATGAGAGGCGAGCCCTCAGGGATCAAACACTGAGGTGCTCTCAGAACATAAGCAGAAATACAGAAGAAAAACCCCTGGGTCCTGGACAAGTGCCACCGACACGGCCCTGGCGGTGCGGTTTGCGGGGATCAGCTTGGTTCACCAGCACAGGGTGGAGGCAGGCGCCTGGCGCCCATCCCTGGGGCCACCCCCATGGACTCAGTTCACGCCGCCACCCCCGGTCGCAGAAGTCCTCTCGAGCTCTAGCAAGGAAATAGGGAGGGGGCACTCACGACCGTGGACGTGAATTTGAGCAAACTGCGGGAGGCAGCGGAAGACAGAGGGGCCTGGCGTGCCGTAGTCCACGGGGCTGCCAAGTCAGACACGACTTAGAGACCACACTACAGCAATGGATGCCCAGGAGGATGCAGCAGGTAGCATCAGCCTGTGGAAACTTGATGCAGAGCTCGGTCTCGGAGTGACTAGATGTGGAGAACTGCCAGCGTCTCAAGTCCCCATCTTCACTTCCAGAGAGCACAGCCGTCTCCTCTCTCTTCTCCCAGTAGTCCCTCCCTTTGCTCCTCCTGGTCCCCTTCCTGCTGATCTGCCTTTTCTGTTTGCAGGAGGCCCAGTGTATCAGTGTGACTGCTCACCCCCAAAGGGCCCAGCCTGCAATGTCTAGTTCCCAGCCTTAGGAGGGCGAAATCTGACCACTTACCCTGTGGGTTCAGGGGTCTTACCACAGAGGGAGAGGGTTCACTCTGTAAAAAACAATTAGAGGTACAAGAACAAGAGTTACCGTGAACAAAACTGGCCACAAATCTGTGTTAGGCAACAGAAGAACAGAATAACCTGAACAATAACAATAATAGCAAATGCTGATGGAAGTTACCATGCAGCAGAGTAGCGTTCTAAGCACTTTACATATTAACTCATTTAACGCTCACTACAATGTGTAATGTAGCTATATATCTGTAGTCTCTATGTATACTGGGTATGAAATCATTATGAGCAATGTTAGAAAATCCAGCATTTTGATGGAGTATGTGCATGTGTTCAGTCACTCAGTCATGTCCAATTCTTTGCAACCCTATGGACTGCAGCCCGCTAGGCTCTTCTGTCTGTGGGATTTTCCAGACAAGAATACTGGAGTGGGTTGCCATTTCCTCCTCCAGGGGATCTTCCTAACCCAGGGATCAAACTTGTGTCTCTTGTATCTCCTGCATTGACAGGCAGATTCTTTACCAGTGTGCCGCCTGGGAAGCCCCTCTATGTTTACTAAATCTATATTATTATTATTATTATTATTCCCATTTTACAGATGGGAAAACTGAGGCTTGGAGAGATTAATTAGCTTCCCAAACTCACATAGTTAATGAGTTTTTAGATGTATCTCTATTGAAACTCAGTCTTGGGTAATTTAACTTCTCTTCTGTTTCCTCCCCTGTAAAGTAGGGGTTATAATTGTACCTACCCCAAGAGACCGCTGAGGGGATTAAATAAAATGATGCTCTTGGCCAGTTTTCCAGTAAATTAGTCAGCCCAGGCTGCCATAATAAAATATCACAGATTGGGTGCCTTAAACAACAGAAATTTATTTTCTCAGAGTTCTAGAGGCTGGAAGTCTAGGATCAAGTCGCCCACTTTTCCTGGCTTGCTGTGCCGTCACGTGGTGGTGGGGAGAGAGATGCGTGGTGGGGAGGGCAGAGAGACACACACTCACTCAGTGGGACAGAAAGGCAGAGGGAGAGTCTTGGAGGGCTGCAGTCCTATCGGATTAGGGCCTCACTCTTATGACCTCATTTAACCTTCACTGGGCTTCCCAGGCTGTTTCCCTGGTGGCTCAGACGGTAAAGAGTCTGCTGCAATGCAGGAGACCCCGGATCGATCCCTGAGTCGGGAAGATGTCCTGAAGAAGGAAATGGCAACCCACTCCAGTACTCTTGCCTGGAGAATCCCATTGACAGAAGAGCCTGGAGGGCTGCAGTTCATGGGGTTGCAAGGAGTTGGACATGACTGGGCACACATGCACACGTGCTAACCTTCATTACATCCTGAGGCCCTCGCCCTAAGGTACAGTCACACTGAGGGTCAGAGTCTCAATATATGGATTTTGCAGGGACACGATTCAGTGCCGGGGCCCCAGCGATGGTTACCATCCCATAAACATCAGGCAAACTCATGCTGGTGTTTATCCTACAGACCCAGGCTTTCTGAAGGACAGCATCACTCACCACTTCCCTCTGCAGATGAGCAGCCAGAACATGAGCTCCCGCACACACCCACCCACCTTCCCTGCTTGATTAGAGCCAGGAAGGAGCTGGTGACTCACTTGGCTTACACGCTTTGCTATTCAAGTGAGAAACCAAAGGCTGAGAAGGGCCTGAGGGGCTTGTTCCCCGACAGGGATCAGAACTCCCTGTGTCTGGGTTCCTGGGCAATGCAATTTCTCATGTCTCGGGTTTTTCAGCAACTTGGCTGTTGGTTATATCCATCTGGCAGCAAATGATGTACATTCCTCAGAAAGTGGCACTCCTACACATACACACACACACACACACACACACATAATCCCTCTCTCTGTCTCATTTCATCAAACAGCCTCCCCATCCCCCCCGCCCCACTAACATGGCCCTTCATGGCATCCCATTTCAGTTCCGTTCAGTTTAGTTCAGTCACTTAGTCATGTCCGACTCTTTGAGACTCCATGGACTACAGCACGCCAGGCTTCCCTGTCCATCACCAACTCCTGGAGCTTGCTTAGACTCCTGTCCATCGAGTCGGTGATGCCATCCCACCATCTCATCCCTTCTCCTGCCTTCAGTTTTTCCTAGCATCAGGGTCTTTTCCGATGAGTCAGTTCTTCACATCAGGTGGCCAAAGTAGTGGAGTTTAAGCTTCAACATCAGTCCTTCCAATGAATATTCAGGGCTGATTTCCTTTAGGATGGACTGGTTGGATCTCCCGCCTGTCCAAGAGACTCTCAAGGGTCTTCTCCAACACCACAGTTCAAAAGCATCAATTCTTCAGTGCTCAGCTTTCTTTATAGTACAAATCTCACATCCATACATGACT
The DNA here is from genome assembly GCA_006410875.1 of Neotragus pygmaeus. Classification (NCBI taxonomy): domain Eukaryota; kingdom Metazoa; phylum Chordata; class Mammalia; order Artiodactyla; family Bovidae; genus Neotragus; species Neotragus pygmaeus. The sequence continues at coordinate 538,331 of SJYV01039343.1, read as the reverse complement.
ACTGGAAAAACCATAGCTTTGATTAGATGGACCTTTGTTGATAAAGAAATATCTCTGCTTTTTAATATGCTGTCTAGGTTGATGATAGCTTTTCTTTCAAGGAGCAAGTGTCTTTTAATTTCATGGCTGCAGTCACCATCTGCAGTGATTTTGGAGCCCCCCAAAATAAAGTCTGTCACTGTTTCCATTGTTTCCCCATCTATTTGCCATGAAGTGATTGGACCAGATGCCATGATCTTAGTTTTCTGAATGCTGAATTTTAAGCCGACTTTTTCACTCTCCTCAGGGCCTCTGGACCATTGTAAGTATCGCTAAAAAGTCCTAAGAGCTGACCACAGGGGCTGGAGGGGACGGCAGTCAGAATCATAAAGGTTTGCTACAACCACTGTGAATCAATATGTTGTTCTGTGTGTAAACTTTGGGAAATGGATCTACCCGCATCCAGCGGGGTGATGAGGGGGTGGTGCTTCATGATAGAGTCCCTCAGTGAATATGGAGTGGGAGTGGGTTGTGTTTGTTCTCTGCTGGGTCCTCCGTGTGTCAGGGGACTGTCAGCCCAGCACCGCCCTCTCTGACCTCCAGTTTCTTGATCCAGAAACAAAGAGGGCGTCCTCGACTCCTGGGAGTCACCAGATGTGGCCCGATTCCTTTCCTACAACTCTGACCAAGGGCTCCTCCTCCTGCCCTGCACGGTTTTTCTCCCGGGATGAGCCAAGGCCAAGGCAGGAAAATCTGAATCCAGACTTCGAGGTGGCGGCAGTGGGGTGCAAGCAGTGGGCTAGAATCATGGCCTTCGCCACGGAGTTGTTTTCATCACCACCAGATGTACAAAACCTTGAGGAGCTCTGGGCCTTTTTCTAAGCAGAACAAGAGCCTTCCTGGAGGCCACAGGCCTGGAACACATCCTTGAGCACCTCTAAAAACCCCAGACTGGCCCACGTTTCTCCCTGGAAGGTGCCCCTCCAGCTGGGGCAGCACAGGGGTCTGGGCAGAACCTTGGGGCCTTCCTCCTGCTGCTTCTCCCCAGCCAGGGCTGAGCTGGCAACATCTCCCATGCCAGTGCTGGACACACCTGTCAAAACAGAGCCACAGGAGAGGAGACCGGAGAGTGGAGAGCTGACAAACACGCTCTGACCATACCGTGCTTTCCAGCAGGGCGGGCCCAGCTGGCAAGGAGCTGCCTGGACACATGGGTGGGTGGTGCACCGAGCAGACTCTCTGGGCATTTATTTTCCTTGCCTGTACCTGTTCAGTCCTTTTATTTTCTCTTGAATGCTTCAAAGGGCAAGGCTCTGTGTCTGATGGCATGGGAGAGACACAAAGGCTGGTTCAGTGCACTCAGTGGTCTCAACCACCTGGGAGCCAGTGAAAATGCAGACTGCAGGTCTGCACCCCAGAGCCATTGATTGCTTCAAGACCACAGAGATGGGGTGGGATAGGAGGAATGAGGGGGAGAAGTCTCTAGGGCATTCCAATGCCCCCATATAACATTTGAGAACCAGGAATGTAAGAAATAAAGAAAGGGAAAAAATATTTTTATTTATGCACTTATTGCTGTTCAGCCAGCAAGTCATGTGCGACTCTTTGCAACCCCATGGACTGCAGCATGCCAGGCTTCCCTGTCCTTTGCCCTAGGTCAACTCAATTTTTTCTGAAGTTGTTCCTTGCACCAAGGCAGAACTCCCTCAAATTAAATGAAGAAAGAATCTGCACACGATAACTGTATATAGATATATAACCTGAGAGTTGCTTCTTTTTCTAGCATCTCCCAGAATTTTCTCAAACTTATGTCCATCGAGTCGGCGATGTTCTCCAACCATCTCATCCTCTGTCACTCCCTTCTCCTCCTGCCCCCAATTTTTCCCAGCATCAGGGTCTTTTTCAATGAGTTGACTACAGTACCTCATTTAATCCTCAGGAACTAAATGTATTTATGTTTAATAGGTCAGAAAACCAGCCTCAAAAAAGTAAGTTGCTCAGTGCCACAGAGATGTAATTTGAATCCTAACCCAGGATTAATGGAAGCCAGCTATGCCGAGCTGATATCAACCAAGGTTCTTGGCTTTCCCCAAGCAATAGAAACAGACAAGAGGCCAGACAAGAATTCAGGCAAGAGTTTATTGCCCCTGCTGCAACAGCAGGGAGCAAGAACAAACAACAGTTTCCCTTGCTCACTCCCCAAGGAGGAGGGTGAGCTGGTTCCTCATATGGAGCAAGGATAGAGACGTGTCCAAGGGTCAGGCCAGAGGGTGGCTTAGTTGGTTTGTCCAGCCCTCAGGTGGTGTTGAGTGCCGGGGACATTTGCAATGACTGGCTTTTGCTCCCCAAACCCTGTTTTTGCTCCTGGCTCTTCAGAAGTGGTGTGTATGAGTGCTAAGTTCCTTCAGTCATGTTTGACTCTTTGTGACCCTGTGGACTGTAGCCCAACAGGGTCCTCTGTCCATGAAATTCTCCAAGAAAGAATACTGGAGTGAGTAGCCATTTCCTTCTCCAGGGGATCTTCCCGACCCGGGGACTGAACCAATGTCTCCTGCAGCTCCTGCATTGCAGGCACATTCTTTACTGCTGAGCCACTGGGAAAGCAAGTTGGATTTTTTTTCATCTTTTTGTATCTTTTTGTCCAGAATTGAGTGAGTAGCCATTTCCTTCTCCAGGGGATCTTCCCGACCCGGGGACTGAACCAATGTCTCCTGCAGCTCCTGCATTGCAGGCACATTCTTTACTGCTGAGCCACTGGGAAAGCAAGTTGGATTTTTTTTCATCTTTTTGTATCTTTTTGTCCAGAATTGAGTGAGTAGCCATTTCCTTCTCCAGGGGATCTTCCCGACCCGGGGACTGAACCAATGTCTCCTGCAGCTCCTGCATTGCAGGCACATTCTTTACTGCTGAGCCACTGGGAAAGCAAGTTGGATTTTTTTTCATCTTTTTGTATCTTTTTGTCCAGAATTGAGTGAGTAGCCATTTCCTTCTCCAGGGGATCTTCCCGACCCGGGGACTGAACCAATGTCTCCTGCAGCTCCTGCATTGCAGGCACATTCTTTACTGCTGAGCCACTGGGAAAGCAAGTTGGATTTTTTTTCATCTTTTTGTATCTTTTTGTCCAGAATTGAGTGAGTAGCCATTTCCTTCTCCAGGGGATCTTCCCGACCCGGGGACTGAACCAATGTCTCCTGCAGCTCCTGCATTGCAGGCACATTCTTTACTGCTGAGCCACTGGGAAAGCAAGTTGGATTTTTTTTCATCTTTTTGTATCTTTTTGTCCAGAATTGAGTGAGTAGCCATTTCCTTCTCCAGGGGATCTTCCCGACCCGGGGACTGAACCAATGTCTCCTGCAGCTCCTGCATTGCAGGCACATTCTTTACTGCTGAGCCACTGGGAAAGCAAGTTGGATTTTTTTTCATCTTTTTGTATCTTTTTGTCCAGAATTTGCTCTAACGGTGCGTGCATGAGGTAATTTTTAGTCTCTTATAATTTCTTTATAATTTGTTCCTTGAGAAGATGTTTGTCCACATACAAGGACTGCAGCAAAGGGACCCAGGTCCCAGCCTGCCTCAGAGCTACTTCTTACACAATGGTGAAATTGGGAATTCAGTGGGGCCTGAGAAAGCAGAGATCCACAGAAACCTCCCTATGGCCTTTTCCCTAAACCCAAGGTCTCCAAAATGGAAGCCCAGCCAAATCCTCCAGGGGGAAAGGAACAAACTTTTAAATATTAAACAATGTTCTTCTTGTGTTTTGTTCATTCAAGGTCACAGATTGTTTTCACACAATCAGATTTGACCGAAAAAAGTATGAAATGATAAAAAAATGACTTGAAAATAAATTTAACTTTATTATCCTTCATGATAAACATCATTCTAAGTGCAATTTTAGTTTGAGACATTAACAATAATAGAAACATGGAAAGTAATTCATAAATAAATTTACATTTATTAGGAGATAAATGATCCTCCAATTTTTTTTTTATTAATGGTGGGTGCGATCAAAATACTTGAACACGAGAGGGTCCTAAGATGGCAGAGGAATAGGACGGGGAGACCACTTTCTCCCTCACATATTCATCGAAAGAACATTTGAACACTGAGTATATTCCACAAAACAACTTCTGAATGCCGTCAGAGGACAGCAGGCACCCAGAAAAGCAGCACATTATCTTCAAAAAGAGGTAGGAAAAAATATAAAAGATAAAAAGAGAGACAAAAGAGGTAGGGACGGAGCTCCGTCCCGGGAAGGGAGTCTTAAAATTAAGAGAGGTTTCCAAACACCAGGAAACACTCTCACTGCTGAGTCTGTGGTGAGCCTTGGAACCACAGAGGGCAACATAACCGGGAGGGAAAACAAATAAATAATTAAAACCCATAGATTACGAGCCCAATGGTAACTCCCCCAGCGGAGAAGCAGCGCAGACACCTGCACCTACCACTAGCATGGAGGAGCTGGGCAGGGAGGTGCAGGCTGCATTGCTTAGAGTAAGGACCTGGCCTGAATGCCCCGAGGGCAATCTGAGCAAACTGACTTGGGCCAGTAAAAGACTGTGGGATAGCTACCACGCGAAAAGCCCTAACCTAAGACACCACCAAGCCCGCTCACAGAACAAAGGACTGACTAGAGCTATGCAAAAAGCCCTAACCTAAGACACCGTCAGGCCTGCTCACAGAACAAAGGACTGAACAGAGCTAGCCGGCTGCAGACCAGCCCGTTCCCCTCTGGTGACAGGCAGCCAGAGCCAGAAGCGGGCAATTTTCTACCAAACTGCAGGCAGGCTTCATTGCTAATCAAGACTTCTTGGGATTCTGGACGGTCAACATCCACCTGAGAAGGTGTGCCGGTTATACACCCAGAAAACCGAGCCACAGGGATGGGGGAGGTGATAAGTCGCAGCGACCGCACTGGCCAAACACCTGGTCACCTGAGCTGCTCAGACCTGGGAAGGGCACAAAGGCTACTCTGCGCCTTTAAGGAGTACCCGAGTGCCTGAACCTGAGTGGCATGCAACCCAGGGCCGGCCTCAGACAGTTCCTGGCAGAGCAACCTAGAGCGTAAGTAGTGTAGACAGGGAAAGCACACACGCTGTGAGCGGGAGCAAACCCGGTGTGGCTGAGACACTGCAAGCACACGCCAGTGTTATTTGTTTTCGGCATCCCTCCCTCCCCACAGCACGACTGAACAAGTGAACCTAAAAGAGTGTCCACCACCGCCCTCTTGGGTCAGGGCAGAAATTAGACAATGAAGAAACCAACAAACAGAAGAAGCTAAAACAGAGGGAACCTCCTTGGAAATGACAGGTGCAATAAATTAAAACCCTGTAGTTACTACTGACTACATAGGAAGGGGCCCATAGATCTTGAGAAATATAAGCTGGATCAAGGAACCATCCAAAAATGAACTGACCCCACATTGCCCACAACAACACCAAAGAAAGTCCTAGATATATTTTTACTGTCATTCTTTAATTTTTAAAATTTTTCATTTTTAAGTCCTCTATTACTCCTTTAATTTTCATTTTATAACCTACTATTACTTTGCAAAAAAAAAAGAGAGAGAGAGACCCTATTTTTTAAAGCAAACTTCATATATATATTTTTTATAAATTTTGTGACTTTTTTTTCTTTAATATTGAATTTTTGAAAATCCAACCTCTACTCTAGATTTTTAATCTTTGCTTTTTGGTATTTGTTATCAATTTTGTACCTTTAAGAACCCAATCTCCAGTACCCATTTTTACTTGGAAGCGAGATTACTGGCTTGACCGCTCCCTACCCCTTTGGACTCTCCTTTTTCTCCACCAGGTCACCTCTATCTCCTCCCTCCCCTTCTTTTCTCTACCCAACTCTGTGAATCTCTTTGTGTGTTCCAGAGGGTGGAAAACACTTAGAGAACTGATTACTGGCTGCATCTGGCTCTCTCCTTTTGATTTCCCCTTTATCCTCCTGGCCACCTCTGTCTCTTTCCTCCCTCTTCTCTTCTCTGTATAACTCCATGAACATCTCTGAGTAGTCCAGACTGTGGAGTGCACATAAGGAAGTGATTACTAGCTAGCTTGCTCGCTCCTCTTTTGATTCCACCTCATCTCCTCCTGGTCACCTCTATCTCCCTCCTCCCTCTTTTCATCTCCAAGTAACTCTGTGAACCTCTCTGGGTATCCCTCACTGTGGAGAAACCTTTCATCTTTAACCTAGATGTTTTATCAATAGTGCTGTATAGATGGAGAAGTCTTGAGGCTACTGTAAAAAATAAGACTGAAAACCAGAAGCAGGAGGCTTAAGTCCAAATCTTGAGAACACCAGAGAACTCCTGACTCCAGGGAATATTAATAGACAGGAGCTCATCAAATGCCTCCATACCTACACTGAAACCAAGTACCACCCAAGGGCCAACAAGTTCCAGAGCAAGACATACCACACAAATTCTCCAGCAACACAGGAATATAGCCCTGAGTTTCAATATGCAGGCTGCCCAAAGTCACCCCAAACCCATTGACATCTCATAACTCATTACTGGACACTTTGTTGCACTCCAGAGAGAAGAAATCCAGCTCCACACACCAGAACACTGACACAAGCTTCCCTTACCAGGAAACATTGACAAGCCACCTATACAACCCCACCCACAGCAAGGAAACTCCACAATAAACAGAACTCCACAAACTGCCAGAATACAGAAAGGCCGCCCCAAACACAGCAATATAAACAAGATGAAGAGACAGAGGAATACCCAGAAGGTAAAGGAACAGGATAAATGCCCACCAAGCCAAACAAAAGAGGAAGAGATAGGGAATCTACCTGAGAAAGAATTCTGAATAATGATAGTGAAAATGATCCAAAATCTTGAAAATAAAATGGAACCACAGATAAATAGCCTGGAGACAAAGATTGAGAAGATGCAAGAGAGATTTAATAAAGACTAGAAGAAATAAAAAAGAGTCAATGTATAATGAATAATGCAATAATGATATTAAAAACACTCTGGAGGGAACAAATAGAATAACGGAGGCAGAAGATAGGATTAGTGAGGTAGAGGATAGAATGGTAGAAATAAATGAATCAGAGAGGAAAAAAGAAAATGAATTAAAAGAAATGGGGACAATCTCAGAGACCTCTGGGACAATGTTAAATGCCGCAACATTCGAATCATAGGAGTCCCAGAAGAAGAAGATAAAAAGAAAGACCATTAGAAAATACTTGAGGAGATAATAGTTGAAAACTTCCCTAAAATGGGGAAGGAAATAATCACCCAAGTCCAAGAAATCCAGAGAGTCCCAAAGAGGATAAACTCAAGGCAAAACACTCCAAGACATATATTAATCAAATTAACAAAGATCAAACACAAAGAACAAATATTAAAGCAGCAAGGTAAAAACAACAAATAACACACAAGGGGATTCCCATAAGGATAACAGCTGATCTTTTAACAGAAACTCTTCAGGCCAGGAGGGAATAGCAGGACATACTTAAAGTGATGAAAGAAAATAGTCTACAGCCCAGATTATTGTACCCAGCAAGGATCTCATTCAANTTTTATAACCTACTATTACTTTGCAAAAAAAAAAGAGAGAGAGAGACCCTATTTTTTAAAGCAAACTTCATATATATATTTTTTATAAATTTTGTGACTTTTTTTTCTTTAATATTGAATTTTTGAAAATCCAACCTCTACTCTAGATTTTTAATCTTTGCTTTTTGGTATTTGTTATCAATTTTGTACCTTTAAGAACCCAATCTCCAGTACCCATTTTTACTTGGAAGCGAGATTACTGGCTTGACCGCTCCCTACCCCTTTGGACTCTCCTTTTTCTCCACCAGGTCACCTCTATCTCCTCCCTCCCCTTCTTTTCTCTACCCAACTCTGTGAATCTCTTTGTGTGTTCCAGAGGGTGGAAAACACTTAGAGAACTGATTACTGGCTGCATCTGGCTCTCTCCTTTTGATTTCCCCTTTATCCTCCTGGCCACCTCTGTCTCTTTCCTCCCTCTTCTCTTCTCTGTATAACTCCATGAACATCTCTGAGTAGTCCAGACTGTGGAGTGCACATAAGGAAGTGATTACTAGCTAGCTTGCTCGCTCCTCTTTTGATTCCACCTCATCTCCTCCTGGTCACCTCTATCTCCCTCCTCCCTCTTTTCATCTCCAAGTAACTCTGTGAACCTCTCTGGGTATCCCTCACTGTGGAGAAACCTTTCATCTTTAACCTAGATGTTTTATCAATAGTGCTGTATAGATGGAGAAGTCTTGAGGCTACTGTAAAAAATAAGACTGAAAACCAGAAGCAGGAGGCTTAAGTCCAAATCTTGAGAACACCAGAGAACTCCTGACTCCAGGGAATATTAATAGACAGGAGCTCATCAAATGCCTCCATACCTACACTGAAACCAAGTACCACCCAAGGGCCAACAAGTTCCAGAGCAAGACATACCACACAAATTCTCCAGCAACACAGGAATATAGCCCTGAGTTTCAATATGCAGGCTGCCCAAAGTCACCCCAAACCCATTGACATCTCATAACTCATTACTGGACACTTTGTTGCACTCCAGAGAGAAGAAATCCAGCTCCACACACCAGAACACTGACACAAGCTTCCCTTACCAGGAAACATTGACAAGCCACCTATACAACCCCACCCACAGCAAGGAAACTCCACAATAAACAGAACTCCACAAACTGCCAGAATACAGAAAGGCCGCCCCAAACACAGCAATATAAACAAGATGAAGAGACAGAGGAATACCCAGAAGGTAAAGGAACAGGATAAATGCCCACCAAGCCAAACAAAAGAGGAAGAGATAGGGAATCTACCTGAGAAAGAATTCTGAATAATGATAGTGAAAATGATCCAAAATCTTGAAAATAAAATGGAACCACAGATAAATAGCCTGGAGACAAAGATTGAGAAGATGCAAGAGAGATTTAATAAAGACTAGAAGAAATAAAAAAGAGTCAATGTATAATGAATAATGCAATAATGATATTAAAAACACTCTGGAGGGAACAAATAGAATAACGGAGGCAGAAGATAGGATTAGTGAGGTAGAGGATAGAATGGTAGAAATAAATGAATCAGAGAGGAAAAAAGAAAATGAATTAAAAGAAATGGGGACAATCTCAGAGACCTCTGGGACAATGTTAAATGCCGCAACATTCGAATCATAGGAGTCCCAGAAGAAGAAGATAAAAAGAAAGACCATTAGAAAATACTTGAGGAGATAATAGTTGAAAACTTCCCTAAAATGGGGAAGGAAATAATCACCCAAGTCCAAGAAATCCAGAGAGTCCCAAAGAGGATAAACTCAAGGCAAAACACTCCAAGACATATATTAATCAAATTAACAAAGATCAAACACAAAGAACAAATATTAAAGCAGCAAGGTAAAAACAACAAANAAATAATCACCCAAGTCCAAGAAATCCAGAGAGTCCCAAAGAGGATAAACTCAAGGCAAAACACTCCAAGACATATATTAATCAAATTAACAAAGATCAAACACAAAGAACAAATATTAAAGCAGCAAGGTAAAAACAACAAATAACACACAAGGGGATTCCCATAAGGATAACAGCTGATCTTTTAACAGAAACTCTTCAGGCCAGGAGGGAATAGCAGGACATACTTAAAGTGATGAAAGAAAATAGTCTACAGCCCAGATTATTGTACCCAGCAAGGATCTCATTCAAATATGAAGCAGAAATCAAAAGCTTTACAGACAAGCAAAAGCTGANATACTGTGCTGTGCTTAGTCGCTCAGTCGTGTCCAACTCTTTGCAACTCCCTGGACTATAGCCTGCCAGTCTCCTCTGTCCGTGGGGATTCTTCAGGGAAGAATACTGGAGTGGGTTGCCATTTCCTCCTCCAGGGGATCTTCCCAACCCAGGGATCAAACCCAGGTCTTCCGCATTGCCGGTGGATTTTTTACTGTCTGAGCCACCAGGGAAGCCCAAATATATATACTACTACACATAAGATAGATAACTCATGAGAACCTCCTGTATGGCACAGGGAGCTCCACTCAGTGCTCTGTGGTGACCTAAATGGAAAGGAAATCCAAAAGAGAGGGGATGTATACGTACGTAGAGCTGATTCACTTTGCTGAACAGCAGAAACTAACACAAGATTGTAAAGCAAAATAAAAATTAATCTAAAAAAGAAATAGAGCATGGAAAAACACATACAGAATAAGAAATGCATGAGCAAATAGTTGAGAAAAGGAACAGCTCAGGAGAAAGGGAGGGACGTACGGGAGTAAGAAGTAAAGGAAGCCTCCATCAGTAAGAAGCTTATCTCCCTAATATGGCCAGTACAGGTTACTCATGGTCTAACTTGTGAATTTGACATGTAGGAGTAATGCAAGGTAGTCTCAAAGAGAAATTTGTACCTATTTATGAACTGCCAGGAGGTAACGCTGACCCAAAGGAATTAAACACATCTGTTTGTCTCCTCAGGTTCCAGCAGGATCAAACCACCAGAGGGCAAGGCCTTAACTGGAGATCTCCTCCAGGGGAACTTCCTAATGCAGGGATTGAACCCAGGTCTTCTGCCTTGCAGACAGATTCTTTACCATCTAAGCCACCAGGGAAGCCTAAGGCCTATCATAGTTCCACCCTAAAAAACAAAAACTAAAGTCAATCTCTAAAAAATGTCTAAGAGGCAGAGTTCAGAGGTTGAGGTCTGTGAAGTAAGGGGACTTACACCTCTATTCAAATAAAAAGATAAATACTGGAAACGAAAAATGTAAAAGTTGTCTTTATTCATAAACAGCATGGTTGCTTATGTAGAAAATCCTAAAGAATCAAATGAAAACAATTATTAATATTTGGATTTATCAATGTCAAAACATAGAAGGCCAATATATAGTCATTGCATTTCTATAACTAGGAGGAAAATAATTGGAAAAGTAAAAATTTTTTAATGATCCAGTAATAGTATAAAGTCATAAAATACATCTGGAGAAATGTGCAAAAGATGTATATGATATTTATGCTGAAAACTACAAAACATTTCTGAGAGAAATTTTATAGGATCTTTACAAGTGGATATATAATATAAGAAGACTCAATATTATTAAGATGTCCATTCTCTCTGATTCTATAGATTCTATACATTTCCAACACAATTCCAGCACATGTTTTGGTAGAAATTGACAAACTGATGCTAAAAAATGTGTGTATAAATTGCAAAGGACTTAAAAAGCCAACAAAATTTTGAAGGAGAGTGAAGTTGTAGTCTTGATTTCAAGACTAAAGTAACAGTAATCAAGACAGTGTGATAATGGTGTAAAGATAAATATATACATTAAATGAACCAAATAGAGAATGCAGAAATAGAGCCACTTATATATTATTAATTGATTTTCCTCAAAGAATTGCAATAAATGAAGTCTTTTCAACAAATTTTTTTCCACAAAAATTTATCTGATATTGACCACAAAGCTAAATGTTGGAACTAAATCTATAAAACTTCTAAAAGAAAACAGGAGAGATAATTTTCATGACTTTGTGGTAAGCAAAGATTTGTTAATATAAAAATTAAAGCCCTGTCTTCTTCAAAATAAACCTTAAAAAAATAAAATAAAAAGGCAAACCAGAGATCAGGAGGTAGTATTTGCAATAGATGTATCAGACAAAAGATTTGCACTCAGGATATAAAAATAACTCTACAATTAAATTTTTCAAAGACTTACAGCCTGGTTTGAAAAGGGATAAAAGACTTGAACAGACATTTTGCAAAATAAGATAGATGAATGACATGAATGTACATGAAAAGTACTCACCTTCACTAACCAGAGAAATGCAAATTAAACTATGATGAGATACTGTTAGAATGGCTAAAAATTTTTAGACTTACAAAACCAAATGTTGGTTGTGTAGCAACTGGGACTCTCAGATGTTGATGGTGTGAATGTAAAATAGTACAACCACTTTGGAGAAGTTGGGAGAATTTCTATAGATAGGAACATGTACTTAACAAATGATCCAGCAGTTCTACTTGTAGGTATTTACCCAAGAGACACAAAGACTTGCATGTAATATTCATAACGGCATTATTCATCATGACAAAAAACCTAGAAAGGACTCAGATGTTCATCAGTTAGTAAGTGGATAAACAAATTGTGGTATATCCATTGAGTCAGGCTCAAAAACATGAAGTTGAACAAAGGAAGTCAGACTCTAAAGAGTGTGACTCCTGGGACTTCCCTGGCAGTCCAGTGGTTAAGACTCTGAGCACTCCACTGCAGCAGAAGCAGGTTCAAAGCCTGGTCGGGGAACTAAGATCCCACATATTGCACAGCACAGCCCCCAAATAAAAACAATAGAGTGACTCCTTTTATACAAAGTTCCAGAACAGATAAAACTAATCTGTGGTTAGGAGTCAGGTAAATGCTTACCTGAGATGGGAAGGAAAGAATGGAATTGACTCCAGAGGAGCACCAGGGAAATTTCTGGAGCAAGGTAAGTATCTGACAGGTGTAACAATGGGCTTCCTTTGTGGCTCAGATGGTAAAGAATTTGCCTGCATTGCAGGAGACTCAGGTTTGATTCCTGTGTTGGAAAGACCCCCTGGAGAATGGAATGGCTGCCCACTCCAGTATTCTTGCCTGGAGAATCCCACAGAGGAGCCTGGCGGGCTATAGTCCATGGGGTCGCAAAAGAGCTGGACACAACTAAGTGACTAACACTTACTGTATTGATATAGCCCACCAGGTTTCTCTGTCTATGGAATTCTCCAGGCAAGAATACTGGAGTGGGTTGCCATGCCCTCCTCAGAGGATCTTCCTGATCTACCTTCCCAAGTCTCCTGTGTCTCCTGTACTGCAGGCAGATTCTTTACCTGCTGAGCCATCAAGGAAGCCCATATAGATATGGATATAGATATGGATATATAAACATATGGATATATATATTATATACATATGTTAAAATATATATATATATTTGTTAAAACTGGTTGAACTGTACATTGAAGTCTGTACATTGTGTTGTGTATAAAGTATACCTCAATACAGTTGATTAAAAAAGAAGTCCACCCATAGCTCCTAACTGCTCACAGATGTCATCATGGTAAAATTTCCCAGCTCTGGTCCTAAGAGCTAGCCTGTGCCTCCGCCGAGTTGCATGCCTTTGTATGTCCTTCCTTTGGCCCCTTGTCACATGCTATTACACAACTGTCATTGTTTCCAGATCATGAGCTGCTTGAGGTGTGGGGCTAGCCTCACCAAGCCTCCAAGTGTTCAGTACTAAAACTGAGAGAATCCCAGGCAAACCAGGTCTCTTGATCACTTTACCTGGGACCTTGATTTTAGCTTTATGCCAGGCATAAGGGTGTACGCTCAGCAAACTTTCGCTGAACACCTAGAATGTTTGGGTTGAGGGGATCTCAAAGTTCTTCTTCTTCTTTTTAATATTTGTTTTTATTTTTTAGCTGTGCTGGGTCTTCGTTGCAGCAAGCAGGATTTTTAGCGGCCGCATGTGGGATTTAGTTCCCTGACCAGGGATCAAACCCAGACCCCCTGCATTTGGAGTGTAGAGTCTTAGCCACTGGACCACCAGGGAAGTCCCTCAGGTTTTTCAACTTGGTGCCCTCATGCAAACTGAAGCCCCGAGAGGTGAAGCCAGAGGCAGTGGATACACAGGGTCACTTGCATCCTGCCCACAGCTCTGGCCTCTCTGCCATGCTGCAGGGTGTTCTGGAAGACAGATAAACAAGCCTTATTTAAGTTTTAAGGAGTCTCGAGAGTCTCCCAGGGCCCCGTCTCCAGGAAGCTCCCCTCCCTGCTCTGGTGAAGTCATCTGACCCCAAGTGGCCCGCGGTTTCCTCTCTCCCCACACCTCCCAAACCTGCCCTGAGTCCCAGGCTGGCTGGGATGAGGGCTGACCTTTCAGGGAGCAGTTTGCTCAGAAAGCGCCTTTATGTCAACAAAAACAGTCTTCAGGTCTTCCAGAGGCAGCCTTGTTTTCCTCCCTAAGTCCCCGGGGGAGAAAAATAACCAGCGGTAGGGAGGAGGGAGACCGAGGGAGTGACCCGCCTCCCCAGACCTTGGGCTCTGCTCTCCCAGGCCCGTTCCTCAGGGCCTCCTTTGTGAGAGCTCGGTTCTCAGTGGAGGGGAGAAGGGGTGTGAGTAGGGGATTGAAACAATGCCACCCTGTCTGGCAGCAGGAGCTGGACGCTTGACCTGATTAGGCTCAGCGAGAAGGAGACTGCAAAGGCAGCCTTGAAAATCCCCGCCCGGGAGACGTTCGTTCCCCGGGTCTCTGCCAAGGCCACTTCTTCAGTGGAAGAGGCTCTCATTTCCCACTGGTCTCTGTCCTCTCAGCCTGGACAAACGCTTTGCCTCTCCATCCCTCCTTCCCACCAATCGACTCCCAAACACAAAGTGTTTTTCTTGCTGCAGCTCTCCCTCCTCCGGGCCCCGCCAGGGCTCAGGAGTCCAGCTGGCATCCACATGAAAGCTCTTCCTGTCCAGAACCCATGTGGAACCCAAGGCTGCCCACACCCACAGGCCTGGCCCCTGGGCCCCGCACGCAGGGCCATGGAAACTTGGCTGTAACACGCCAGGGAACAGACAGCCCCGAGCCACCCAAAGAGGAGCCTCCCGGGGGCACTTGGTCCATGGTGCACCTGGGCCTGGCAGAGAATGCTGAGCACGTGGACACAGTGCTGGGCCAGCACTTTCCGCCTGTTGGTGCAGGTGGAGGGAACACAGGAGCCCTGCTGTTGCCAAGGGCTTGGCAGAAAAATAGCAAAAGCCAAGAAGTCAGGGTGGCTCAAGGGGATCAGAGGAGGTGTGTGGCCACGCCAGGAATCTGGGGCTGAGCCTCGGAATGGTGGCTAAAGGAACAGGCTAGAGCTTTCTTGAGAGAATATCTGGTGTCTCGACCTGGGTGTGGTACCAATGGGCAGGGCCAGGCCTCTTCCTGAGATGCAGGTACAGCCTGGGAACACTGAGCCCCCAGTAGAAGGCCACGGGGCTGCGATTCACTCAAGGCCGAGCTTCAGCTGCACACTCCTCGCTTCTAAAGAATCTCCTAGTAGATCTGGAAGGGTTCATTCTTACAGTGGGCTTCTCAGGTGTCACAAACAGTAAAGAATCCATCTGGCAATGCAGGAGACACAAGAGATGAGGATTCGATCCCTAGGTTGGGAAGGTCCCCTGGAGGAGGAAATGGCAAACCAGTCCAGTATTCTTCCCTGGAGAATCAAAGGACAGAGGAGCTTGGTGGGCTACAGTCCATGGGGTTGTGAAGAGTCAGACACGACTGTGTGTGTACACACATACACATGAACTTTCTTACAGCAAAATCTGGGAGAACATACACCACCATGTCAAAGACGTGATTATGGAGGGGAACTTTAAGTTTTTGTTATTGTTTTTTGTTTGGTTTTAGTCCACCTGTGCTTTCTTTCTTTTTTTTTTTTTTTTACAACAAGCAAGGATTACTCTTATAAAACATTTAAAGAAAAAAAATTTTCGTTAAATGACACACTACTCATAAGGTGTTTAGCAAAATGAGGGGCTGGCCCCTCCTCACAGATAAATAAATGTTAGATGCTACTAGTTTAACATGAGAAGGAGATGACAAGAAGAAGCTGAGGAAAAGAAAAAGGATAAAGAGGAATATGCAGAATGAGGAAAAAATCAAAGGAAAAAGAGAAGGAGTGAATGAAGGAAGGGAGAAAGGGAAAATGTGTGGCCGTGCTCCTCTGCACTGGGGGCTTCCCAGGCAAGAATACTGGAGCAGGTTGCCATTTCCTCCTCCAGGGGATCTTCTCGACCCAGGGATCGAACATGCATCTCTTGCATCTTCTGCATTGGCAGGCAGATTCTTTACCACTCACACCACCTGTGAAGCTCCAAAATGTGTGGACATGAAGAGTTCACATCCCCCTCGCAGATTCCTGGGGCTCTGTACTGGGTTCTTAAAGAATAAGGCATTAGGGGAGCAGAAGAAATATTAGCCAGGGGCCCCTTCACTTTCTGGGTCAACAGTAAAGAGCCTGCGCTGAGCTGGCCTAGGAGGAAAGCTTCCCGAACTGGCTGTGGTTATAGCTGCAGAGATTGTTCATCAATGCCTTTCACAGCTCCTGTGTGGGGTTTGTTTCCCATCTCTGGTTTCTGGGTCTCTCTCACTCTCTCTTTCACACACACATACACACACACGACACCGGGCCAACTCCCTTCGGAAGCTCCATTCCTGCTTTGAAATGAATGTTTTTGTCTCCCTACTGAGGGAAGACATGCTGGATATGGGAGTGGGGTGTCTTTGCTGCCAGCACCCTACAGGATAATCAAGTCATCTTTGGTGACATCATGTGTTCTGAGTGGATGTTTGCTGCAAAAGCTGCAAAATAATCTGAACTTTCAGCCCCAGACTGCTCCCTAGATGGCAGTATCCTCTGAATTGGGCCAAAATGGAACCCACATCTCTGCTCCTTAAGGGAGTGATTAGTGACGGTGCAAGGGGGCTGCCTCCCTCCTGCTTCCCAATTGCACATTCCACTCCTCCCTCCCCTCCACCACTGCCATGAAAATCCTCATGGTCTGAGTCCTTCAGGGTTCCAGAGGTAGAGAAAATGAGTGCTGAGGTGGGTTGAGGAGGGAAGGAAGGTGGGTCTAAGGAGCCTGGGACTGAATGAGGATGACCCCAACTGCCTCCTTCTGGGGCTGCTGTCCTTTATCACAAGCACTTGGCTGCTGGAAGGCCATGGCAGGATCTAGGCAGACCCAGGAAGGAGCAGCTGAATTTAGTGCTGGTGGTAATACAGAGAAGGGGAAAGAAAGCAGGGAAGTGTGAGAGGTCTTGAGAGGAAGAAGCAGCGGAACTGGGGGACTGAATGGATCTTGCAGGAGAAGAGGAGGCTTGGATGCTGAGAGGTGTGGTAACTACCTTAGCACCAAAGAGGAGGAGGAATGTTCTAGCTGAGAATCTATGAGAAAAGAGCCTATGGGCCCCGGAGAAGCTCAGAACTTGAAGAAGGAGGGTAAGGTGAGGTATGGGAGGAAAAGGGGGACATAAGTAGAAAACCTACCTACATTCAGAACATGAGCAGCCGGATTCCTACTCCTTAGGCATGAGACAGGATTTATTCTTAGGAGAAAGAGAACAGAAGAGGTTATGAACTTGGGGACTTCAGGCACCAAACTGTAGGGGTGAGATTCAGGGATGAAAAGGAAGTATCAATTGACAGTCTGATGGGAATCTTTTCTCCAGGTGGAAGAGTGGTAAAGAATTCGCCTGCCAATGCAGGAGATGTGAGTGATGTGGGTTCGATCCCTGGGTTGGGAAGATCTCCTGCAGTAGGAAATGGCAACCCACTCCAGTATTTTTGCCTGGAAAATTCCAAGCACAGAGGAATCTGGTGGGCTAGAATCCATGGGGTCACAGAGAGTTGAACATGACTGAGCATACACACACACACACACACACATACACACACAAACACACACACATGAAAATAGGATTCTTTAGAGAAACTGAATAGTCCTCAAGAAAAGAGCCTCCAGGTACTAATATTCAGAGGGAGCAGTCTTCCAAAGAAATGGCAAGTCTCAAGCCAGTCACTTTAAAGTGATAAGCAACACAGAGTTTCCAATCAACTTTTGTAGTTTTTCATTGTTAAATATGAACAGCCAATCTCATATGTTCATAGAAACATGAAAGGCCATAAAACAAGAACAAGGTGCTATGGGAAAGGAATGATTATTTAACAGGAATGAGCTCTTGGAAATAAACAGATAAAATAAAACATTCAATTAAAGCGTTAGAAGATAATATTGAGGACATTCCCCAGAAAATAGAACATAGGAATAAGAAATAAGAGAGAAAAGATAAGAAAATCAGGCGATCAACCTAAGAGGTTAAAAGACTAACAGAAATTCCAGAAAGAGAGAGAGAAAATGAAAAAGAAGAAATTATCAAATAAATAATATAGAAAATGTTCCAAGAATTAAGGAGTATATTCACAGGATTAAAAGAACCTGCCAAGGGACAAGAACAAAAAATTTTGAAAGACCTAAACCTAGGTCTTTGATCCAAAAATTCCAGAACGCCAAGCATAAAGCCAAGAATTTTAAAGCTTCTAGAGACAGAATAAAGTAAAAAAAATTACACACAAAGGAATAAGAATGACATTTGACTTCTGATCAAATGTATTGATATCTTAAAATTATGACATAAAATTATTTTCAGTCTGTGTTCCTGTACTCAGTTAATCCATCAGCCAAGTGTGAAAGCAGAAATTTTTTCTAAACATGCAAAGACTCAGAAAATTCAGTTCCATTCACATTGTCTTGGGAAACTATGGGAGGATAGGTATCAGCAAAACAAAAAGGTAAACTCAGACAGAATCAGTCACAAGTTCCCAGAAATGAAATTGCAACTCAGAGGCGTAGTGAAGAGACATTTAAAAGGATACTTTAACAGCACAACTAGGGAGTGACCTGTCCAGACTGTAGAAGGACAAAGGGCTCTGAAAAGGAGCTCTCTAGAAAATACCTAGATTCAATAACATAAACAATATTTTTGATTATATGATGGAGCTCTTAGAAGTATGGAAGGACTTCCTGGGTGGCCCAGTGATTAAGACTCTATGCTCCCTGCTGAGGGCCCAGGTCCAATCCCTAGTCAGGGAACTAGATCCCATGTGCTGCAACTGAGACCCAGCATAGTCAAATAAAAAAAGAAGGAAGTATGGAAAATTATGCTAGTAAAAGAAGAGCAATTATTAACTTCAGGAAAAAAAAAACCTATATTGGAAAAAGAATGCAATTGCTGTGTGCCACTTGACTTTGTCATAAACAAGATTTATAAAGTCTTAATGACGTAAACCCTGATTACTGCCATAAAATAAAAAATAGTGATTCATCTTTATGGAGAGAATGGGGAGACAACAGGTAGGTGGTGGGAAGAAAGCTCATATTCATATATTATCATAACAGAAAAATCAATAAATACACTATGTCTAAAACTGAGAGAAAGCAGTATAAACATGTAATCTTCATATTATAGAAATAAATGTCAAAAGAAAAGACTAAAGGTGGTTATGTGGGTGATGGGTAGGGGGACAATTTTTGGGATGTGGTGAGAGGTAAACTCTCACTATTTTTCATTCACAGACTTTAAACACACACACAGATATTCCTTTTATACATTGTTTTAGCTTTAAAAAGTTAAATGTAAACAAAAAAACCAAAAAATAAATGTAAGTTCCCATCTCATTTCCCTCTCTTAGAGTGTGAGGAGCTCGCCAGCAGGGTGGCCCTTGCATTTCACAGTCAGGAAAAGGGAGAAAGGCAAGTGACTTGAAAGTTCATCTGTAGTCCACAGCTGTCTTCTGGGCAGGCCACACAGAGGTGACCTCGGTCAGGCACCCAGCATAGACTACCTCCTCAAGAAATGTCAGTTGCCTTTCTTCCCCTACTTGAATATGCACTTACCATATATATGGGTGTTGTTTTTTTTTTTTTAATTAAATGAAGACAGTTCAGAGAAAAGCAGAAGATCAGGCAGGAACAGACTCCAAAAACCAAAGTGAGATGATTTAGTGACCATTTGGAGTAGTATGTGGTTTCTTTCTCTTTTTAAAAAACATTTATGTATTTATTTGGCTGTGCCAAGTCTTAGTAATCGTTGCGAAACTCGGGATCTTTTATCTTCACTGTGGCATGTGACATTTTTAGTTTCATGTGAAGTCTTAGCTGTGGTACACGGCTTGTTTTTGTTGTTGTTTAGTTGCTAAATCATGTCCAACTCTTTTGCGACCTCATGGACTGCAGCATGCCAGGCTCCTCTGTCCAATTTCCAAGGCAAGAATACTGGAGAGGGTTGCCATTTCCCTTCCAGGGGATCTTCCTGATCCAAGCACATGAGATCTTTTTTTTTTTAGGTTTTGGCATGTGGGATCTTTAATTGTGACATGCGAAATGCTAGCTGCTGCATATAGAATCTAGTTCTCTGACTAAGGATTGAACCTGGGCCCCTGACTCCATTAGGAGCACGGAGTCCGTCACTGGACCACCAGTGTAGCCTCAAGTGCATGGTTTCTAACCTGTGTGATCATCAGAGTCACTGAGAAGATTTCACAAAAGGTTTCTGGGCCTGACTCAAGACCCAGAGTCCCTGGGGCCCAGGGAGGGGTAAGTGACCAGGCCAGGAAGAAGCGTGACTGGTTAAGGTCCCAGCCTCCTGCCCACAGTCCTGTGGCCTCCACTCACCTCCTTGGGCACCCAGGTTTTTTCTCTGATGTACTCCATTCGGTCCAGGACGCTCCAACCATGTACCTCACTGGACAGGCTGAGATTCAGGGCTGGGGCAGTGGGTGCTTCAAGACCCATGAAGTCCAGCTCAGACTCACCTGCCCAGCCTAGGATTCCCGCAGACCCAGAGGAGCAGTGGAGCTCTCTGTGTCAGGTGGGCAGCTGCCTGGCTTCCCCAAATGCCCTCCAAAATGTGCCCAGAGGCATGGGATGTTGGCACAGGACTGGAGCCAGACAACCCAGCTGGCATTTGGGTGGCCAACCTAGTGTTGATGCCCGGTTCCAGCCAACTCTGACTCATAACACTTCATCACTTGGACAAGATCCCATCCCCAACCTCTCCTTCCTTCCCTCCCTCCAGACCTCTCTCCCTGCCGGCGGTTGATGGACTAGTCCAGGCAGTCCACCCTTGGACACAGATATCAAGATCCCTGGGTCAGCAACTTCACCAGTATGTGGCTGCAGAAAATCAAAGAGAGGCTTCTTTTAGGCTTGAGTAATCCCATCATACTCATTTTTCCTATATTCTTATGGCTTGGGGCCAAGAAAAATTCCATTTAGGAGAAGGGTTTGAAAATAAAAACAATCTTGCCTTACATTTGCATATCATTTTCTACATACAGGCTCTTTCGCATGTATTTTCTCAGACATTTGAGCCTCACAAGCACTCTCTATTTATTTATTGGGTTGTGCTGTGCTAAGTCATTTCAGTCCTGTCCAACTCTGAGACCCCCAAGGGCTATAGCCCACCAGTCTCCTCTGTCCATGGGGATTCTCCAGGCAAGAACATTGGAGTTGGGTAGCCATTCCGTATAGCTTTAACTGTACGGACTTTTGTCAGCCAAGTGATATCTCTGCTTTTTAATATACTGTCTAAGTTTGTCATAGCTTTCCTTCCAAGGAGCAAGCGTCTCTTAATTTCATGGCTGCAGTCACTGTCCACAGTCATTTGGAGCCCAAGAAAATAAATTCTGTCACTGCTCTCACCTTTTCCCCTTCTGTTTGCCATGAAGCAAGTTCTTTTTATCCTAAGGTATTTCCCACTAAGGGTGTCAAATTACAGTCAAATTACTGTGTTTTAGGTAGTTTAGAGTAATTACTTTCAGTGTGGTTAAACCTCCAACTCAAAATGCAGTTGTCTATTATGCTTGTTAGTTTCTTGCTTTCTTTCTTTTTTTTTTTTTGGCATCTTAGGGATAATTAGAGGGAGAAATGGAAATAACAACCCACTCCTGTATGCTTGCCTGGAGAATTCTGTGGACAAAGGAGCCTGGTGGGCTAAAGTTCACGGAGTTGCAAACAGTTGGACACAACTGAGCGATTAATACCCTTCTAGAAGGAAAAAAGAGATTTCAGTTGGTAATAATTTTTGGCAGAAACAACAGGATGGGTGGAAGATAGAAGAAAGAGGTTCCAAAAGTTAGTCCTTTTCATAGAAAAGGATTGAAAAAGCCACAAAAACTGTACAATGTCTTTGGAGAGGAACTAGCCAATATCTACCAATATATATTTACAAATCTAAGAAATTATTTATTTACTTTTGGCTGTTCTAGGTCCTTGTTGCTGTACAGGCTCTTCTCTAGTCGGGGCAAGCAGGGGCTATTCTCCAGTTGCACTATGAGGGTTCCTCAGTGTGGAGGCTTCTCTTGTTGCAGAGCACAGGCTCTAGGTGCTTGGGATTCAGTAGCTGTGGCACATGGGCTCAGAAGTTGTGGTTCTTGGGCTCCAGGGCACAGGCTCAATAGTTGTGGTGCATAGACTTAGTTGCTCCGAGGCCTGTGGGATCTTAATTCCCTGACCAGGGATCGAATCTGTCTCCTACACTGGCAGGCAGAATCCTAATGACTTAAGCCACGAGGGAAGCCCTCCCAACATATATTGGATATTTCACCATTATGTAACATTTATCACTTACTGTAGACCTAGTAAGTCTGTATGTAAAAAGATTTATTAAGCTAGATATACATGCTCCATCTGAGCATGAGCCATCTCAAAAGGTGAGAATGGCCCCGAAACACAGGGTGGTTAGTTTTTATGGGCTGGGTAATTTCAATAGGCTACCAAGTGGAAGGATTACTCCAACCACCTTGGAGAAGGGACGAGGATCTCCAGGAACGGGGCTGTCACCCACTTTTTGGTCTTCTATTGTCAGTCTTGGAACTGTCATAGCGCCTTTGGGTGTGCCACTTAGCATATGCTAATATACTGCAATGAGTATATAATGAGGCTCAAGGTCTCCTGGAAATTGAATCTTCCAGCACCTTGGGCCTCAGTGGTTCTCACCAGCTTATGTCATATCCTCAGGACTACATCATTCTTTTATAAGTTGTACCCTGCCCAGTTCTCTCCTGTTTTAATCCCAGCACTAGTCAGGACCTGTCCCTTCCTGGATCTCTCCAGCAATGCCAAAGGTGTCACCCTTTCCTCTGGGAAGAAGAGAGAGTTCTGCCCCCCTAAAGTGGCCTATTTTCAACCTCTCCAGTCAAGTCCTTGCAGGTCCTTTCTAAGCTGTGGTTGGGAATCTGGTATTGTTCTCCAAGTGTAGGGCCTGGTAAGCCTGGAAGGCAGTTCAATCATGTATGGATGTGTGTACCAGGGAGGTGTGGGGGATGAGCGTAGGCCATTCTGTCTGTGCCTACAACTGGTAGATCTCAGTTTGAGGCAGTCTGAAGCTGATACCACTTGCCAGGAGGGCCTCTTTAGGAAGAACATAACCTTACAAATGCAAAAATCGACACAGATCTTGGAAGGGGCTCTGTGCAAGTGAGCTGACCCTACACAACACTGGTTTCATGGTGAGCCTTTCTCTGCTAAGACACACGCCATATCCTCCC
The DNA here is from genome assembly GCA_006410875.1 of Neotragus pygmaeus. Taxonomy (NCBI): domain Eukaryota; kingdom Metazoa; phylum Chordata; class Mammalia; order Artiodactyla; family Bovidae; genus Neotragus; species Neotragus pygmaeus. Next base: position 515,251 of record SJYV01039343.1, on the reverse strand, counting down.
CTCACTGTGGGGTGGGGTGGGGTGGGGGTGGGTTACAGAAAGAGTAAGTATAAGCCTAGGACCCTGATTCTTGTCCAGTCTCTGCCCTGAATAATCCGATCAGGGCATATCTCTGTTCTGGCTGATCTCTAAGGTACTTTCCAGCTTTATTCCTTCATCATTTCAGGAACATGGCCATTGAAAAATCAACCAAGCCCTTGTTCTCTTTTTTGGAAACTCTAGTCCATCTCACATTAAATAAATGTATTTAATAAAACATGCTGGTGGCAGTGGCTTAATTGCTAAGTCATGTCTGACTCTTGTGACTCCATGGACTGTAGCCCACCAGGCTCCTCTGTCCATGGGATTTCCCAGGCAAGAATATTGGAATGAGTTGCTGTTTCATACTCCCAGGGATCTTTCTGATCCAGGAATCCAACATGGGTCTCCTGCATTGCAGGCGAATTCTTTAGTGAGTAAGCCACCAGAGAAGCCCATTTAATTGAATATATACCCATTAAATATATATTTGGCTGTGTAAAATTTGGAAGTTGTTTTTACAAAGTGAAGTGTTTTCTTCACTTTGGGAAATGTCCTTCTTTAAGCACATATGTACTGTGAGGCCATGAGCAGTCAAGCACTGTTCTAGATATTAGGGTACAGAGTTAACAAAAACCCCTGACTGTATGGCAACTATGTGGAATGGAGCCCAACAAGCAGATACAAAAATTAGATATTGTGGCACATGGTGGTAAGTGCTATGGAGAAAAATAAAGCAAGAGATTTAAAAGAAAAAAAGGAAAAACATTTTTTAAAGGAAGCAAAGATGGGGATGGGTGCATACCAAGTCACTTCAGTTGTGTCTCTCTTTGCCCACCCATGCTTTTTATTTTTTTAAGATTTTTTTTAATGTGAGCCATTTTTTTCCCCCCTAAAGTCTTTATTGAATTTGTTATAACATTGCTTCTGTTTTCTGTTTTGGTATTTTGGCCGCTAGGCATGTGGGATCTTAGCTCCCACATCAGAGACTGAACCCTGCCCCTGCACTGGAAGGCGAAGTCTTAACCACTGGACCGCCAGGGAAGTCCCACTCATCTCTGCTTTTAAAGGTCTCATACATTTTTGTCTGCTCTGGAAACCTTGGAGGAATTGTGCTGAATGAGTAACCTTCCCTGATAATGACCTCCACCCATTGAGGCAGGTGCTCTGTGGACATGAAATTGAATGAAGACCCAGACAGGCCCTGGGTGCAGAGCCCTCGTTGTTTGTGCTCACATCTACCCTGGGCTTCCACGTCTCTAGAAGGAAGATCCTATTTGTGGACCATCCCATAGAGGAGTTTAAGGCTTTAGCAACATCACTCCTGGTCCTCACACAGACCTCCCAACTTCTGATGCCTTCATTGATACTATCCAGAGCGCTCCTTGAAAAGCAACCCACCAGCTCCACTGTCACAGCCTGCAACTCACCTATGGGTCCCACCCCACTCCTAAAAACCTGACTCCCAGAGCTGCTGTCAACAAGCGTGACCTTCAGGCTGTGCCTCCGAGAATAAATTTTCGTCACTCTCAAACCCTTCCTCTCCTTCGCCCTCCTTAGCCAAAGTGGCTCTCCCCTGTCCCCTGGGGGCTTCTTCCACTCCCGTCCTGCTCTATGGCTGTGTAGGGAACTCGGCCTCCACCCGTACGGCAGCCTCCAAGCCCATCACCGTCCTCTGCTCCTTCTCCGCAGTTCACGCCATCTACTTCTGTCCTTTACTCTTCACCTCCAGCGGCTCTGGCACCTAACATGGCCCATGTGCCCTGACCTAGTCCACGATGCTCACCTGCCTGGGGAGGTCTCACCTGAGCCTGCTCCTACCCTCCTGATGTCACTCCCTGGGGTGAACCTAGCAGCAAGAAGCACCCCTTCCGCAGACCATATCATCACCCTACTCAGTGCGTCCATCCGCCTGGACTCTCGGTGGCTTCCCTTTCCTACCATAACCACAACCCACTCACCTCTCCTCAGACCCCCAGTCATACCACCTGTCCCATCTCCTCCTCACCCCCCACACTGCCACACCATCTTCACGTCATCTGATTTCCTTCCCCTGGGGGCTGGAGCCTTTTGGATAGTGTCAGCCTTTTGGAAGGAATCCTTGCCAACAGCCTTAACTCGTCTCAATTTGCCCCTCAGCCCCAAACTGTCCTGTCTTCTTTCTCTCCTCTCCTGGCCCTTGATTGGTGAAGAAAGCTATCATTCCATGCTAAATGGACCAGCAACAAAATCATTTTAACTCTTCCACTTCCTTTCCGCAATCTGATCCCTTCCCTGCAAAAACATACTTTTCATTACCCTGGGACTATCTCAATCTTGGCCTTTCGCCCTCAAATTCTTAATACCTCTCCTACTGCCACTTTCTAAAAATTACTTCACCTACCACTTTCTGGAGGCCAGTCTTTAAGAGCTTTGTCTTCTTTCCTTCTTTGCAGTAAACATGCCTTTCTTATCTCTGGGGATTAGCTGCCTCTGAGTCTCTCCAAGTCTAACTTCCTGGTCCAGGTCAAAGGCGCTCCAGGTACTGAAAACGTGTGAAGGGAGGTCTCCTGGTGCTGTTTGTGGACTTCAAGAAATCATAGAAAGCAACAGATCAGAAAACATAATTCTGGTTTTTCAAAGTTGAAGGTAATTTCCTACAAGTATAGGAGTGGTGACCTTGCCCTCAATCTCAACAGTTCAGTTCAGTTCAGTCGCTCAATTGTGTCCGACTCTTTGCAACCCCACGGACTGCAGCATGCCAGGCCTCCTTGTCCATCACCAATTCCCAGAGTTTACTCAAACTCACGTCCATTGAGTTGGTGATGCCATCCAACCATCTCATCCTCTGTTGTACCCTTCTCCTCCTGCCTTCAATCTTTCCCAGCATCAGGGTCTTTTCAAATGAGTCAGTTCTTTACATCAGGTGGCCAAAGCATTGGAGTTTCAGCTTCACTATCAGTCCTTCCAATGAATATTCAGGACTGATTTCCTTTAGGATGGACTGGTTGGATCTCCTTGCAGTCCAAGGGACTCTCAAGAGTCTTCTCCAACACCACAGTTCAAAAGCATAAATTCTTCAGTGTTCAGCTTTCTTCAT